>CM033640.1:27703302-27921656 GCA_019453435.1 Rhinogobius similis
GACTAAAGTGTCAAAAACACAACTAAAAGCGATAAAAACATGACTAAAAGCGATAAAAACATGACTAAAAGCGATAAAAACATGACTAAAAGCGATAAAAACATGACTAAAAGCGATAAAAACACAACTAAAAGCGACAAAAACATGACTAAAAGCGACAAAAACACGACTAAAACAGACAAAAACACGACTAAAAGCGTCAAAAACATGACTAAAAGCCTCAGACACATGTGAGTGACATCAGAGCTGCTTTAAACACATTTATTATTGTATTTTACATCATGTTTGAGCAAATTATCATCAACTCTTTGCATTTTTGATGAAGAACAATCCAGATTTATGGGTTTTACTGGAAAAATACTCACAGAAATGTTGAGCCCACAATCATTTTTCATTTTATCTAGAGATATATTAGATACTGTTCCAGAAATCAGATTCTTTTGAAGATAAAATACACAATTTTAAGGCTAATTTGCCCATCATTTGTTCTAGAAAAGCAAACTAACTGACCTTTCTACTCTAGAAATTCAAATGTGTTGTTTTTTTCCAACACAAACACTTCAAACCAGGAGAATTTATATCTAATGTGAGACAATCATTCAAACATTTACTTCATTTCGCCTCCAGTCGCCTCCGTTTTAAAGACACTATTGATATTTTTTGGATCCTGAAGTCGAGTTAATGTCGTCGACTAAAGGATTCCGTCACCGTTTATGTCAGTGTCATATTTTCGTTGACTAAAACTTGACAAAAAGTAAACCAAAGTTTTCAACAAATCCAATTGAATGCTATAATAATCAACATCAAAACAAGACACTTCAACTTTTACCACGACACACCTCTAGACAGTCCCTCCAGCACAGAGAGAATGAATAAGAAACTTTTTTTGTTTGGCATATTTAAGACACTCAAGATCATGTTTAAAGGGTAATTGAGAATACTTTTTTTTTTTAATATACACCCAACAACTGTTATTCAGAGCTGGTTTTGGCGCAAATGTTCCAGGACATTCAAATCCAGTGGCTCCTGTGTGGTTTTTGTCAGCGCTGTGAACATGCAAATATTCTGCTCGATCAAAAGCCCTGCCCAAACGGCAGGAGTGAAGATCACAAACAAGACTGAGAAAAGACCGAGAAGAGACCAAAAAGGGACCGAGAAGGGACAGAGAAAAGACAGAGAAGAGACCGATAAAAGACAGAGAAGAGACCGAGAAGAGGCCGAGAAAAGATAGCGAAAGGACTGAGAAAAGACAGAGAAGAGACCAAGAAGAGACTGAGAAAAGACCAAAAAGGGACCGAGAAGGGACAGAGAAAAGACAGCGAAAGGACTGAGAAAAGACCGAGAAGAGACCAATAAGAGACTGACAAAAGACAGAGAAAAGACAGAGAAAGATCTGAGAAAAGACCGAGAAGAGACCAAAAAGGGACAGAGAAAAGACAGAGAAAAGACAGAGAAGGGACAGAGAAGGGACAGAGAAGGGACAGAGAAAAGACAGAGAAAAGACCAAAAAGGGACCGAGAAGGGACAGAGAAAAGACAGAGAAGAGACCGATAAAAGACAGAGAAAGGACAGAGAAGGGACAGAGAAAAGGCCGAGAAGAGACCAAAAAGGGACCGAGAAGGGACAGAGAAAAGACTGAGAAAAGACCGAGAAGAGACAGAGAAAAGACTGAGAAAAGACCGAGAAGAGACCAAAAAGGGACCGAGAAGGGACAGAGAAAAGACTGAGAAAAAGACCGAGAAGAGACAGAGAAAAAGACTTGAGAAAAAGACAGAGAATAGACCAATAATTGACCGAGAAGGGACAGAGAAAAGACTGAGAAAAGACCGAGAAGAGACCAAAAAGGGACCGAGAAGGGACAGAGAAAAGACAGAGAAAAGACTGAGAAAAGACCGAGAAAAGACAGAGAATGGACAGAGAAAAGGCCGAGAAGAGACCAAAAAGGGACCGAGAAGGGACAGAGAAAAGACTGAGAAGAGACCGATAAAAGACAGAGAAAGGACTGAGAAAAGACCGAGAAGAGACCAAAAAGGGACCGAAGGGACAAGAGAAAAAGACTGAGAAAAGACCGAGAAGAGACAGAGAAAAGACTGAGAAAAAGACCGAGAAGAGACCAAAAAGGGACCGAGAAGGGACAGAGAAAAGACAGAGAGAAAAAGACAGAGAATGGACAGAGAAAAAGACCGAGAAAAAGACCAAAAAAGGGAACGAGAAGGGACAGAGAAAAGACTGAGAAGAGACCGATAAAAGACAGAGAAAGGACTGAGAAAAGATCGAGAAGAGACCAAGAAGAGACTGACAAAAGACAGAGAAAAGACAGAGAAAGATCTGAGAAAAGACCGAGAAGAGACCAAAAAGGGACCGAGAAGGGACAGAGAAAAGACAGAGAAAAGACAGAGAAAAGACTGAGAAAAGACCGAGAAAAGACCGAGAAAAGACCAAAAAGGGACAGAGAAGGGACAGAGAAAAGACAGAGAAGAGACCGATAAAAGACAGAGAAAGGACTGAGAAAAGACCGAGAAGAGACCAAAAAGGGACCGAGAAGGGACAGAGAAAAGACTGAGAAAAGACCGAGAAGAGACAGAGAAAAGACTGAGAAAAGACCGAGAAGAGACCAAAAAGGGACCGAGAAGGGACAGAGAAAAGACAGAGAAAAGACAGAGAAAAGACAGAGAATGGACAGAGAAAAGACCGAGAAAAGACCAAAAAGGGACCGAGAAGGGACAGAGAAAAGACTGAGAAGAGACCGATAAAAGACAGAGAAAGGACTGAGAAAAGATCGAGAAGAGACCAAGAAGAGACTGACAAAAGACAGAGAAAAGACAGAGAAAGATCTGAGAAAAGACCGAGAAGAGACCAAAAAGGGACCGAGAAGGGACAGAGAAAAAGACAGAGAAAAGACTGAGAAAAGACAGAGAAAAGACCGAGAAAAGACCAAAAAGGGACAGAGAAGGGACAGAGAAAAGACAGAGAAGAGACCGATAAAAGACAGAGAAAGGACTGAGAAAAGACCGAGAAGAGACCAAAAAGGGACCGAGAAGGGACAGAGAAAAGACTGAGAAGAGACCGATAAAAGACAGAGAAAGGACTGAGAAAAGACCGAGAAGAGACCAAAAAGGGACCGAGAAGGGACAGAGAAAAGACTGAGAAAAGACCGAGAAGAGACAGAGAAAAGACTGAGAAAAGACCGAGAAGAGACCAAAAAGGGACCGAGAAGGGACAGAGAAAAGACAGAGAAAAGACAGAGAATGGACAGAGAAAAGACCGAGAAAAGACCGAGAAAAGACCAAAAAGGGACAGAGAAGGGACAGAGAAAAGACAGAGAAGAGACCGATAAAAGACAGAGAAAGGACTGAGAAAAGATCGAGAAGAGACCAAGAAGAGACTGACAAAAGACAGAGAAAAGACAGAGAAAGATCTGAGAAAAGACCGAGAAGAAGAGACCAAAAAGGGACCGAGAAGGGACAGAGAAAAGACAGAGAAAAGACAGAGAAAAAGACTGAGAAAAAGACCGAGAAAAAGACCGAGAGAAAAGACCAAAAAGAGACAGAGAAGAGACAGAGAAAAGACAGAGAAGAGACCGAGAAAAGACAGAGAAAGGACTGAAAAGAGACCAAGAAAAGACCAAAAAGAGACCGAGAAGGGACAGAGAAAAGACAGAGAAGAGACCGAGAAGAGACAGAGAAAAGACTGAGAAATGACCGAGAAGAGACCAAAAAGGGACCGAGAAGGGACAGAGAAAAGACAGAGAAAAGACAGAGAAAAGACAGAGAATGGACAGAGAAAAGACCGAGAAAAGACCAAAAAGGGACCGAGAAGGGACAGAGAAAAGACTGAGAAGAGACCGATAAAAGACAGAGAAAGGACTGAGAAAAGACCGAGAAGAGACCAAAAAGGGACCGAGAAGGGACAGAGAAAAGACAGAGAAAAGACTGAGAAAAGACCGAGAAGAGACAGAGAAAAGACTGAGAAAAGACCGAGAAGAGACCAAAAAGGGACCGAGAAGGGACAGAGAAAAGACAGAGAAGGGACAGAGAAAAGACCGAGAAAAGACAGAGAAAAGACCAAGAAAAGACAGAGAAAAGACAGAGAAAGGACTGAGAAAAGACCGAGAAGAGACCAAGAAGGGACAGAGAAAAGACAGAGAAAAGACAGAGAAAAGACAGAGACCGATAAAAGGCTGAGAAAAGACAGAGAAAAGACCGAGAAGAGACCAAGAAGAAACTGACAAAAGACAGAGAAAGGACTGAGAAAAGACCGCGAAGAGACAGAGAAAAGGCCAAGAAGAGACGGAGAAGAGACCGAGAAAAGACCGAGAAAAGACAGAGAAAAGACAGAGAACGGACAGAGAAAAGACCTAGAAAAGACCAAGAAGGGACCGAGAAGGGACAGAGAAAAGACTGAGAAGAGACCGATAATAGACAGAGAAAGGACTGAGAAAAGATCGAGAAGAGACCAAGAAGAGACTGACACAAGACTGAGAAAAGACAGAGAAAAGACAGAGAAAGATCTGAGAAAAGACCGAGAAGAGACCAAAAAGGGACCGAGAAGGGACAGAGAAAAGACAGAGAAGAGACCGATAAAAGACAGAGAAAGGACTGAGAAAAGACAGAGAAGAGACCAAAAAGGGACCGAGAAGGGACAGAGAAAAGACAGAGAAAAGACAGAGAAAAGACAGAGAAAAGACCGAGAAAAGACCAAAAAGGGACCGAGAAGGCACAGAGAAAAGACAGAGAAGAGACCGATAAAAGACAGAGAAAGGACTGAGAAAAGACAGAGAAGAGACCAAAAAGGGACAGAGAAAAGACAGAGACCGATAAAAGGCTGAGAAAAGACAGAGAAAAGACCGAGAAGAGACTGAGAAGACCGAGAAGAGACCAAGAAGAAACTGACAAAAGACAGAGAAAGGACTGAGAAAAGACCGCGAAGAGACAGAGAAAAGGCCAAGAAGAGACGGAGAAGAGACCGAGAAAAGACCGAGAACAGACCGACAAAAGACGGAGAAGAGACAGAGAAAGGACTGAGAAAAGACCAAGAAGGGACCGAGAAGGGACAGAGAAAAGACAGAGAAGAGACAGAGAACGGACAGAGAAAAGACCAAGAAGGGACCGAGAAAAGACCGAGAAAAGACAGAGAAAAGACAGAGAACGGACAGAGAAAAGACCGAGAAAAGACCAAGAAGGGACCGAGAAGGGACAGAGAAAAGACTGAGAAGAGACCGATAATAGACAGAGAAAGGACTGAGAAAAGATCGAGAAGAGACCAAGAAGAGACTGACACAAGACAGAGAAAAGACAGAGAAAGATCTGAGAAAAGACCGAGAAGAGACCAAAAAGGGACCGAGAAGGGACAGAGAAAAGACAGAGAAAAGACCGAGAAAAGACCGAGAAAAGACCAAAAAGGGACCGAGAAGGGACAGAGAAAAGACAGAGAAGAGACCGATAAAAGACAGAGAAAGGACTGAGAAAAGACCGAGAAGAGACCAAAAAGGGACCGAGAAGGGACAGAGAAAAGACTGAGAAAAGACCGAGAAGAGACCAAAAAGGGACCGAGAAGGGACAGAGAAAAGACAGAGAAGGGACAGAGAAAAGACCGAGAAAAGACAGAGAAAAGACCAAGAAAAGACAGAGAAAAGACAGAGAAAAGACAGAGAAAAGACCGAGAAGAGACCAAAAAGGGACCGAGAAGGGACAGAGAAAAGACAGAGAAAAGACAGAGAAAAGACAGAGAAAAGACCGAGAAAAGACCAAAAAGGGACAGAGAAGGCACAGAGAAAAGACAGAGAAGAGACCGATAAAAGACAGAGAAAGGACTGAGAAAAGACAGAGAAAAGACCAAAAAGGGACAGAGAAAAGACAGAGACCGATAAAAGGCTGAGAAAAGACAGAGAAAAGACCGAGAACAGACTGAGAAGACCGAGAAGAGACCAAGAAGAAACTGACAAAAGACAGAGAAAGGACTGAGAAAAGACCGCGAAGAGACAGAGAAAAGGCCAAGAAGAGACGGAGAAGAGACCGAGAAAAGACCGAGAACAGACCGACAAAAGACGGAGAAGAGACAGAGAAATGACTGAGAAAAGACCAAGAAGGGACCGAGAAGGGACAGAGAAAAGACAGAGAAGAGACAGAGAACGGACAGAGAAAAGACCAAGAAGGGACCGAGAAAAGACCGAGAAAAGACAGAGAAAAGACAGAGAACGGACAGAGAAAAAGACCGAGAAAAAGACCAAGAAGGGACCGAGAAGGGACAGAGAAAAGACTGAGAAGAGACCGATAATAGACAGAGAAAGGACTGAGAAAAGATCGAGAAGAGACCAAGAAGAGACTGACACAAGACAGAGAAAAGACAGAGAAAGATCTGAGAAAAGACCGAGAAGAGACCAAAAAGGGACCGAGAAGGGACAGAGAAAAGACAGAGAAAAGACCGAGAAAAGACCGAGAAAAGACCAAAAAGGGACCGAGAAGGGACACAGAAAAAGACAGAGAAGAGACAGATAAAAGACAGAGAAATGACTGAGAAAAGACAGAGAAGAGACCAAAAAGGGACCGAGAAGGGACAGAGAAAAGACTGAGAAAAGACCGAGAAGAGACCAAAAAGGGACCGAGAAGGGACAGAGAAAAGACAGAGAAGGGACAGAGAAAAGACCGAGAAAAGACAGAGAAAAGACCAAGAAAAGACAGAGAAAAGACAGAGAAAAGACAGAGAAAAGACCGAGAAGAGACCAAAAAGGGACCGAGAAGGGACAGAGAAAAGACAGAGAAAAGACAGAGAAGGGACAGAGAAAAGACCGAGAAAAGACAGAGAAAAGACCAAGAAAAGACAGAGAAAAGACAGAGAAAAGACTGAGAAGAGACCAAAAAGGGACCGAGAAGGGACAGAGAAAAGACTGAGAAAAGACAGAGAAAAGACCAAGAAAAGACAGAGAAAAGACAGAGAAAAGACTGAGAAGAGACCAAAAAGGGACCGAGAAGGGACAGAGAAAAGACAGAGAAGGGACAGAGAAAAGACCGAGAAAAGACAGAGAAAAGACCAAGAAAAGACAGAGAAAAAACCGAGAAGAGACCAAAAAGGGACCGAGAAGGGACAGAGAAAAGACAGAGAAAAGACAGAGAAGGGACAGAGAAAAGACCGAGAAAAGACAGAGAAAAGACCAAGAAAAGACAGAGAAAAGACAGAGAAAGGACTGAGAAAAGACCGAGAAGAGACCAAGAAGGGACAGAGAAAAGACAGAGACCGATAAAAGGCTGAGAAAAGACAGAGAAAAGACCGAGAAGAGACTGAGAAGACCGAGAAGAGACCAAGAAGAAACTGACAAAAGACAGAGAAAAGACCGCGAAGAGACAGAGAAAAGGCCAAGAAGAGACGGAGAAGAGACCGAGAAAAGACCGAGAACAGACAGAGAAAAGACAGAGAACGGACAGAGAAAAGACCGAGAAAAGACCAAGAAGGGACCGAGTAGGGACAGAGAAAAGACTGAGAAGAGACCAAGAAGAGACTGACAAAAGACAGAGAAAAGACAGAGAAAGATCTGAGAAAAGACCGAGAAGAGACCAAAAAGGGACAGAGAAGGGACAGAGAAAAGACAGAGAAAAGACAGAGAAAAGACAGAGAAGGGACAGAGAAGGGACAGAGAAAAGACCGAGAAAAGACCGAGAAAAGACCAAAAAGGGACCGAGAAGGGACAGAGAAAAGACAGAGAAGAGACCGATAAAAGACAGAGAAAGGACTGAGAAAAGACCGAGAAGAGACCAAAAAGGGACCGAGAAGGGACAGAGAAAAGACAGAGAAAGGACTGAGAAAAGACCGAGAAGAGACCAAGAAGGGACAGAGAAAAGACAGAGACCGATAAAAGGCTGAGAAAAGACAGAGAAAAGACCGAGAAGAGACTGAGAAGACCGAGAAGAGACCAAGAAGAAACTGACAAAAGACAGAGAAAGGACTGAGAAAAAACCGCGAAGAGACAGAGAAAAGGCCAAGAAGAGACGGAGAAGAGACGGAGAAAAGACCGAGAACAGACCGACAAAAGACGGAGAAGAGACAGAGAAAGGACTGAGAAAAGACCAAGAAGAGACCAAGAAGGTACCGAGAAGAGACAGAGAAAAGACAGAGAAGAGACCAAGAAGAGACTGCGAAGAGACCGAGAAGAGACCGAGAAGAGGCCAAGAAGAGACCGAGAAAAGACCGACAAAAGACAGAGAAGAGACTGAGAAGAGACCGAGAAGAGACCGAGAAAAGGCCAAGAAGAGACCGAGAAGAGACCGAGAAAAGACAGAGAAGAGACTGAGAAAAGACAGAGAAGAGACTGAGAAAAGACCGAGAAAAGACCGAGAAGAGACCGAGAAGAGACCGAGAAGAGACCGAGAAAAGGCCAAGAAGAGACCAAGAAGAGACCGAGAAAAGACAGAGAAGAGACTGAGAAAAGACAGAGAAGAGACCGAGAAAAGACCAAGAAAAGACAGAGAAAAGACAGAGAAAGGACTGAGAAAAGACCGAGAAGAGACCAAGAAGGGACAGAGAAAAGGCCGAGAAAAGACAGCGAAAGGACTGAGAAAAGACCGAGAAGAGACCAAGAAGAGACTGACAAAAGACAGAGAAAAGACAGAGAAGAGACCAAGAAGAGACTGACAAAAGACAGAGAAAAGACAGAGAAATGACTGAGAAAAGACCGAGAAGAGACCAAAAAGGGACCAAGAAGGGACAGAGAAAAGACAGAGAAAAGACTGAGAAAAGACAGAGAAAAGACAGAGAAGGGACAGAGAAAAGACAGAGAAGAGACCAAGAAGAGACAGAGAAAAGACAGAGAAAAGACAGAGAAAAGACAGAGAAGGGACAGAGAAAAGACTGAGAAAAGACAGAGAAAAGACAGAGAAAAGACAGAGAAAAGACAGAGAAAAGACAGAGAAGAGACTGATAAAAGACAGAGAAGAGACCGAGAAGAGACAGAGAAGAGACAGAGAAAAGACAGAGAAAAGACAGAGAAAGGACAGAGAAAAGACAGAGAAGAGACCAAGAAGGGACCGAGAAGGGACAGAGAAAAGACAGAGAAAAGACAGAGAAAGGACAGAGAAAAGACAGAGAAGAGACCAAGAAGGGACAGAGAAAAGGCCGAGAAGAGGCCGAGAAAAGACAGAGAAGAGACCGAGAAGCTACGAGCCAAACGCAGGGGCGGACCTAGGAATTTAGGGGCTCAAGGCAAAATGAAGTCCAGGCCCCTCTTCATCAAGTGTGATTTTGTAAATGTTTCTGTCGCGTTTCTTAAATTGGTCTTGAATTTGTTTCAGTTTTGTTTGCTTTTTGTGTGTGGTGGCTGGACAGGTTCATACATTTGTAAAATTGTGTAAACAGTTGTAAAATTGTACTTTAAACGCTTTAAACTGGGGGCTTTGGGGGTCGTTCCCCAGAAAAATATTTAAGAAATCAGACCATATTTCCTGTTTGTCGGTGCATTTAACACATGTTCAGCCAATTTAAATGAATGTAAGATGTAAAACCTGGACTCTGGAGCGTAAAGACCGGACTCTGTAAAAACCATCAACCAACCAGATCATCAATGTTTCCGTCCTGTAATTTATCAGCTAACCCCGGCGTTTTGCATCTGTCTGGCATTCTCTGTGAACTCTCGGTAAAAACAAGTGAGCCTTGCGGAGTGAACAATGCAAAAAATTCTACATTCTAACAGCTTTGAACAGGGGCTTTGGGGGTCGTTCTCCAGAAAAAAATATTTAAGAAACCAGACCATATTTCCTGTTTGTCTGCGTGTTTAACACACGTTCAGCCGATTTAAATGAATGTAAAATGTAAAACCTGGACTCTGAAGAGTAAAGACCGGACTCTGTAAAGACCAGACTCTATAAAACCGGACTCTGTAAAGGCTGGATTCTGTAAAGACCGGACTCTGGAGCTTAAAGACCGGACTCTGTAAAGACCATCAACCAACCAGATCGTCAACATTTCCGTCCTGTAATTTATCAGCTAACCCTGGCGTTTTGCATCTGTCCAGCGTTCTCGGTGAACTCTCGGTAAAAACAAACAAAAACCCGAGCGTTAGAGCCACATTCGACCAGGAGCAGCAGCAGAACAGAGCGGCGGCGGTGAGTGCGAATGCTCCGGCTCTTCTCGTTTAAAAGTAGAATGTTAGCGTCTTAAATCTTACTGTTAAAGGACGAAATATTGAAATGCTTTGCGTAAAAACTACTGTCAAAACTAAATCCATGTTTGACAGTTGGATTTTTTATAAACTGGAAGATTTAAGTCACGCTTTATGTTTAAATAATGATCTTGTTTAACCCTTTTATCTGTTGGGGACTCTACTTTTTTGTCATTTTTCACACTTAAAATGGCCATCATTTTTTCTGTTGTTAAAAACCTTTGTTTGACCCATATTTTATCCAACTGTAATGGTCATTATTACAGGAGTTAAACATTTTCTTCTCGCTTGTACTTCTGTAAATAATACATTAGATCATTTATTTTTCAATCTGTTTTTGATTCATTCATTCATTTTCTACCGCGTATTCCCGTTGGGGGTCGCGGGTGACTGGAGCCTATCCCAGTGACTTTGGGCCTTAGGCGGGGTACACCCTGGACAGTGGACACTCGTCACAGCAAACACAGAGACAGAGACAAGGACAGACAACCATTCACTCTCACATTCATTCACTAGGGACAATTTAGAGTTCTCAATTAACCTACACAGTCATGTCTTTGGACGGTGGGAGGAGCCAAAGAACCCGGAGAGAACCCACGGTAACACGGGGAGGACATGCAGACTCCACCCAGAGAGATCGTGTGATGTTAGGGTGGTTCGGAATTCGAAACCACGATGTTGGGGTGGTCTGGGATTCGAACCCACGATCTCCTTATTGAGAGGCAGAAGCTCTAGCCGCTCTGCCACCGTGCACCCCTCAGTTTTTTATTAAATCTGTAAATCCGCTTCCATTCTGACTAAAAATACTAAATTAGAATTTATAATAGTCATTAGGAAAAGCTGAAATGTCACACAAAATGGCCAATTTTTCCCATAAAACATGAATTTGTTTTTATGTTTTATTACAGTCACAGAAACGTCAGTAAAAATACACATAGAAAATTGCTGGTATTTAAAATTCATGATCTGATTTTTCGAATACAAGTCTGCGATAATAATAGATGATAATAATAGTGATCTGTCTTTGTCTTTTGAGTTGAGTCAAAAAAAAACCGTAACGTTGAACTGATCACAGCCTAAACCCGATGTTCTGCCTCCCGGTGGACAGGGGGCGCTAATGACACTGTAAAACTGCTATTTCCTGATCCTTTGTGTTTTTTGCTTTTCAGAAGAGTTTAAATGTGTGACTTTTATAGTCTGGTCTGAACTGACCTTTTCTTTTAAACAGACCTCAGTGAAGAGACAGAGTTTCCCCAATCTTATCAAGGGATTCCCTGGAAGACACTGAAATCAAAAAAGTTTGAAAAATAATGTATGTAGAACATTTTTACAGCAGGAAAAAAGTGGAGTAAAAGGGGATTAACAGTAAATATGGATGTCGCTCTCGGTTTCAGATTTGTCAGAATGAACTCCTCAAACTCCTCCGGTCCTGTCCAGCTGATTCTCTGCGAGCGCCTCTACATATCCTGGAGCTTCATCTCCTTCCTAAGTCTGCCCTTTTTCCTGTTCGTGATCGGCCTGGCCGTTCAGACGTACCGAAACCCCAAACCCGCCGCCCCGAGCCACTCCGACGTCTTCACCTTCCACATGGCGGTGCTGGAGGTGGTCGGAGTCACGGGCGCCTGCATCCCCTTCTTCGCGTACTTCAATCACGACGACGATCTGCTGACGGTGGGAGAGAACCTGATCTACATGGCGACCTTTGGACAAACCCTGTTCCACCTCCTGGTCTGCGTGGAGCGCTACCTCGCCGTGGTTCACCCCGTCGTGTATCGGCGCTGGAATAAAAACGCGGCGCGCGTTCGAGACGGATGCATCGTCGTGGTTTGGCTCTTCGGCACCAGCATGGCGTTCGTGTACCACGTTAAAAATCCCGTTTTTATCGCGTCTTCCGTGTTGTTCTTGGGGCTGTTTACGCTGGTGTTGATCGCGTTCTTCTGCGCGAGCGTCCTCCACGTTCTGCTTCGTCCGGGGCCCGGAGAAACGAGGCGCGTCGACCAGAGGAAGCGCAGGGCCTTCTACACCATGCTGTTCATCACGGCGGCGCTGATGTTCAAGTTCGTCACGCTCTCTTTCACGTACATGTTTCATATGAAAGAAAATCCGACCGAATCGGAGCTTTGTCTGTACGTCGTGTCCGCGCAGTGGTTCAACATTCCCAGCAGCCTCGTCCTGCCGCTTCTGCTTCTCCATCGTCACGTGATTCAGCGACGGACGAATCAGAAGAATCCAAAGTGATGATGTGCAATTTGAATGTATCTGAGTGAATGAATTGTTTTTTGACAGATTGTTTTTTACAGCAGTTTCCTCGGTGACAATGAAGCAGCCATTTGTCAATAATAGAAAAAGCAGATTAAATTAACAATGTTCAAGAGAATTAGCAAATGACTGTCCCAGCGAGAGAGTTCCTCCAGGCAGATGACGAACAGTTGGGACTGGACTCTGGAGCTTAAAGACTGGACTCTATAAAGACCGAATTCTGGAGTATAAAGACTGGACTTTCATAAAGACTGGACTCTGTGAAAACTGGATTCTGGAGTAATGGAAGAATGTTACTCCAACAACTTTCCTTATGTCTTCTTTTGTTATATCCACAATATGTTCTTCTTAACGACAATCAAATAGGAGAAGGCGGGGTCAGTGTGAGGAGGCGTGGTCAGTGTGAGGAGGCGTGGTCAGTGTGAGGAGGCGTGGTCAGTGTGAGGAGGCGTGGTCAATCTGAGGAGGCGTGGTCAGTCTGAGGAGGCGTGGTCGGTCTGAGGAGGCGTGGTTAGTGTGAGGAGGTGTGGTCAGTCTGAGGAGGCGTGGTCAGTGTGAGGAGGTGTGGTCAGTCTGAGGAGGCGTGGACAGAGTAAGGAGGCGTGGTCAGTGTGAGGAGGCGTGGTCAATCTGAGGAGGCGTGGTCGGTCTGAGGAGGCGTGGTCGGTCTGAGGAGGCGTGGTTAGTGTGAGGAGGCGTGGTCACTGTGAGGAGGCGTGGTCAGTGTGAGGAGGCGTGGTCAGTGTGAGGAGGCGTGGTCAATCTGAGGAGGCGTGGTCAGTCTGAGGAGGCGCTGTCAGTCTGAGGAGGCGTGGTCAATCTGAGGAGGCGTGGTCAATCTGAAGAGGCGTGGTCAGTTTGAGGAGGCGTGGTCAATCTGAAGAGGCGTGGTCAGTGTGAGGAGGCGCGGTCAGTGTGAGGAGGCGTGGTCAATCTGAAGAGGCGTGGTCAATCTGAAGAGGCGTGGTCAGTTTGAGGAGGCGTGGTCAATCTGAAGAGGCGTGGTCAGTGTGAGGAGGCGCAGTCAATCTGAGGAGGCGTGGTCAATCTGAGGAGGAGTGGTCAGTGTGAGGAGGCATGCTCAGTCTGAGGAGGCGCAGTCAATCTGAGGAGGCGTGGTCAATCTGAGGAGGAGTGGTCAGTGTGAGGAGGCATGCTCAGTCTGAGGAGGCGCAGTCAATCTGAGGAGGCGTGGTCAATCTGAGGAGGAGTGGTCAATCTGAGGAGGAGTGGTCAGTGTGAGGAGGCATGCTCAGTCTGAGGAGGCGCAGTCAATCTGAGGAGGCGTGGTCAATCTGAGGAGGAGTGGTCAGTGTGAGGAGGCATGCTCAGTCTGAGGAGGCGCAGTCAATCTGAGGAGGCGTGGTCAATCTGAGGAGGAGTGGTCAGTGTGAGGAGGCATGCTCAGTCTGAGGAGGCGCAGTCAATCTGAGGAGGCGTGGTCAATCTGAGGAGGAGTGGTCAGTGTGAGGAGGAGTGGTCAGTGTGAGGAGGCATGCTCAGTCTGAGGAGGCGCAGTCAATCTGAGGAGGCGTGGTCAATCTGAGGAGGCGTGGTCAATCTGAGGAGGAGTGGTCAATCTGAGGAGGCGTGGTCAATCTGAGGAGGAGTGGTCAGTGTGAGGAGGCATGCTCAGTCTGAGGAGGCGCAGTCAATCTGAGGAGGCGTGGACATGAAACTTGTTTTTTTTTTTTGTTTTTTTTTAGCCAATCAGCTTATATTTCACTGACACCACAAATACAAAGAACGAAGTGGCGTCCAAATCACTTGCGAAGATCCAAATCAAAGTCTGAGAGAAACAAATCAGAGCCTCAATCAGGAAAAACTTACTGGAAAAAGCACTTTGGTTTCTGTTACGGCTATAAATAGGAGTTTTCTCTTGATTAAAAAAAAAAAAACTAAGAAAGAAAACCCTTATTTGTTTCTAAATGTCTCTTAATTGTGTAAATGTTTTTCATGATTTTTATGCTGATACACAGTCCTGGCTGAAAGTGTCGTCAACCCTGATGTTTTTTCAATAAAATGTAGTTTTTCTCCCAGAAAAGACTTGCTTTCAGGTGTGATTTTTATATTGCCCACGCCTGTTACGTGCCGTAGGTGACTTTAAACAAGCGTCAGGGGCTTCAACCCAGTTATTTAGCCATAATTTTGAAAGAGTGCCAATCATTTTGTCCAGTTTTGTGTGAAATTATATAAAAATTGCGTTTTTATTATTTATTTTTAATTTGTTAACAAAGGAAATAAACAAAAAATGTGGAATTACGATACTTTCTGGGGCGAAATACTTTGATAAAACATATTTGACATAGACGCCTCGATTTCGGTGAGTTCCAGGTGGAAAAGACTTGCTTTCAGGTGTGATTTTTATATTGCCCACGCCTGTTACTTGCCGTAGGTGACTTTAAACGAGCGTCACGGGCTTCAACCAAGTTATTTAGCCATAATTTTGAAAGAGTGCCAATCATTTTGTCCAGTTTTGTGTGAAATTACATCAAATTTGCTGTTTTTTTAAATTGTTCACAAAGGAAATAAACAAAAAAAAAGTGGAATTACAATACTTTCTGGGGCGAAATACTTTGATAAAACATATTTGACAAAGACGCCTCGATTTCGGCGAGTTCCAGGTCCAAGATCATCTACGTCCGTGCAAAAAAAATCTTTCCGTCCAGTGACTCCGCCGCCGTTTTGCATCCGCCCCGTGGTGAGCGCTCGTTAAAAACACATCAGGGGACGATGCAAAACGACCCTTAAAGCCACGTTCGACCCGGGAGCAGCGGCAGAACGGACGAAGCAGTCGACGGTGAGTGTGAACTAGACACACATTTCACTAGAAGATGATTATTATTTAAAATTTGACTTAACATTTTGCCTGTTTTTCCCCAGTTTGACCTTTTCTGTGATGTTTATAATTGTATATGTTGTTTAATTGTTTATAATTGATTTAAAGGAGACACATACTCTGCTACAGTGACTTTTTTTCTCTCTTTAAACCCTGTTCTAACAATGTCAAATGGTGAACGTTGCGCGTCCTGGCATTGAAAGAGTCACAATGCCCACTAGAGGAGGAAATATTTTGAAAAAACTGTCTTAAAGAGAAATGTATTGGATTTCAACATTGAACACTATGACACCAAAGGGACTGAATGATGATTTTAGCTTAAAATGTTTTTTGGGTTAACTGTATTATGAGATGATTTCCATCGCAATGATTGGTCCAACTCTTAATTGGGCTCCTGTCCACCTGGTAGAAGTCTATAAAAGCCAGCCCACAACAAAGAACTGTAAGCGCTCTGAAGAAGGCTTCATGCCGAAACACGTTAGCGTTTATCTTTTTGTTGTAGCCTAAAAATCAATTAAAAAAGACATGTGAGTATCTCTGTCCTGATAAATTTTTATATAAAGTTATGATGTGCAACCCTTAAAACATCTCAAACCCTGTTCTAACAATGTTCTTCATCAAAAACAAGCCTGGAGTCGCGTTCTTTTCCATTCACGCTGTTTTGAGGAACATTTATTCAAAAATCCTCCCCCTCCGAGCGTCAAACACGCGCCGTCCGCACTCCTTTGATCCGGGACAACCAGGAAGTAAAACAAAAACACAAAAAATTGCTAAATCGGAATAAAATTTGTAAAGTATGTTAGCAAAGTTTAAAATATATTTATCTGAACTGCATTTAAGTGAAATGAGTCGTCAGAGGCATTTTAAGAGTAAAAGGTTTTTCAAAAAGTATTTCATGCAGATTATGAGGCCAGTTTTACGTATTGAATGTCAAAATTTTGGTAAAAAATTTGGCTTAATTTTGCATTAGACACACATTTCACTAAATCGCAGAGAAGATGATTCATATTTAAAATTTGACTTAACATTTTGCCTGTTTTTCCCCAGTTTGACCATTTCTGTGATGTTTATAATTGTATATGTTGTTTAATTGTTTATAATTGATTTAAAGGAGACACATATTCTGCTACAGTGACTTTTTTCTCTCTTTAAACCCTGTTCTAACAATGTTCTTCATCAAAAACAAACCTGGAGTCTCGTTCTGTTTCATTCATGCTGTTTTGAGGAACGTTTATTCAAAAATCCTCCCCCTCCGAGCGTCAAACACGCGCCGTCCGCACTCCTTCGATCCGGGACGTATTTTGCGACTTCATACGTCACTTATTCAAGAATCTTCTGCTGTTTCAAATCATATGTTTTTATTTGTAAAATAAAAAACAAATCTGTGACATTAAGTGAATTTGGCCCAGTGTACATTGCAGTTGCTACGGTGATTTCCCAGTGTGATGTCATCATTTACAACCAGGAAGTAAAACAAAAACACAAAAAATTGCAAAAAGTATGTTAGCAAAATTTAAAATATATTTATCTGAAGTGAAATGAGTCGTCCAAACCATCAAAGGCGTTTTAAGAGTAAAAAGTATTTCGTGCAGATAATGAGGCCAGTTTTACGTATTAAATGTCAACAATTTTGGAAAAGAATTGTGCTTAATTTTGTTCAACAAAGTTCTATAGCCCCTTTAAAATGAAATGTAAAAGTAAATGTTTGAATGATTCTCTCACATTAGATCTAAATTAATCTCTAAACTCGTTCTGATCATTTCTGCCTCTAAATACGACAACTGCCGCTTTTTTTTTTTTAAAGATAATGACAATGTGAAAAATGCAGACATTTTTTTTTCGTTAACACTTTATAATAACTGCACTTATTCCAGCTTCAAGAAAGCATGAACAAAGACTTAATTAATAATGAATATATAGTTTATTAAGAATGATTCAGGATTAGTAACTATTTAACAAATATTCTAGTCCTAATTTCTAATCCTAATCTTAATTAAGTAGTTACTAATCCTGAATCATGTTTAATAAACTATATGTTCATGATTAATTATTTGTTAATGATTTATTAAGGCAAAATAAGATGTCATGCCTGTTTTTCCTTTGACTGATCCAGATTTATCCCAGAACGTTCGATTACATCAGCTTTTATCAGACGATGGACTAAATTAGGAGAAGGACCCGCACACGGGCCCTTGGAATCTTAAGGGTTTTTTCAATAACGTCTTGTTTTTATTTCGCCCTCTGTCTCAGTGTCGTCAGAATGAACTCCTCGAACTCCTCGAACCCGCTCCAGCTGCTTCCCTGCGACCTCGTCTACCTGTCCTGGGCCGTCTCCTGCCTCCTGACGTTGCCCGTTTTCCTGTTCGTGATCGGCCTGGCCGTTCAGACGTGCCGAAAGCCCAAACCGGCTGCCCCGAGCCACTCCGACGTCTTCACCTTCCACATGGCGGTGCTGGAGGTGGTCGGCGTCACGAGTGTCTGCATCCCCGTTCTCACGTACTTCAATCACGATGGCGCTCTTCAGACGGTGGGAGAGAACCTGTTCTACATGGCGACTCTCGGACAAACCCTGTTCCACCTCCTGGTCTGCGTGGAGCGCTACCTCGCCGCGGTCCACCCCGTCGTGTATCGGCGCTGGAAGAAAAACGTGGTGCGCATTCGGGACGGATGCGTCGCCGCGGTTTGGCTCTTCAGCTTTGGAATGGCGTTCGTGTACCACTTCAGCGATTCGGTGTTTATCTTGTCGTCCGTGTTGTCCTTGGGGCTGTCTACGCTGGCGCTGATCACATTCTTCTGCGCGAGCGTCCTCCGCGTTCTGCTTCGTCCGGGGCCCGGAGAAACGAGGCGCGTCGACCAGAGGAAGCGCAGGGCCTTCTACACCATACTGTTCATCACGGCGGCGCTGATGTTCAAGTTCGCCACGTTCTTTTTCATGTACATTCTGCACGTGAGAGAAGATCTGAATGAATCCCCTCTGTGCCTGCACGTCATGGCCGCGCAGTGGTTCAACTTTCCCAGCAGCCTCGTCCTGCCGCTTCTGCTTCTCCGTCGTCACGTGATTCAGCGACGGACGAATCAGAAGAATCCAAAGTGATGACGTGCAATACGGGCAAAAAAACAAAACAAAAAACAATAAAATGTTCAATAAATTCAGTTTGTTTATAACAGTAGTTTCCTCAGTTCATCTAGTGTAAAGAAAGTTCCTCCAGGCACATGAGGAACAGTTCATCTAGTGTAGAGAGCGTTCCTCCAGGCACATGAGGTACAGTTCATTTAGTGTAGAGCGAGTTCCTCCAGGCACACAAGGAACAGTTCATCTAGGGTAGAAAGAGTTCCTCCAGGCAGATGAAGAACAGTTCATCTAGTGTAGAGAGAGTTCCTCCAGGCAGACGAGGAACAGTTCATCTAGTGGAGAGAGAGTTCCTCCAGACAGATGAAGAACAGTTAAACTAGTGTAGAGACAGTTCCTCCAGGCAGACGAGGAACAGTTCATCTAGTGGAGAGAGAGTTCCTCCAGGCAGATGAGGAATAGTTCGTCTAGTGTAGAGAGAGTTCCTCCAGGCACATGAGGAACAGTTTCTCCAGGCAGATGAGGAACAGTTCCTCCAGGCAGATGAGGAACAGTTCCTCCAGGCAGATGAGGAACAGTTCATCTAATGATTTTTTGTGCGTAGGGAGAACAAACTGATCCTGATTCATCCCAGAATGGTGGATTTGACGGAAAATAGGTGGATTAGAGTTTTCTTCTTGTGTTTTACGCTCAGCAAACAACCTTTTATTCTGTGATGGACAAAAAGGACAAAAAAAAAAAAAAAGTCAGAGGGCCCCCAGACTATTATGACATTAAAGATATTTAGAAGTAACTTATAGTCTAGTTTTTGTTGCTTTTAGTTGTGTTTTTGTCTTTTTAAGTAATTTTTGTTTCTGTCACTTTTAGTTGAGTTTGCATTTTTGACACATTGAGTTGCGTTTTTGTTGCTTCTAGTCACGTTTTTGTCAGTTTTAGTCACGTTTTTTTTTTTTTTGTCACTTTTTGTCTGAAATATGATGTAATTCCACAACTGTTACCATAGCAACCAAACTGTAAACAAGGGCCAACATCCACATACATTACACAATAGTTATGATTTGACAAATTATAATCCCTGATAACGCCACCTTGTAAAATTGTTGTCGCTTTTGTTGCGTTTTTGTCACTTACAGTTGAGTTTTTGTTGCTTTTAATTGTGTTTTTGTCCTTTTCAGCCATTTTTGTCTCTTTTATTTAAGTTTCTGTCACTTTTAGTTGAGTTTTCGTCTCTTTTAGTTGCATTTTTGACACTTTGCGTTGCGTTTTTGTTGCTTCTAGTCGCGTTTTTGTCAGTTTTAGTCACGTTTTTTGTCACTTTTTGTTTGAAATATGACATAGTTCTTATTCCACAACTGTTACCATAGCAACCAGACTGTAAACAAGGGCCAACATCCACATACAGGACCGAATAGTTAGGATTTGACAAATAATAATCCCTGATTGTTTTTCTATTTTAGTTGCATTTATGTCAGTTTGAGTCACATTTTTGGTTGCTTTTTGTTTGTCAGTTTGTGTAAAGTTTATGGTGTCACTTCCTGGTTGAACATGAGCACAAATATGACACAGTTAAGGCCAATTCATACTTCATAAGAAGTACGAACTTTGTTCGTGCGCCTCAGGCTGTAAGAACAAGAACAAAGTTCGTTTCGGCTCTGGCATTCATACTTCAGCTCAAGCGCCGCAGCCGAACTCATTCAGACCCCGCCCCCCGTGATCCCCAACAACTGTTTCCACGCTGAGATTACCACCCCGTCGCTGACAGCTCAGTTGATATCGTTTTAGCAACGGCAGATGTAGTTTTTGAGTGGATGAGAGAGGAGGAGAAAGAAGAGAGGATGATGTTTGAAGATGAAGAGGATGACGACCTGCTTTTACATGCGCTGGCCGAGGAGCCAGAACGAAATGAGTGAAGATGGCATGTTCGGCCGCTAAATACGACGCGGGTCGTACAGGGCCAATACAGTCTGCTCGTTCAACAAATACAGGAGATGGATGAGGAGAGGCACTTTTCGTACTTCAGATGTAAAGCCCGTCGGTTTGACCACCTTGTCTTTAGGATAACACTATTTCTCCAACATGCGCCCAAGGAAATTTACCCTGCCCCTTTTGAAAAACTGGCCAATCAGAGCCTAGTTGACGCACGGCTCTGCCGAACAAAGTTCTGCTCAGCTGATGTACCAAGAACAGGCTGCGAGAACAGCCGAACAGAGGCTGTAAGAACAAAATGACGTAATTTTGTTCTTACAGCCCGAGGCGCACGAACAAAGTTCGTACTTCTTATGAAGTATGAATTGGCCTTTAGAGGTAATTCTACAACTGTTACCATAGCAACCAGACCTTAAACAAGGGCCAACATCCACATACATCACACAATAGTTATGCTATTAGTCACGTTTTTGACGCTTTTTTTGGCGCTTTTAGTTATGTTCTTGTCACTGTTGTGTTTTTGTTGCTTTCAGTCAAGTTTTGTTGCTTTTAATTGCATTTTTCTCAGTTTTTCCTCAAGATTTTGTCGTTTTTTGACAAATTTTTGTCCGTTTTAGTCACGTTTTTGTTGTGTTTCTGTCACTTATGGTTTTGTTTTTGTCGCTTTTTGTTTGTCAGTTTGTGTAAAGTTTATGATGTCACTTCCTGGTTGAACACGACACAAATATGACACAGTTAGAGGTAATTCTACAGCTGTTACCATAGCAACCAGACTGTAAACAAGGCCAACATCCATTACATACATTACACAATAGTTAGGATTTGACAAATAATAATCCCTGATAACACCTTGTTTTGTTGAATGATGGTTTGAACTGTCAAAAAATGTGTCAGTCATGCGTAAACTGTCTCTGTGTTTTCAATGATGCGTCGCTTTTTGATGACATCACTATGGGATTCTATTTTAACTCAACTTCCTGTGATTTTAAACTTTTATTTTTCAAAATTTCTTCACTTCTCGGCTGTATAACTGTGATAATACTTACCACAGGTTCTATCCTTCAAACTAAGTCAGAATTAGAAAAACCTGTCGTATGGACTTTAAGACTTTAAGTTTAAGTATGGGCTGTGTGTTTTGAAAATAGCAATAAATATAATATAATGTATAGTTTGTGTATTTACTCCATGGGCCTTGAGTTTGATTATGATCTTCATGTTTCAGTTTTGTTCTTATAGTTTGAATAAATAATGTCTGCTCTAATAGTCGTTACTTTTTGTTTTATTGTGAAAAAGTCGACGCGATTCTGCTTCCGTTGATGTTTGACAGCAGCGTTTGCAGTGGCTCCACACGGCCACACGGGGGAGCTGTTTGCACGCGTTTTTGTGGGAGAGCGAGGAAAGTGAAGCATCGGGAGCAGAGGACGCTCCAGGTCTCCGTCGACTGAAAGAAAAATCACAAAACAAACAGATTACCTTTCGCTTTTAGTCGTGTTTTAAGCCTGGAGTGTTCACATTTTCTGGAAAACCGTTCCATTTGAGCTGCAGAGAACTGGAACGCCGATTTAGGAGCTTTATCAGAATAACTTTGTGGAACTTGAACCTCATAAACTTTTTCTCAATTAATCTGTTTAACTTCCAGCTGTGGAGCCTGTTGTGCATAAAAAGAAAGATGAAACCCATTTTTTTTCAGTCAAATCTCCAAACCCTATCCAGTTCATTTAATACATCCATGTCATGATCACAGAACTATAATAAAACCTGGAAGATGAACCCAACATGGCGCCCTGTTCCTCCCTGTGGCCTGAGCTCATTGGTTCATGACCCCAAAAAAATTTCTTACTTCCGCATTTACTTCCTGATACGGAGGTGGCCATCTTTGTTTTACTTCCTGATACGGAGGCGGCCATCTTTGCTTTACTTCCTGATACGGAGGCGGCCATCTTTGCTTTAGGGCACCACGTGACCACAATCCCCCATGATGCCTTGAGCGACGTGAACGACCAGCAGCTGCAGGTCTTTGTGTTAGCGTTAGCTTGTGTGATTGTAATTGTGTTCTTCATGTTAGACACACGTGAAGCGTCTGAAATGAAATAAAATACAACTTACAGGTGTCTCTAGTCGAGCCTTTTCCACGAGCTTCTGTTTGTATCGTCCGACGCTGGTTCATGTGACTCGCACATGTTTGTGTGACGTCACTTCAGATAAAAACAGTAATTTAAGTGATTTTAGAAACGGTAGAAAAGAACATTTCCTTCTATTTTATTTAAATACTGATAATAATTCAGTCCTGTCTGTGATTATAATGTGCAATGATAGAAAAAGGCTGGTTCCAAGAGGCTGCAGTACCTCGCACAACCACTAATCAATCTGGGACACAGACAGAGGGGGCGTGTCTTACCCAGTTCATTTAATACATCCGTGTCATGATCTCACTACCATGTCCTGACCTTTGTTTGAACTCCTGGCACAGGTTCCTCACTGCTGTGTTTTCTTGCTGCAGTAGTTACAAGACTGTCCCCTAGTGGCAGCCTCCAGTACTGTCCTAAATGAGCCTCCAGTGCACATTTGCTCTAGTGACTTCCTCCACATACTGAGTTTTTTATAATAAGTAAAAGTAGAACCAAATAATAACTGTACAGGCCTTTGCTTTGTCTAAAACTTAATCTTAAACTCTGCAAAATAACCCTTTGGTGTTACATCGATGTAAACCCTCATTCGTCCAGGTGTGGTCCATCGTAGAAAAGGTTTCAGCGGTTGTCATCCGGACGCCGTTTAAAGATCGAGACGTTTCGACTTTTATCCAAAAGCTCTCCGATTGACAATGACTTTCGGATAAAAGCAGAAACATCTCGATCTTCAAACAGCATCCGGATGACAACCTCTGAAACTTTTTCTACTTTGGTGTTACACTCCTCAATATTGTTATTATAATGTTTCATACATTTGTGAAGATTAAATATTCTTCATCAGTTCTTCTGTCGGAGATGAAGAAAGTTGAGGAGTGAGAGCAAGAACAGAAACCTCCTGAGGCCAAGAAGAGTTCAAACGTCTGCAAAAACCAGCAACGCCACGTTTATTGATTAAAAAAGCTTGTTATGATGAATTTACGAAGCAATGTCTTTGAGAGTTAGCTGCTTTTAGTCACGTTTATGTCGTTTTTTTTGTTGCGTTTTGTTGCGTTTTTGTCGCTTCCAGTCACTTTTAATGATACTTAAATAAAACACAGGTTTGCATGAGCACAGTTTAATGAATATTGACAGACACAGCTTCGTAAATTCATCATAACAAGCTTTTTTAATCAATAAACGTGGCGTTGCTGGTTTTTGCAGACGTTTGAACTCTTCTTGGCCTCAGGAGGTTTCTGTTCTTGCTCTCACTCCTCAACTTTCTTCATCTCCGACAGAAGAACTGATGAAGAATATTTAATCTTCACAAATGTATGAAACATTATAATAACAATATTGAGGAGTGTAACACCAAAGTAGAAAAGGTTTCAGGGGTTGTCATCTGGACGCTGTTTGAAGCTTTCTCCAAAAGCGTGTAAGACAAGTTTGAACAATTTTCTCATTTTGATTTTATTCGGTAATGTCTAGTTTTAGATCGATGGGGGCACCGTTTGTGGAGAAAAGTGGAAAAATCAGTTAGAGATTGTAAAATTAAAAAGCCGAGGACATCACGTTCCATCCAAAGATAAAAATTTACAAAAAAACAAAACAAAACAAACAAAAAACAAAAAAAACGTACCTTTAAAACATTAAGCAAGAACAGTAACCTCCGCGAGTTCAAACGTCTGAAAACTGTGAACTCTGCCACTGTTGAACCGACATTTATTGATTAAAAAGCGTGTGGATTTACAAAGCTGTGTCTGTTTGTCTTGTCTGTCAATATTCATTTAACTGTGCCTCGCGACACGTCCTGCAAACCTGTGTTTCATTTAAGTGTCATTCAACAAACACTTTTATAAAGTCAAAAGAATCCGGTAATCTGAAAAAATAATGATTGCATTTACTGTTTATTTTCAGGTTTGCAATTTTTTATCTCAACTTCACATTTTTTTGTTTCTGGGATCATCTTTCCACGTTCCAAGTTATATTTTTTTTTTCAAATTCAAATGATTTATTTGATTCTATTGCCTTTGTCTGGCCTTAATCTGGACCTGGTCTGGACTTGGTTTGGACTCAATCTGAACTAGGTTTGGACCTGGTCTGGACTTGGTTTGGACTCAATCTGAACTAGGTTTGGACCTGGTCTGGACTTGGTTTGGACTCAATCTGAACTTGGTTTGGACTCGGCCTGGGCCTGGTTTGGACCTCACCAGGACCAGGTTCGGACTTGGCCTGGACCTAGTTTGGACTTCTAATCTAAATCTAGTTGGGACCAGAGCTGGGCCTGGTTTGGACTCAATCAGAACTAGGTTTGGACTTGGTTTGAACTTGATCAGGACCTTGTTTGGAGTTGGTTTGGAGTTGGTCTGGTCTTTATTTGAATTTGGTCTGGGCCTGGTTTGGACCTCACCGGGACCAGGTTCGGACTTGGCCTGGGCCTGGTTTGGAATTGGTTTGGACTTGGGATGTACCTGGTCTGGACCTGTTTGGGTCCTGGTGTAAACCAGATCTAAACCAGGTCCGTCTGAAGTCACTTTGTCTAAATCTTAGACCAGACCTGGGACTCTGGGGGCGGAGTCATTTGGAGTTATTTGGAGTCTTTTGTTTTGATGCTGTGTTTGAGTGACACGTCGTGGGTCGTTATGGCGATGTTTGCGTTTTGTTCATAACCTTTAACGATCTGAAAGTAAACATGCTTCATCCTGAACATGAGTCCAGGATTGGACTTGGTTTAGACTTGATATGGACCTGGTTTGGGCCTGGTTTGGACTTGGTCTGGGCCTGATTTGGACCTAGTATGGACTTTGGCTGGACTTAGTCTGGACCTGGTTTGGACTTGGTCTGTACCTGGTTTGGGCTTGGTTTGGACATGAGTTAAGCCTGGTTTGGACTTGGTCTGTACCTGGTTTGGGCTTGGTTTGGACATGAGTTAAGCCTGGTTTGGACTTGGTCTGGACCTGGTTTGGGCTTGGTTTGGACATGAGTTAAGCCTGGTTTGGACTTGGTCTGGACCTGGTTTGGGCTTGGTTTGGACATGAGTTAAGCCTGGTTTGGACTTGGTCTGGACCTGGTTTGGGCTTGGTTTGGACATGAGTTAAGCCTGGTTTGGACTTGGTCTGGACCTGGTTTGGGCTTGGTTTGGACATGAGTTAAGCCTGGTTTGGAGTTGATCTTGGCCTGGTTTGGAGTTGATCTCGGCCTGGTTTGGAGTTGATCTCGGCCTGGTTTGGACCTGGTTTAGACTTGGTTTAGACCTAGTTTGGACTTGGTTTAGACCTAGTTTGGACTTGGTCTGGACCTGTTTGGGACCTGGTCTAAATCAGATCTAACCCAGGTCCCTCTGAAGTCACTTTGTCTAACTCTTAGTCCAGACCTGGGACTCTGGGGGCGGAGTCATTTGTTTTGATGCTATCTGTTTGAGTGACACGTCGCTTGTAGTGGGTCGTTATGGCGATGTGTTTGTGTTTTGTTCATAACCTTTAACGATGTGAAAGTAAACGTGCTTCATCCTGGACATGAGTCATAAACTGTGAGTCAAACACACGGCGTTTAAAGTTTGATTGATGCTTTCAGCTGGTTTACGGTTCATTACTCACTGGGCCTTTCACATGAAACAAAAACTGACACAACATCCTAAGTGTTCTGTCGGCACAAATGAACAACAGTGAAATGTTTGTTTGGGTTTATCTTCAGAAATGATTCAGAAGACGCACCTGTCGTCAGTTGAATGGACAGTAAACCATTAAACCAGTCATTGGTGCAGTTTATGAGTTAATTAAAAAAAAAAAAAAAAAAAAAGTCGATCTTCGAGGTTTACGAGATGAAAAGTCCTGTTTCCGACTTGTTTTCTTTCATGTGCTTTTTGTTGAGAGTTTGATCAAATCTCTGACTCCGTTCTTTAACAGAGTTTTAAATGTATAGTTTGTAAAAAAATTTATGTTATGAGCACAAATATGACACAGTTAGAGGTAATTCTACAGCTGTTACCATAGCAACCAGACTGTAAACAAGGGTCAAACACACACAAACATCACACAATAGGATCTGACAAATAATAATCCCTGATAACACCACCATGTCAAGTTTTTGTCGCCTTTAGTTACGTTTTTGTCGCTTTTGTTGCGTTTTTCTCACTAATAGTTGAGTTTTTGTTGCATTTTAGTTGTGTTTTTTTGTAAACAAGGGCCAACATCCACAAACATGACACAATAGTTAGGATTTGACAAATAATAATACCAGATAACACCGCCTTGTCAAATTTTATCACTGTAGTTGCATTTTCCTCACTTATGGTTGAGTTTTTTTTATTTTTTTTTTGCTTTTAGTTGTGTTTTTGTCTCTTTAAGTCAAGTTTTTGTCTCTTTTAGTTGAGATTTTGTCTCTTTTAGTCTAAGTTTTGTCACTTTGAGTTGCATTTTTGTTGCTTCTAGTCGTGTTTTTTGTGAGTTTTAGTCACATTTTTGTATTTTCCAGTTTGTGTAAAGTTGAGCAGCAGATATGACACAGTTAGAGGTAATTCCACAGCTGTTACCATAGCAACCAGACTGTAAACAAGGACCAACATCCACAGACATTACACAATAGTTAGAAATTGACAAGAAATAATGAGTGCGAACACTTTATTTTCTTTACGATGATTTACACTGTCTGTTTAAAATGTCTCTGTATTTTTGACGGAATGTCGTTTACAGATGACGTCAATAATCCGATTTTATTGCTTTTATGCACTTTTTATCTCAGAAAAACAGTATCTTGGCGTCACAAACAATAAAATCACAGACTCTGCTCTTTAACAGAGTTGAACAGTAAGATTTGTTGTCGTTGCCGTTAGCCCAAAGCTAACGATGAAGCTTGTTTGTTTTGGAACACACCGTAGCACTGTTTAAGCTAACGTTGCACTGGTGATTAATTAACAAGAAAGTGGGTCTTTTTAGCCAAATTTGTTAGTTTAAATAGTTATCATTTAGGCAATTTTTTCCTCAAACGTGTGACTAAAATGAGCCGCGTTTCAAATTGAAGCTGTTTCTGATTCTTTGGACACAAACTCTCTGATTACATTTAGAAACAAACAGTTCAGAGAAAAAAATAAAACTTTAAAGTCAGACAAAAAAATGTGTTTAATATATGAAGAAGTAAAGCTGGTGTTTGTAGATTTTTTTCCTGTTTGACACTATAGTTTGAGCTTTTGTTGGTTTTGACAATTCCTCTTTCAAACCTGAAGCTAATTTAACTAAAAATGAGTTTTAGGGATTTTTAATAAATTAAAAACAAGTCCAGGTGGAATCCATACAAAATAAAGGTCCTAAAAAATGTTTGTAATTTTTTTTTTTTTTTAACTTGCTTTTGGAGTAAAAACTGACTCTAATTTGTCCCAGAATGTTTGATTTGACAGAAATAAGTGCGTCACAGCTTTCTTTTCACATTAAACACGTCCAGCAGCTGATCGTTTCGTTTTATCAGACGTGGATAAAAAGGAAAAAATCCACAAAAATCACAACGGGTTTAACTTGTGAGTTTGTTCTAACGAGACAGTTGTAAACAGCGATCGTCTCATTTCCATGGTTGCTCTTCCTGCTTCAGAGGTGACGTCTGATGTGACGTGTCTCTGGTCGGATGTCGTTCCCCGGCGATCAGCCCGACGATCAGTCAAAATGATTTTTTCTCACTCGAGTTGTTTTCCCGATTTGCTTTTATGAATCAGTGAACCGTTAAAATCTAATCTTGATCAACAAACATTTGTCACTGGATGAACACGAAGAGCAGCAACTGTGAACGTTGTTTAGTGTCGCTTTGGAGCAGGACTAAACTAAAGACGATAATAAATGACAAAGACCGACTACAAGCGACAAAAACGCAACTAAAAGTGACAAAATCGCAACTTAAAACGACAAAAACGTGACTAAAAGTGACAAAAACCGACATAAACGTGACTAAATGCAACACAAAGCGGCTAATAGCGACAAAAATGCAACTAAAAGTGACAAAAATACAACAAAAAACGGCTAATAGCGACCTAAACTGTAACTAATAGTGACAAAACTGTGACTAAAAACAACAAAAACCAACTAAAAGTGACAAACGCGAGTAGCAACAAAAATGCAATGAAAAATGACAAAATAAACAATTGAAAGGAACAAAAATGCGACTAAAAGCAACAAAAATCAGCTAACAGTGACAATAACAAAAATGACAAAAAACAACTAAAAGCAACAAAAGCATGACTAAAATCAACAAAAAACGACTAAAAATGGCAAAAAAATGTGAGCAGCAGCAAAACTGCAACTAAAGATGACAAAAGAAACAACTAAAAGCAACAAAAATGTGACAAAAAACGACAAAAACAGCTTTTAGCAACAAAAACGTGACTAAAAATGACAAATACAGACTAAAAGTGACAAAAACATGACTTAAAATGACAAAAAACTATTACCACCATCACTCAAGACCTCAAGTGGAGCCGATCATCAGCTCCATCACCAGCAGAGGCGGCTGAGGACAGAGAAATCTATGGACGAAATGGATTCAATGGGAGATTAAAACATCTTTAGGAGCAGATTGGACACGTTTGTTGTTTCCACATGAAGTCAAACTGACCAAAAAACAAAAAAGGAAAAAAAAAAAGAGTTTTGCCTGTAGAGTCTCGGCTTAAAGGGCCTATGACAAGTTGGACTACTCAGTTCACTTAAATGCAGTTGAGAGAAATATATTTAAAATTTTGCCAAAATACTTCACAAATTATATCCCGGTTTAGCAGTTTTTTAGGTTTTTTGTTTTACTTCCTGGTTGTAAATGATGAAATCACACTAGGAAATGCCTATCAACAACACTGTACACTGGGCCAAAACATTTTTTTTAAATGTTACAAATAAAAATACATCTGAACATGTTTTTTGTTGAATCACTGTATAAAGCGTCAAAAAAGCAGTTCCTTTTGTGTAAATTATGCATAATCTTCTGTTTACTTCGTGTCATTTTCTACAGATTTTTCAACTTTTCTCCATAAGCCGAAACTTGATTGGTGTAAAACTACATTTTTTTATTTATAACAAGTATGTACGCGCAAAGTGATAAATTAGCCTTATGAGCCTTTTGAGAATATAGACCTAGAAAAATGACCGACAAATAGGACTCTACATTTCCCGCTGCATTTGAAGGTGTCAGGCCTTGTTTAACTCTATTCTATCCGTTTTTCAGGATAGAAAACAGGAAGTGAGTCGTGACCCGACGTCCTGAACTCTCCACATTTACCTTTAATTATTATATTTATATGTTTAGCTCATGTTTCCGCTATAACTGTTATCGCTTTAGCCGCTATAACTGCTAGCTCCACTTTAGCCGCTATAACTGCTAGCTCCACCTTAGCCGCAATAACTGCTAGCTCCACTTTAGCCGCTATAACTGCTAGCTCCACTTTAGCCGCTATAACTGCTAGCTTCACTTTAACCGCTATAACTGCTAGCTGCACTTTAGCCGCTATAAATGCTAGCTCCACCTTAGCCACAATAACTGCTAGCTCCACTTTAGCCGCTATAACTGCTAGCTCCACTTTAGCCGCTATGACTGCTAGCTCCACTTTAGCCGCTATAACTGCTAGCTCCACTTTAACCGCTATAACTGCTAGCTCCACTTTAGCCGCTATAACTGCTAGCTCCACTTTAACCGCTATAACTGCTAGCTCCACTTTAGCCGCTATAACTGCTAGCTCCACTTTAACCGCTATAACTGCTAGCTCCACTTTAACCGCTATAACTGCTAGCTCCACTTTAGCCGCCATAACTGCTAGCTCCACCTTAGCCGCAATAACCGCTAGCTCCACTTTAGCCGCTATAACTGCTAGCTCCACTTTAACCGCTATAATTGCTAGCTCCACTTTAGCCGCTATGACTGCTAGCTCCACTTTAGCAGCTATGACTGCTAGCTCCACTTTAGCTGCTAAAACTGTTAGCTCCACTTTAGCAGCTAAAACTGTTAGCTCCACTTTAGCCGCTATAACTGCTAGCTCCACTTTAGCCGCTATAACAGCTAGCTCGACTTTAGCCGCTATAACTGCTAGCTCCACTTTAGCCTCTATAACTGTTAGCTCCACTTTAGCAGCTATAACTGCTAGCTCCACTTTAGCAGCTATGACTGCTAGCTCCACTTTAGCTGCTGTAACTGCTAGCTCCACTTTAGCCGCTGTAACTGCTAGCTCCACATAAGCCGCTATAACTGCTCGTTCCACTTTAGCCGCTATAACTGCTAGCTCCACTTTAGCAGCTAAAACTGTTAGCTCCACTTTAGCCGCTATAACAGCTAGCTCGACTTTAGCCGCTATAACAGCTAGCTCGACTTTAGCCGCTATAACTGCTAGCTCCACTTTAGTCTCTATAACTGTTAGCTCCACTTTAGCCGCTATGACTGCTAGCTCCTCTTTAGCCGCTATGACTGCTAGCTCCTCTTTAGCCGCTATGACTGCTAGCTCCTCTTTAGCCGCTATAACTGCTAGCTCCACTTTAGCCGCTATAACTGCTAGCTCCTCTTTAGCCGCTATAACTGCTAGCTCCTCTTTAGCCGCTATAACGGCTAGCTCCTTTTTAGCCGCTATAACTGCTAGCTCCTTTTTAGCCGCTATAACTGCTAGCTCCTCTTTAGCCGCTATAACTGCTAGCTCCTCTTTAGCCGCTATAATGGCTAGCTCCTATTTAGCCGCTATAACTGCTAGCTCCTTTTAGCCGCTATAACTGCTAGCTCCTCTTTAGCCGCTATAACTGCTAGCTCCTTTGTGCTATAACTGCTAGCTCCTTTTTAGCCGCTATAACTGCTAGCTCCTCTTTAGCAGCTATAACTGCTAGCTCCACTTTAGCAGCTATAACTGCTAGCTCCAATTTAGCCGCTATAACTGCTAGCTCCTCTTTAGCCGCTATAACTGCTAGCTCCTCTTTAGCCGCTATAACTGCTAGCTCCTCTTTAGCCGCTATAACTGCTAGCTCCTCTTTAGCCGCTCTTGAGCTAGCTCCTCTTTAGCCTCTATAACTGCTAGCTCCACTTTAGCAGCTATCTCTTTGCTAGCTCCTCTTTAGCCGCTTCTCTTGACTAGCTCCTTTAGCCAGGTCTATAACTGCTAGCTCCTCTTTAGCCGCTATAACTGCTAGCTCCTCTTTAGCCGCTATAACTGCTAGCTCCGTCTTAGCCGCTATAACTGCTAGCTCCGTCTTAGCCGCTATAACTGCTAGCTCCACTTTAGCCGCTATAACTGCTAGCTCCTCTTTAGCCGCTATAACTGCTAGCTCCTCTTTAGCCGCTATAACTGCTAGCTCCTTTTTAGCCGCTATAACTGCTAGCTCCTTTTTAGCCGCTATAACTGCTAGCTCCTCTTTAGCCGCTATAACTGCTAGCTCCTCTTTAGCCGCTATAACGGCTAGCTCCTTTTTAGCCGCTATAACTGCTAGCTCCTTTTTAGCCGCTATAACTGCTAGCTCCTCTTTAGCCGCTATAACTGCTAGCTCCTTTTTAGCCGCTATAACTGCTAGCTCCTTTTTAGCCGCTATAACTGCTAGCTCCTCTTTAGCCGCTATAACTGCTAGCTCCTTTTTAGCCGCTATAACTGCTAGCTCCTTTTTAGCCGCTATAACTGCTAGCTCCTCTTTAGCCGCTATAACTGCTAGCTCCACTTTAGCCGCTATAACTGCTAGCTCCTCTTTAGCCGCTATAACTGCTAGCTCCTCTTTAGCCGCTATAACGGCTAGCTCCTCTTTAGCCTCTATAACTGCTAGCTCCTCTTTAGCCGCTATAACTGCTAGCTCCTCTTTAGCCGCTATAACGGCTAGCTCCTTTTTAGCCGCTATAACTGCTAGCTCCTCTTTAGCCGCTATAACTGCTAGCTCCTCTTTAGCCGCTATAACTGCTAGCTCCTTTTTAGCCGCTATAACTGCTAGCTCCTTTTTAGCCGCTATAACTGCGACTACTTCTTGAGATACAGATCTTTAAAAAAACCAAACCTGGACATTTTTATTTGCAATCACTGGATTAATTAATAAGAAATAAGAACTACTTTATGAATTGGTGGGAAGTTAGAATCTAATCTTGATGAATAAACATTTGCGTTGGATGAAGTCTTTATTTTATTACGTAACGTCCAACAGACGCCCAGGACCGGCCCTGATTGGACGAACGAGAACAACAGGAAACGTGAAAGTGGTTCAGCGTCTCTTCAGAGCAGGAGACGCTGACTTCATGAATCACTTTAGCTCCGCCCCCTGAGTGCGGCAGGGCACGAGGTCACGAGGTCACGAGCACCTGCACGTGTCGCCTGTCAGCGCTGGGCCTGACGTGAACGGAAACCATAGCAACCACTGCACTTCCTCAAAGGTCTGCGGGAGGCGGAGTCAAACTGAGCAGTGAGTAAACCAGATTTTGAATTCCTGACATTGTGAGGCGAGAGGCTACAGGAAAAATGTGTTGTTCTGTTTTGCTCTGTTTCATTCTTTCCATTTCATTCATAGATTTCTGTGAAAAAATTGTTTCCTCCAAATGCATTTTTGTCCCAAAGCAACTAAAAGCAACAAAAATGTGATTAAAAGTAACAAAACACAACTAAAAGTGATTAAAAATGTGACTAAAGCTACATAAGCGTAACCAAAAGCGACAAAATTTGACTAAAAACGACAAAAAAAGGCAACTACAAGCGACAAAAACATGACTAAAATGTCAATAATGATCGGCCCTCACCCTCGCCGCCGCCGCCCACAACGCAAGAGGAGGAGGAGCTTACGCGCCTCAATTTCCCACTTCATAAAATACCTGCTGCTGAGTCCACCTACTGCTCACATTCAATGAAAACGGCTCCGAGGCCTCCTCCCCACGTGAAGCGATCTTTCTTTCACTCGGGCTTCACTCGTTTACAACAACAATGTTCAGTTTTCCTGACACTCATTGGTGCACAGGACGTACATGAGGGGGAGTGCTTTAGTGAGTGTTTGGAAGCGAGCGAGCGCTAATAGGCTAACTAATAGGCCTCTCGCCAGCTTGTGGCGCTCGGGCCTAATTGACTTTATTCTGCCCCGCCCACTTTTGCCGTTTTCTGCACTTCCGTCTGTAAACGCACTTCTGTTTGACGAGAACTCCGTTAAAGCTAATGATGAACGAGGGAAAAGTCTAAAATGTTACATAAAGTAGATTGATTTGTGTAAAATGTTTAATGAACACGAGCAACAATAAGTCACAACACAACGATTTCCTGAAAACGTCTTTTTAGTCGAGTAGAACTTATTTTCTGTTGAGCTCGTCTGCTCCATGTGAACTACAACGGAAACAAGACGGCGGCGTACGACAACTTCAGGAATAAAGTGAATAAAATGCCAAAAAGTTGACTATAAGTGACAAAAACACAACTACAAGTAACATAAACGTACCAAAAAGTGACAAAAACGCACAAAAAAAAAGCAACATAACCACCCCAAAGGAATAACTCCAAAGTTCACTTTCTTCAAATGCATTTTTGTCCCAGAGACATAAAGATGTAAAAAAAAAAGGTTAAAAAAAAAAAAGATTTTAATTTTTAGAACAATTTTCAGTCAGATTTAGTTCAATCTAAAGCCTTGATGCCACTGTCCCGGGGACACTAGACACTAGTGCGCCTTAAAAAACTGTCCAGTTGGAGGAACAGATTCACAAATGTGGATTTAACTGATTCATTTTCCATTTTGAAGCAACTTCTGCACCAAAAAAGAACACGAAACTATTACTACCACCACATTTAAAGAACCAGACAGTGGCACATATTATACATATATTATTTGGCTCATTATACACCAGATATATATATATATTGTTCTGTGGTATCTTTTGAACCCAAAAAGTGGTGCCATACCTCAAAGAAAGGTTGATAAACACTGCTCTAATGTTGAACTCATACGTTAAAACCTGGTTCTGTCCATGTTTCAGATTTAAACGTCCCAATCGTGGACAGTTTTCACATTTAAACGCCTCATTTCCACATGACTCTCTTTAAAGGGCGTATGACGGGTTTTTATGATTTTCTAATTTTGACTTTATCCAGTGTGTTAATACTTCGTGTAAATACAAATTATAGTTTTGCACCAATCAGATCGCTGTTTGTGGAGAAAAGTTGAAAAATCTGTCGACAACTACAGGAAGTAAACAAACTGATGACATCACACTGGGGAGACAAAGGTCGTGCATAATTTACACAAAAGAAACTACTTTTTTGACCCTTTAAACTTTGATTCAACAAAATAAAGGTGTTCACATGTGTTTTTATTTGTCAAATGAAAAAATCTGTGACATTAGATGAGTTTTGGCCAATGTACAGTGTGGTTGCTATGGTAATTTCCTAGTGTGATGTCATACTTTACAACCAGGAAGTAAGATTTTAAACCTAAAAATAGCTAAACTGGGGTTACATTTGTAAAGATTTTAGTAGAAATGTGAATATATTTATCTTAACTGCATTTTAGTTAAATGTGTATTTCAACCTGTCATGGGCCCTTTAACTGTTAGCTTCACCTGCAGAGCTGGCGTGGCTCGTGTTACGACACCAGGAAGTGGGCGGAGCCTGCAGAGTGTGTCCCGGGACAGTGGCTCTGCTCCTTCACAGCTGGACCTAACCCTCTCCTCGAGCTCAAACATGTTGGACTGTGTGCTGCTCCTGCTGCTCTGCTCCACCGGTGAGTCCCACTTTGGCGCAAAAAAAAACAAAATAATCTGCAGAATTCAGGGTCTGCTCCTGATTCTGGGCGTTCAGATTCCCCAAAGGTGCAGTTAAAGTGTTACGCTGACGGATAAGAGAGTTTATGTTTGTGGTTTGGGCTGAAATGATCCACAAAAACGCACCAAACTTTACAATAGTTGAATAAAAGCAAGATAATTGAGTTGTTTCTGCGCATAATTTAGCAAAAACAATAATATTTTCATGATGATTTACTTTCGTTTGATCGTTTTTTATCTGTTTTTCTCCACAAAATGGTCGGATTGTATTTCAGAAGTGATTATTTAGTCCAGAACCGCTTTCATTCATTAAACATAAAGTGTCATTTTGAGTTCTGTTCAAGCAAATGTTCGTGTCTGTGTTTTAGTCGAGCTGCGTTTAAAGAAAAGCTAAGCCAAAAAAAGGGAAATGTTAAATAAAAATCAGTGTTTTTCAGTGTTTTAATTTAAGCTCTAGTTTCGTGTTGTTTGCAATAGATTCATTTTTTTTTTTGCGATATTGATAGTTTTTGTAAAATATTGTGCCGCTCCAGTTAAAAAAAACACTTGTAAATCGCCTTTTTATGGAACAGAGTTGGAAAAACAGTGTCCATTGTGTCGGATCTAAAAACCTGCAAAAAATGTTGTATTTGTGATCCTGGTTTAGTCCTGGTTTAGTCCTGGTTTAGTCCTGGTTTAGTCCTGGTTTAGTCCTGGTTTAGTCCTGGTTTAGTCCTGGTCTAGTCCTGGTTTAGTCCTGGTTTAGTCCTGGTTTAGTCCTGGTTTAGTCCTGGTCTAGTCCTGGTCTAGTCCTGGTCTAGTCCTGGTTTAGTCCTGGTTTAGACCTGGTCTAGTCCTGGTCTAGTCCTGGTCTAGTCCTGGTTTAGTCCTGGTTTAGACCTGGTTTAGTCCTGGTTTAGTCCTGGTTTAGTCCTGGTCTAGTCCTGGTCTAGTCCTGGTCTAGTCCTGGTCTAGTCCTGGTTTAGTCCTGGTTTAGACCTGGTTTAGTCCTGGTTTAGTCCTGGTTTAGTCCTGGTTTAGTCCTGGTTTAGTCCTGGTCTAGTCCTGGTCTAGTCCTGGTTTAGTCCTGGTTTAGTCCTGGTTTAGTCCTGGTTTAGACCTGGTTTAGACCTGGTCTAGTCCTGGTCTAGTCCTGGTCCTCTCTCCTCTCCCCCTCTCTCCTCTTCGTGTTTGATTGTTCTCCCTCTTGTTTTCTCTCTCTCTCTCCTCTCTCTCTCTCCCCCTCTCTCCTCTCTCTCTCCTCTCTCTCCCCCTCTCTCTCTCTCCCTCTCTCTCCTCTCCCTCTCTCTCCTCTCTCTCTCTCTCCTCTCTCTCTCTCCTCTCCCCCCTCTCTCCCCCTCTCTCTCCCTCTCTCCCCCTCTCTCCTCTCTCTCTCCCCCTCTCTCCTCTCCCTCTCTCTCTCTCTCCTCTCCCTCTCTCTCCCTCTCTCTCTCTCCTCTCTCTCTCTCTCTCTCTCTCCCTCTCTCCCCCTCTCTCTCCCCTCTCTCCTCTCTCCTCTCTCTCTCTCCTCTCTCTCTCTCCTCTCTCTCTCTCTCTCTCTCTCTCTCCTCTCCCTCTCTCTCCCCCTCTCTCCTCTCTCTCTCTCTCTCTCTCTCCTCTCCCCCTCTCTCTCCTCTCTCCCTCTCCTCTCTCTCTCTCTCTCTCTCCTCTCTCTCTCCTCTCTCCTCTCCCCCTCTCTCTCCCTCTCTCTCTCTCCTCTCTCTCTCTCTCTCTCTCCTCTCTCTCTCTCTCCTCTCTCTCTCTCTCTCCCCCTCTCTCTCTCTCTCTCTCTCTCTCTCTCTCTCCCCCTCTCTCTCTCTCTCTCTCTCTCTCTCTCCCCCTCTCTCTCCCCCTCTCTCCTCTCCCCCTCTCTCTCTCTCTCTCTCTCTCTCTCTCCTCTTCATGTTTGATTGTTCTTCTTGTTTCTCGCTCTCATCTTTAGAGTCTTTTCCCTCAGACAGTGTTTCGTGTCACGTTCACAGAGTCGAGTAAATCGTTGAGTCATTTGTTCAGCTCTAACTCGCCCTCACTTTATCAAACTGTCATTAAAGAGACACTTCAAACTACTTTCATGAACGTTTGACTGTTCAAGTAGTTTTCCTCGTCATTATTTTAATCCGAGTTGTATTTTGCTTTTTAGAATCAGCATTTTTGTCACATGTTTTTGTCGTTTTCAGTCCGTGTTTGTCCCTTTATGTTACTTAAAGTTGTGTTTTTGTTGCTTTTTGTTACTTTTTGGCACATGTTTTGCACATTTTTGTTACTTTAAGTCACATTTTTCTCCTTTTTAATCACATTTGTGTTGCTAGTGGTGTTTTTATTACTTTTACTCACATTTTTGTTGCCTTTAGTCACATTTTTCTTCGTTTTATTCATGTTTGTGTTGCTATAGTGGGGTTTTTGTTGCTTTTAGTCACATTTTCTCACTTTTAATTACGTTTTTTTTCTTTTTTGAGTCACATTTTTGCTGCTTTTAGTCAACTTATGTCACTTTTAGTCACATTTTTCTCCTTTTTAGTCATGTTTGTGTTGCTATAGTAGTGTTTTTTGCTTTTAGTCACATTTTTATCACTTTTAGTTGTTTTTTTTCTTTTTTTTGAGTCACATTTTTATTCCTTTAAGTCACATTTTTCTCCTTTTTAATCACATTTGTGTTGCTAGTGGTGTTTTATTGCTTTTACTCACATTTTTGTTGCCTTTAGTCAAATTTTTCTTCGTTTTATTCATGTTTGTGTTGCTATAGTGGGGTTTTTGTTGCTTTTAGTCACATTTTTACCGCTTTTAATTGCGTTTTTTCTTTTTTTGAGTCACATTTTTATTGCTTTTAGTCAACTTATGTCACTTTTAGTCACACTAGAAGTAACAAAACGTGACTAAAAGCAAAAAAATGTTCACGAACCCAAAGCTGATAACCTTTTTGATGATTTAAATGAATGAAATCTGATGTTTTTGCTCCTTTTAATCACCTTTTAGCTCTGAAAATGAGATTATAATCAGATTGTGAGTGTTTTTCCTCGGCGCTCTGTGGTTTCGGTGCATGAACTTCAGACGTGAACGTCGTTAATCTGTGAAACTCATCTCCCGGAGTCAAACCAGCTTTCATTCAGTAAATTTTGTGTTTTCATTGTGTCTCAAATATGTCAAACCAAACCCTGGAGTTCCCTGCCCTCGTTCAAAAATGTGTCAGGAAACCAGTTCCACTTCAGAAGAGTTTGAGGTCAATATACATCCAGCGATCGTTCAGTAAATTATAGCTGTGATAATATTGTTTCTAGGTTCAATATTGATGCCGTGTTCAGAAACTACGGCAGCACAAGTGATCCAAATCTTGAGATATATTCTGACATGTTCATGTTCTGAAAAAAAAACATGACAAAAGCTCCAACAAATGCAACACAATGTGACTAAAAGTGACAATAAACGTTCATAAAAGTGACAAAAGTGTGACTAAAAGTGACAAAAGCTCAACAAAAAGCATCCAAGAGTGACAAAAATACAACAATAACCTTCTGAAACATGGACATGAGACAAAAACAACAAAAATGCAGCAAAAACACCACTAAAAGCAACAAAAACGAGACTAGAAGTAACAAAAACGTGACTAAAAGCAAAAAAAACAAGACTAAAAGCGACAAAAATGAGACTAAAAGCAATAAAAGTGTGACCAAAGTGACAAAATGCAACTAAAAGGGACAAAAAAACACATCTAAAAGTGACAAAAACGTTCTAAAACACTTGATTCTTTTATAGTTTGGTTGTGTTTAAAATGTGAACTTTGAACACAATCTCATTATTAAAACATAGATCTAATCACGATCATAAAATTGCTCAGAAAAATCACAGTTAGATTTATTCCTCCAAAGGTGCAGCTCTGGAGGGCGTCGTTCTAAACAGTTGCATCATTTTGTTTCTCAGAAAAACAGTTCCACTTCAGAGGAGTTTGACTTACTCATCACTTCATTCACTGATCGGTCAGTAAATTATGGCTGAGACAATAATCTTTAGAGGCTCAATATTTATGCCGTGTTCATTTTCTTTGCACCAGAAACTACGGCAGCACAAGTGATCCAAATCTTGAGATATATTTAGACAAAAACGCAACAAAAGCTCCAACAAATGCGACTAAAAATGACACAATTTGACTAAAAGTGACAATAAACGTTCATAAAAGTGACAAAAATACGACTAAAAGTTACAAATACATAACTAAAAGTGACAAAAGCGCAACAAAAAAACACAACAAAAACCTTCTGAAACAGGGACATGAGACAAAAAGCAACAAAAACGCAACTAAAAGCAAGAAAACCAAGACTAGAAGTAACAAAAACGAGAGTGCAAACGATAAAACCATGACTAAAGTGACAAAATGCAACTAAAAGCGACAAAACCGTGACTAAAAGTGACAAAAACGTGACAAAAAAGAATCCTAGAGTGACAAAAACACAATTAAAAGCGACAAACAAACGAGCATGAGACAAAAAGCAACAAAAACGCAACTAAATGCAGCAAAAACACAACTAAAAGCAACAAAAACGAGACTAGAAGTAACAAAAACGTGACTAAAAGTAACAAAAACGTGACTAAAAGTAACAAAAACGTGACTAAAAGCAAAAAAAACAAGACTAAAAGCTACAAAAATTAGACTAAAAGTGATGAAAGTGTGACCAAAGTGACAAAATGCAACTAATAACGACAAAAAACACATCTAAAAGTGACAAAAACACTTGATTCTTGAATAATTTTGTCAGTTTATATTTCAGTCTTTTCTCCTGGTTGTGTTAAAACTGTTCAAAACTTTAAACAGAATCTCATTATTTAAACATAATCAGATTTATTCCTCCAAAGGTGCAGCTCTGGAGGGCGTCGTTCTAAACAGTTGCGTCATTTTGTTTCTCAGAAAAACAGTTCCACTTCAGAGGAGTTTGAGGTCATAACTTCATTCACTGATTGTTCAGTTTAATTATGGCTGAGACAATAAAGTTTCGAGGCTCAATATTGATGCCGTGTGCAGAAACTACAGCTGCACAAATGATCCAAATCTTGAGATATATTCTGACACGTTCATGTTCTGACAAAAACTCAACAAAAGCTCCAACAAATGCAACACAATTTGACTAAAAGTGACAATAAACGTTCATAAAAGTGACAAAAATGTGACAAACGTGTGACTAAAAGTTACAAATGCAACACAATTTGACTAAAAGTGACAATAAACGTTCATAAAAGTGACAAAAATGTGACAAACGTGTGACTAAAAGTTACAAATGCAACACAATTTGACTAAAAGTGACAATAAACGTTCATAAAAGTGACAAAAATGCGACTACAAGTGACAAACGTGTGACTGCAAGTGACAAAAAAGCATCAGAGAGTGAAAAAAACACATGTAAAAGCGACAAAAATCCTCTGAAACACAGACGTGAGACAAAAAGCGACAAAAACATAACTAAAAGTGACAAAAACGCAACTAAAAGCAAAAAAACCAAGACTAAAAGCAACAAAAACGAGAGTACAAACGATAAAAGTGTGACAAAGTGACAAAATCCAGCTAAAAAAGTGACAAAAATGTAACTTAAAGTGACAAAAACATGGCTAAAAGTGACAAAATAATCTAATTTATGGAACAGTATCTAATATATCTCTAGATAAAATGAAAAATGATTGTGGGCTCAACATTTCTGTGAGTATTTTTCCAGTAAAACCCATAAATCTGGATTGTTCTTCATCAAAAATGCAAAGAGTTTATCATTAGTTGCTAAAACATAATGTAAGATACAATAAATGTGTTTAAAGCAGACTCAAAACGACACAACTAAAAGTGATAATAAACCTTTATAAAAGTGACAAAAAAGCAACTAAAACTCCAAAAACGCGACTAAAAGCAACAAAAACATGACTAAAAGTGAGAAAAAAGCAACACATTTGAATTTCCAGAGTAGAAAGGTCAGTTAGTTTACTTTTCTGTAACAAACAATGGACAAAATACAGTTTTCTTGCCTTAAAATTGTATTTTAGCTTCAAAATAATCTAATTCATGGAACAGTATCTAATATATCTCTAGATAAAATGAAAAATGATTGTGGGCTCAACATTTCTGTGAGTATTTTTCCAATAAAACCCATAAATCTGGATTGTTCTTCATCAAAAATGCAAAGAGTTGATGATAATTTCCTCAAACATGATGTAAAATACAATAATAAATGTGTTTAAAGCAGCTCTGATGTCACTCACATGTGTCTGTTCCACTCAAACATTTGCCTCTGTTCCATAATTTAGAATGTTTTACTTGTTTAAGTGACATTTTTGTCACTTTTAGTCATTTTTGTTTCTCTTAATCATGCTTTTATTTCTGTTTGTCACATTTAATTGATTTTAGTCACGTTTTTGTCGCTTTTAGTCACGTTTTTGTTGATTTTAGTCACGTTTTTTGTCGCTTTTAGTCACATTTTTATTGATTTGAGTCGCATTTTTGTCGCTTTTAGTCACGTTTTTATTGATTTGTCACGTTTTTGTCACTTTTAGTCACATTTTTATTGATTTTAGTCACTTTTTTGTCGCTTTTAGTCATGTTTGTATTGATTTTAGTCACGTTTTTGTCGCTTTTAGTCACGTTTTTGTTGATTTTAGTCACGTTTTTTGTCGCTTTTAGTCAAGTTTTTATTGATTTGAGTCACGTTTTTGTCGCTTTCAGTCACGTTTTTATTGATTTTAGGCGCTTTTTGATGCTTTTTTGTCAGATTCTGTGATATTCTGAGGTTAATCCCAGTGAAATCACGTCACGTTCCTTCACTTTTGCCCCCGTTCTATTTTTAGACCGTTTTAGTTTGCTTGACGATGGTGTTTGTGCTGGATTTGAACACAGACCTGGTGGAACACTTCCTCTTTAGTGTAACATTGAGCTGAAGTGGGTCAAAGGTGGAGGCGTGGCCTGTTCTATTTTTAACAGAGCGGAGTCTAAAGTTACACATTTAATCTGTTCTTTTCTTTTACAAACTATTTTAGTCTGACGTCTCAAACAAACAAACAAACGACTGCACTTCATTTGTTTGAGTTTATTTTATTTCATCAACTTTGATTCATGTGGTTTATGTTTGTGCATCAGTTCTTTTGGTTAAAAAACTTAATTTAGTCCTAATCTTACTTTAGTGCAACTCGTACTATTATTAACAACTACTACAACTGCTACTAATACTACTACTACTACTACTACTACTACTACTACTACACCATCTACTACTACTACTACTACTACTACACCAACTACTACTACACCATCTACTACTACTACTACAACTGATACTACTACTACTACACCATCTACTACTACTACTACTACTACTACACCAACTACTACTACTACTACTACTACACCAACTACTACTACTACACCAACTACTACTACACCATCTACTACTACTACTACAACTGCTACTAATACTACTACTACACCATCTACTACTACTACTACTACACCAACTACTACTACTACTACTACTACACCAACTACTACTACTACACCAACTACTACTACACCATCTACTACTACTACTACAACTGCTACTAATACTACTACTACACCATCTACTACTACTACTACTACACCAACTACTACTACTACTACTACTACTACACCAACTACTACTACACCATCTACTACTACTACTACTACACCAACTACTACTACTACTACTACACCAACTACTACTACACCATCTACTACTACTACTACTACACCAACTACTACTACACCATCTACTACTACTACTACTACACCAACTACTACTACACCATCTACTACTACTACTACTACACCAACTACTACTACACCATCTACTACTACTACTACTACACCAACTACTACTACACCATCTACTACTACTACTACTACACCAACTACTACTACACCATCTACTACTACTACTACTACACCAACTACTACTACACCATCTACTACTACTACTACTACACCAACTACTACTACACCATCTACTACTACTACTACTACAACAACTACTACTAATACTACAACTCCTACTACTACTACAACTACTACTACAACAACTACTACTAATACTACAACTCCTACTACTACTACAACAACTACTACTACTACTACAACTCACTACTACTACTACTACTACTACTACTACTACTACTACAACTCCTACTACTACTACAACTACTCCTACTACTACTACAACTCCTACTACTACTACAACTACTCCTACTACTACTACAACTACTACTACTACTACTACTACAACTACTACTACAACAACTCCTACTACAACTACTCCTACTACAACTACTCCTACTACTACAACTACTACTACTACTACTACTCCTACTACTACTACTACTCCTACTACTACTAATACTACTACTACTACTACTACTAATACTACTACACCAACTACTACAACTAACTACTACTACTACTGCTACTGCTACAACAAATACTACTACTACTAACAATAATAATAATAATACTTTTACAACTAATACTACAACAAATACTACAACAACTAATTAAACTACTACTACCACAACCAAAACTACTACTAATACAACAACTACTACTACTACTACTACTAAAAGTAATTCTACTACATCTGATACAATTACTACTATTGCTACTCCTACTGCTAAAATTACTAATACTACTACAACAACTACTACTACCATAACTATTACTGCTACTAAAAGTACTAGTACTAACTGACAACTAATACATCAAACACAGATGCCACAAGGACTAAAATTAACTACGTCTCAGTTCTTTTCTCTTTGAAGTCGGAAGTGGCTTCTATTTTTAACTTTTAACGTGCCGACTCCAAATATTTTTCTATTTTTATCCAAGAACTATTTTTAGTCCTGAACGTCCGTCTATTTTGGGTTTTATTTATTCGTCTGCGCAGGTGTGGATCCACGTCAGCCTTTGGAGATATTTAGTGTTTGTTTTTGATAAAAAAATAGATTCAACTTTTCATTCAACTCTTTGTCTCTTTTTGGTTTTATCTTTAGTTTGTTCTTTAATGGTTTCATGTAACAAAAACACGTCTAAAAGTGACAAAAACATGACTAAAAGTAACAAAAACACGTCTAAAAGTGACAAAAACGTGACTAAAAGTGACAGAAACACGTCTAAAAGTGACAAAAACGTGACTAAAAGTGACAAAACATGTCTAAAAGTGACAAAAATGTGACTAAAAGTGACAAAACACGTCTAAAAGTGACAAAACCGTGACTAAAAGCGACAATAACACAACTAAAAGCGACAAAAATGTGACTAAAATTGACAAAAACATGACTAATAGTGACAGAAATGCAACTACAAGCAACAAAAATGTGACTAAAAGCGACAAAAACACAACTAAAAGTGACTAAAATGTGACTAAAAGCGACCAAAAGGTGTGGATCTACGTCAGCCTTTGGAGATATTTAGTGCTTGTTTTGGGTCAAAAATAGATTTAACTTCTGTTTTTCTACGACAAAACTACTCCAGCTCTTTGACTCGTCTTGGTTTTATCCTTAGTTTGTTCTTTAATGGTTTTATGACATATTTACAACTCTATTTGTACCTTTTACCCACGTCATAAAACTTCTTTTTCCATCCAGCCGTTCACAGATTACATTCTAATCAGAATCACAAACGTTTTATTGCTGTCGTGAGTGAAGAAACATCACAAAATGGTGCAACGTAAAAGATAAACAATAATATACATTAAAATCAGACGCAGGCCCTTTAATGTTTTTAGAATATTTTTTTATTTTTACAATTTTTCATTCTCCGGGTTTCTGTGTTCTAGTTGTCGTCGGGAAAAAAAAGTGTGCAAATGAAGTGATAAAACATCTTTAGGAGCGGATTGGACAAACTGACCAAAAAACAAACAAAAAATTGGAAAAAAATTGGTTCTGCTTTAGTGCCTCGCCTTGAAGTATATTTTAAACTTGTACTGAAAAAAAAAACAATGGTTTAGCCCGCTCCGTTAGATTAAAAAGCATTATTGACAAGAAATTATTATTATTATTATAATTATTATTATTATTATTATTATTATTAATAATAAGAAATAACAAGGTACATGACAGAGCACACAGCAGTCATTGTTGTTGTTCCTGACATAGCGTGAATTGCACTTTAGAGTTGCCATCATTTCTATTGTTCTGGTTCTAAAATATGACATAAAAGCCTAATAATGAATGTCAGGAGAATATTACATGATCAGTCATGTTTTTATGAACATTATACATCGTTTTGAGCTCTTCTAATATCGTGAGCTTCTCCACGATGTCGCAAACATATCGTATCGTGAGGTTCATATCGAGATAATATCGTATCGTGACATTTGTAATGGCGTAATGTGCTCTCTTCTTCTAGTTCCTGTTTATAATCTTGCTCACATATTTAAACATGACTAAAAGTGACAAAAACGTAACTAAAAGCGACAAAAACATGACTAATAGCGACAAAAATGCAACATCAAGCAACAAAAATGTGATTAATAGTGACAAAAACACAACTTAAAGTGACAAAAACGTAACTAAAAGCAACAAAAACTTGACTAAAAGCGACAAAAACGTGACTAAAAGTGACCTAAACATGACTAAAAGTGACAAAAACGTAACTAAAAGCGACAAAAACGTGACTAAAATGGACAAAAACACATCTAAAAGTGTTGTATGTTCAAATTGTGCTCTAGAAAAATAAACTCGCCACGTCTTGCTTTGCTAACGGCTAATGCTAACGGCTACGGACCTCACATTGTGACATTCTGCTGCAGACCCCCCGAATAAAGACATTTTACTGATGCTTTTCTGATTTAATGGCAATAAATCAAATAAGAGCTGCGGAAACACAAAAATACATTGCGTAAATGCTAAATGCCACGCTCTTACCTAGCAAAGACGTTAGCTAAGTGGAAATTTCTAACGTGGTTTCCACACAAAATCAATATAACTTTGCTTTATAAACACAAAACATTACGACTGTACTTATTTTCAACTTCAAACGTACCTTGTGTCTCTCCAGACGCGCAGCTAATATACAAAAACCATGTTAATTTCTGCTCCGTCTCAACTTTTCTCCGCCTTTTTACCGTCTCTTTCTACGCAAAGCTAATGCTGCGTTAAAGCAAGAAACAGGAAGTGGCTCCTCAAAATAAAAGTGTTCTCTTAAAGTGCGTAAGACGGGTTTTTATGATTTTCAAATTTTGACTTTATTCAGCGTATCAATAGCTGTGGTGAATATAAATTATAGTTTTGCACCAGTCAGATCGCCGTTTGTGGAGAAAAGTTGAAAAAATGTTTTTAAAAAATTTAAGGAAGTGAACAAACTGATGACGTCACACTGCGGAGACAAAGTTTATGCATAATGTACTCAAAACTAGATGCTGTAGCAATAGCTGAAGCTATTGCGAGTGACTGCGCAATTGAATTCGTGTGATGTTGGTCTGGTCCGGGACTCGAACCCACGGCCTCCTGATTGGGAGGCAGAAGCTCTAGCCGCTCTGCCATCGTGCACCTGCCTAAAAGAGTTTAAACACCAAACTTTCCTGTAGAACCAACAGAAAGGCTCCCACTGTAAAAGATAGGGAAAAAATTGCTCGGCAAATTATGAAAAAACTACAAAAGGTACATGTACCAAAAGTAATAGCAGACATTAGAAGACTAGGAACTATTGAAAAATGCAAAAAAAATTAAAAGAATTTAAAAACTGCGGCCTGTGAAACGTGCCGAAAAACCGGGAAATACAAGAACAAATAGTGACTGCCTATAGGCATAGGCAGTCACTCAATAAACTACTTTTTGACCCTTTAAACCAGAGGGGGGCAAACTAAGGCCCGGGGCCACATGTGGCCCTTTTGGCATTTTGATCCGGCCCACAAAGCAAAAATTGTATGAGTTAAGTATGACGCATTTGTCATTTCATAGTTGCCTGAGCAGCTGTTTGTTCATTTAAGATCAGTTTTAAGAAGAGCCACCACTAGAATAACACCAGACTTTGATGCTTTGGATAAAAAGAGTGACCAACGGCACTGTTCCCACTAAGTAAAGGTAAGGATTTCTGCTCTTCTGTTGTCGATTTTGTGTATTTTAGGCATGTGTATTAGTATGTGTGTAAAATGGTCCGGCCCCAGGCAAGTGTAAAAGTCCAAAGTGGCCCTTGCGTCAAAATAATTGCCCACCCCTGCTTTAAACGTTGATTCAACAAAATAAAGTGTATTTTTCTTTGTCAAAAAAAAGAAAAGTGACATTGGATGAGTTTGGCCCAATGTGCAGAATGTTTCTTGTTCATTTCCCACTGTGATGTCATCCTTTACAACCAGGAAGTAAAATTAAAAACCTAAAAAATAGCAAAACTGGGGTAAAATTAGTAAAGATTTTAGCAGAATTTGAAATATATTTATCTTAACTGCGTTTTAGTGAAATGAGAAGTCCAACCTGTCATAGGCCCTTTAAAAACAGGAAGTTAAAGGTCCCATATCCTGCAAAATGGACTTTTCAGGGGTTCTAACCTTCCTCCAGGGCTCTCTGGGCCTCGTATGTTGTGCCCAAAGTGGTTTTTTGATTGATTCCCTCATGTTTTCACTAGAGAACTGTCTTTTCCGTCCCCCTCGGCTGAGCAGCAGACGGGGGCTCCTCACTAAGATGACGCGGTGTTTAAGCCACGCCTCCAGGAAGAATAAACACAGCTAATGCTAATGCTACACAGTAATTACACGATGGATACGACAGACAGAAGAGTTAGCTTGTTATTTACCAAACGGCACGTCCGTCGTTGAGGCCCTGGAGCACGTCAAACTCCAGGTCAGATCCAGGACGTAGGACTCAGCACGACGCACCGTCAGGACCAGAAAAGGTTTATTCAGTGTTTGTGTATCGCTGTTTACCGGAGCACACGGCGCATGCACCATCTCCACTCTAGGCTTCGTCACGGGTTGGGCGGGGGAGGCAGCCTGCTTTCAGATCTCAGAGTGAGCCGTTTGCTTTTGCAGGAGGGGGGCCAGTCCAAGAAATGGGTGTTTTTTGTAAACTGTTATGTTATGGATATTACACAACGAGAAAATGTATCAACAAAGCCCTTAGAATAGACTGTGTGAAGGGGAAAAGAGCAGGATAGGGGACCTTTAACTGTTACTTCGTGAATATTGACAAAGTGTGAAATAAAATACAAGTACAGTGTTAGCGATGGAAAAATACAGAGTGCGTGGGGGAGAGAAAGGGCGTGTCCGCGAGGAAAAAGGAAAGGGAAAAGTGAGATCGAGGCCACGTAAAACAACTCCGTCTGGTTCTTCTGACGGCTGGACTTTGATCCTCGGAGCGCCGGGATCTGAGGAGCGGGTCGTGTGCAGAAGCACGCACAGACGCTCTGTTGTTACACAACCTGGAAGCATGAAGAAGTACACACACCGACGCACTGTTTGTACACAACCTGGAAGCATGAAGAAGTACACGTTGTAGTTGTTGTTGTTGTTGTTGTTGTTGTAGTAGTTGTAGTACTTGTCGTTGTAGTTGTTGTTGTAGTTGTAGTAGTAGTAGTTGTTCTTGTAGTAGTTGTAGTAGTATTTGTAGTTGTTGCAGTAGTTGTTGTAGTAGTTGTTGTTGTAGTTGTTGTTGTAGTTGTAGTAGTTGTTCTTGTAGTAGTTTTTTGTTGTAGTAGTTGTAGTTGTAGTAGTAGTTGTTGTAGTTGTTGTTGTAGTTGTAGTACTTGTCGTTGTAGAAGTTGTTGTAGAAGTTGTTGTAGTTGTAGTAGTAGTTGTCCTTGTAGTAGTTGTAGTAGTATTTGTAGTTGTTGCAGTAGTTGTTGTAGTAGTTGTTGTTTTTGTTGTTGTAGTAGTTGTTGTAGTTGCAATTTTTGTTGTAGTAGTTGTAGTAGCTGTTGTAGTAGTACTTGTAGTAGTTGTAGTAGTTGTTGTAGTAGTACTTGTAGTAGTTGTAGTAGCTGTTGTAGTAGTACTTGTAGTAGTTGTAGTAGCTGTTGTAGTAGTACTTGTAGTAGTTGTAGTAGTTGTTGTAGTAGTACTTGTAGTAGTTGTAGTAGTTGTTGTTGTAGTAGTACTTGTAGTAGTTGTAGTAGCTGTTGTAGTAGTACTTGTAGTAGTTGTAGTAGTTGTTGTAGTTGTACTTGTAGTCGTTGTAGTAGTTGTTGTAGTAGTACTTGTAGTAGTTGTAGTAGCTGTTGTAGTAGTAGTTGTAGTAGTTGTTGTAGTAGTACTTGTAGTAGTTGTAGTAGCTGTTGTAGTAGTACTTGTAGTCGTTGCATGAATCAATAGCTGGATTGGTCTCTTGCTGTGAACGTTATTCTTTTCTTCTTTCATTCCGTTTCTCGCGCTTGTTCCTGTTCGACGTCGCGGGTGAACGGAGCCTGTCCCAGCGACCAAAATCGTATTTCGTTCGGGTTTAACTTTGCATTTCTCTGGAGTCGTGAGAAAGCCACACACTGTACTACAAACATATCAGACACATTTTCTACATTTCCCGTTTCTTCTCTTCCAGTCGTGGGAGAATCGTCGGCGGATGAACCTCCGGACAAGGTTTTCGCGCCGGTCGGCCTCCCGGCGACCCTGCCCTGCCTCCAGCGCCTGCCGCCGCACGCCGAGGTCCCGACCATCGAGTGGTCCAAGCCCGGCCTGCGTCCCGCCTTCGTGTTCGTGTACCGGCAGAACTTCGAGGTGTACGAGGACAAGCACCCGGACTACGAGTTCCGCACGCACCTCTTCATGACGCAGCTGCAGCACGGAAACTTCTCCATGAGGCTGTCGGCCGTGAGGGGGTCCGACGCCGGGATGTACGTGTGCAAAACCCTCTGGAGCAAGGACCGGCAGGACGTCAAACGAGTGGAGCTGGTCGTAGGTAAATACCACGGATCTATTCACCTCATTACAGAAGTAGACGTATGCGCCGCCGTCTTGTTTCCGTTGTAGTTTAGAAGTGACAAAAATGTGGCTAAAAGTGACAAAAACCCTACGAGAAGCGACAAAAACATGACTATAAGCGGAAAAATTCTATATAGCAAGAAAAACGGGACTAAAATCGACAAAAATTTGACTAAAATCGACAAAATTGTGACAAAAAATGACAAAATTGTGACAAAAAATGACAAAATTGTGACAAAAAATGACAAAATTGTGACAAAAAATGACAAAATTGTGACAAAAAATGACAAAATTGTGACAAAAAATGACAAAGTGAAAAAATGCTATTCACCTGATTCCGGAAGTTGCCGTACGCACCGCCATCTTGTTTCCGTTGTAGTTCACACGGAGCAGACGAGCTCAACAGAAAATAAGTTCTACTCGACTAAAAAGACGTTTTCAGACTCCAGTAAATCGTTGTGTTGTGACTTGTTGTTGCTTGTGTTCATTAAACATTTTACACAAATCATTAGTTCTGGTTTAGTCCTGGTTTAGTCCTGGTTTAGACCTGGTTTAGTCCTGGTTTAGACATGGTTTAGACATGGTTTAGACCTGGTTTAGTCCTGGTTTAGACCTGGTTTAGTCCTGGTTTAGACATGGTTTAGACCTGGTTTAGACCTGGTTTAGTCTTGGTTTAGACCTGGTTTAGACCTGGTTTAGTCCTGGTTTAGACCTGGTTTAGACCTGGTTTAGTCCTGGTTTAGACATGGTTTAGTCCTGGTTTAGTCCTGGTTTAGTCTTGGTTTAGACCTGGTTTAGACCTGGTTTAGTCCTGGTTTAGACCTGGTTTAGACCTGGTTTAGTCCTGGTTTAGACCTGGTTTAGTCTTGGTTTAGACCTGGTTTAGACCTGGTTTAGTCCTGGTTTAGACCTGGTTTAGTCCTGGTTTGACATTAAAAATCAAACACAAATCAAACGTGAACAAACAAAAACACAACTCCATGTATTTCATTTAAGGAAATGTGTTTTAAAATGACACGCCTGAATCCCAAAGGTCCTCCTGGCGCTCTGGGTTCACACGAGGTCCTCCAGAACCGTCCCGTCGAGGCCTGACTCAGATCCGGGTCGTGAAGGCGCTGCGTGGGACTCAGGGATTTCCTAAACAAAAGACGAGCACGAGCGGCATCCACGATTCCTCCAGAAAGAACGCCGTCGAACCGGAACACATTCACTGTCTGCGGAAAAATGTAAAGTGCGTGTGACGAGTTTGAACGATGTTCCAAAGCCCCGAGGACAAAACCATCTGATAAATCCCAATAATCAAACACTCAAACATAAACTACGCCATAAACTGCAAAAATACAATATCTGGCGTTGTTTAAAATGACTCGAATTCAGAATATTTATATTATTTTGAGCCGTTTTGACCAGAAGAGATTTAAACGCTGATGTGACGTAGACAATTTCACTGGTTTCGAGACATTTCTGATGGGTGTAGTTTAAAAAAAGAACATTAATTTGCCAATGAGGTAAATAAAAACATCTTACCTCACTGGCAAAGAATTAAAATAATAAGAAAAACCCTGAAACGAGTCTAAAAGTGACAACAACGCATCGAAAAGTGACCAAAACAAGACTTAAAGTGACACAAACGGTACTAAAAGAGACAATAAAGGGACTTAAAGCGGCAAAAATGCGACTCAAAGCAACAAGACAGAACTTAAAGCAATTAAAACTGACAAAAAGCAACACAAATGCAACAAAAACGCGTTTAAAAGTGACAAAACGAGTCTGTGTCTGTTGAGGGAAGTAAAAACATCTTACTTCATCAAGTCAAAAAGACCTCTAAACAAGTCAAATAATCTAGTTCCATGAAGAAAATGCATATTAAAAGGACAAATATTCTGCATTTTTCATGTTGTTATTAGCCTTTAAACATGCTCTCGAGTGCCTTAAATTTGCCATCTCACGTTTAAAAGCAAAAAGCAGCAGCAGTGAACGTGTTTAGAGGCAGAAACGCTCAGAACAGCAAAGGATTCTGGGATAAGTGACGTAAGAAGTCTGAAAATACATCCCAGAAACAGGAGAGTTCAGCAGGAAGTGTGTTTGACGCTCGGAGCGAGAGGATTTTCTTATAAACACTCCTCAAAACGGCGTGAACTAGTTTAAAAAAAGAACATTAATTTGCCAATGAGGTAAATAAAAACATCTTACTTCATCGGCAAACAATTAAAATAGTAAGAAAAACCCTGAAACAAGTCAAAAACACCTTTTAGACAAAAACAAGTCTAAAAGTGACAACAACGCAGCGAAAAGTGACCAAAACAGGACTTAAAGTGACACAAAGGGTACAAAAAGAGACAATAAAGTGACTTAAAGCGGCAAAAACGCGACTCAAAGCAACAAAACAGAACTTAAAGCAATTAAAACTGACAAAAACCAACACAAATGCAACAAAAACGCGTTTAAATGTGACAAATACAGGACTTTAAGTGACAAAAATGCTACTAAAAGAGACAATAAAGTGACTAAATGCAAGAAAAACACAACTGCAAGCAACAAAACATAACTTAAAGCAATTAAAACTGACAAAAACCAACACAAATGCAACAAAAACGTGTTTAAAAGTGACAAAAATGAGTCTAAAAGTGACAACAATGCAGCGATAAGTGACCGAAACAGGACTTAAAGTGACACAAAGGGTACAAAAAGAGACAATAAAGTGACTTAAAGCGGTAAAAACGCGACTCAAAGCAACAAAACAGAACTTAAAGCAATTAAAACTGACAAAAAGCAACACAAATGCAACAAACACGAGTTTAAAAATGACAAAAACGAGTCTGTGTCTGTTGAGGGAAGTAAAAACATCTTACTTCATCGGCAAACTATTAAAATAGTAAGAAAACCATGAAACAAGTCAAAAACACCTTTAAACAAGTCAAATAATCTAGTTCCATGAAGAAAATGCATCTTGAAAGGACAAATATTCTGCATTTTTCATGTCGTTATCATGCTTTAAACATGCTCTCGAGTGCCTTAAATTTGCCATCTGACGTTTGAAAGCAAAAAGCAGCAGCAGTGAACGTGTTTAGAGGCAGAAACGCCCAGAACAGCAAAGGATTCTGGGATAAGTGACGTAAGAAGTCTGAAAATACGTCCCAGAAACAAGAGAGTTAGTTAGTTTATTTTTCGTCGGTTCATAGAAATACGAATACGAAATAAGAATAAAGAAAGAAAAACATTTTACAGACTCAAAGGGTTTAGGCTGAAGTTTAACACTTATTTTGCCAAACCCTAATAACTTCGAGTATGACGTGCAGAGAGCGACAGATGAACATAATAGAAATCTATACACACAGGCAAAATTACACTTTATATACTTTACTTTACTGACCTGCACAAACGCACTCACACACTCATTCTTTTGATTTCTTGACATTTTTTTTATTACGTTTGATCTAAATTTTGTTTTAAAAGTGTAAATACTTTTAGAGTCTTTTAATGTTTCCTCCAAATTGTTCCATAAATGAACTCCTCTTACAAAGTTCAGCAGGAAGTGTGTTTGACGCTCGGAACGAGAGGATTTTCTTATAAACATTCCTCAAAACGGCGTGAATGCAACTTTGGGCGTGTTTTTGAAGACAGAACAGCACAAAAAGAGTCAAAGTGTCCTTTAACTCGTCAGAATTATTAAAATTAAGATGAATATCCTGAATTCAAGTCATGTAAACGTGTCGAAAAATATTTGTTTGCCGTGTGTCCATGTTCAAATGTGTTTAGCCATAAACTGCAAAATGTAATATCTAGCGCTGCTTATTTTGACCAGAAGAGATTTAAACACTTTTGTGACGTAGACAATTTCACTGGTTTCGAGACATTTCTGATGGGTGTAGTTTAAAATAAGAACATTAATTTGCCAATGAGGTAAGTAAAAACATCTTACTTTGTTAACAAACAATTAAAATAGTAAGAAAACCCTGAAACAAGTCAAAAACACCCCTAAGTCAAATAATCTAGTTCCATGAAGAAAATGTATATTAAAAGGACGAATGTGGGGTGCACGGTGGCAGAGCGGCTAGAGCTTCTGCCTCTCAATAAGGAGATCGTGGGTTCGAATCCCAGACCACCCCAACATCGTGGTTTCGAATTCCGAACCACCCTAACATCACACGATCTCTCTGGGTGGAGTCTGCATGTCCTCCCCGTGTTACCGTGGGTTCTCTCCGGGTTCTCTGGCTCCTCCCACCGTCCAAAGACATGACTGTGTAGGTTAATTGAGAACTCTAAATTGTCCCTAGTGTGTGAATGTGAGAGTGAATGGTTGTCTGTGTCTCTGTCTTTGCTGCGACGAGTTGGCCACTGTCCAGGGTGTACCCCGCCTAAGGCCCAAAGTCACTGGGATAGGCTCCAGTCACCCGTGACCCCTAACGGGAATAAGCGGTAGAAAATGAATGAATGAATGAAAAGGACAAATATTCTGCATTTTTCATGTTGTTATCATGCTTTAAACATGCTCTCGAGTGCCTTAAATTTGCCATCTCACGTTTAAAAGCAAAAAGCAGCAGCAGTGAACGTGTTTAGAGGCAGAAACGCCCAGAACAGCAAAGGATTCTGGGATAAGTGACGTAAGAAGTCTGAAAATACGTCTCAGAAACAGGAGAGTTCAACAGGAAGTGTGTTTGACGCTCGAAGGGAGAGGATTTTCTTATAAACACTCCTCAAAACGGCGTGAATGCAACTTCGGGTGTGTTTTTGACGACAGAACAGCACAAAAAAGTCACTGTAGCAGAATACGTGTCCTTTAACTCGTCAGAATGATTAGAATTAAGATGAATATCCTGAATTCAAGTCATGTAAACGTGTCGAGAAATATTTGTTTGCAGTGTATTCATGTTGAAATGTGTTCAGCGGAAGGTTTTAATGTTGACTTTGCACAAACACGTCCCGGGACAGAGCGAACCTGTCGTGCAAAGCCCATCACCTGAAACAGACACGCCTCGGCCCGTTTCGGCACGACAACGAACGAAAGGCTCGGCCCGAACGCGTCTCAACAAGTCGTCAGGCATTTGGCAGGATTTATCAGATTCATCAGCGCCGGCGTTTCCTGTTTAAGGAGGCTCCGTGTCTCTGATGTTCCACTGAGTGTCGTAAAAGTTATCAATGGAACACGAACGCCTGGAAGTGATTAAACGAAACGTGGATAAGGTGATAACCGCGGAACGTTCCAGGAAAAAGTGGACGTGGCTTTGCGATATATGATCATTAAATCAAACACTTACACTTATTTTATGAATTTATACAACAAATGCAACAAAAACACGTTTAAAAGTGACAAAAACAAGTCTAAAAGTGACCAAAACAGGACTTAAAGTGACAAAAACTATACTAAAAGAGACAATGAAGTGGCTAATCGCAACAAAAACACAACAAAAACAGAACTAATAGCAACAAAACAGAACTTAGACGCAACACAAATGCAACGAAAATGTGTTTAAAAGTGACAAAAATAGGACTTAAAGTGACAAAAACAGTACTACAAGAGACAATAAAGTGACTTAAAGCGACAAAAACGCGACTCAAAGCAACAAAACAGAACTTAAAGCAATTAAAACTGACAAAAACCAACACAAATGCAACAAAAACGTGTTTAAAAGTGACCAAAACTAGTCTAAAAGTGACAACAGCGCAGCTAAAAGTGACCAAAACAGGACTTAAAGTGACACAAACGGTACTAAAAGAGACAATAAAGTGACTTAAAGCAACTCAAAGCAACAAAACAGAACTTAAAGCAATTAAAACTGACAAAAAGCAACACAAATGCAACAAAAACGTGTTTAAAAGTGACAAAAATAGGACTTAGAGTGACAAAAACGCTACTATAAGAGACAATAAAGTGACTAAAAGCAACAAAAACACAACTACAAGCAACAAAACAGAACTTAAAGCAACTAAAACTGACAAAAAGCAACACAAATGCAAAAAAAATTTGTTTAAAAGTGACAAAAACGAGTCTAAAAGTGACAACAGCGCAGCTAAAAGTGACCAAAACAGGACTTAAAGTGACACAAACGGTACAAAATAACAATAAAGTGACTAAACGCAATAAAAACACAACAAAACAGAACTTAAAGCAATTAAAACTGACTAAAAGCAACACAAATGCAACAAAAACGTATCTAATTGTGACAAAAACACAACTAAAAGTTACAAACAATGACTAAAAGTAACGAAAAGGCAACTAAAAGCATCAAAAACAGAAAGTGACAGAAACATGGCTATAAACAGATGAAATGCTACTAAAATGACAAAAAACAGATAAGGGCTCATCTTTTCTGGACTTTTGCCTCTCTTGTCTTCTTTTGGACTCCACTCGCTCACTACTCGTTTTTTATTGACTTCAATAAAAGCACCGACTTCGTCAGTTTGTCTGGATTCAGTTTCAAGACTAAGAATTATTTGAGCTATTTTCAAACTTTACAGAAAGTTGTATTATGCATTTATACCACATAGAGCTGCACTATTAATGCAATAATTTCCTCCACAAGCAACTAAATATAAATTTTTATTCTGCATTAAAACGACACAAGCGCGATTAAAAGCAGCAAAAATGCAACAAAAATGCGACTAAACGTGACAAAAACGCAACTAAAAAGACAAAAACAGAACAAATTGTAACAAAAACACAGCTAAAAGCTACAAAAACTGAACAAATAGCGACAAAAGCGTGACTGAGCAACAAAAATTCAACAGAAACGCAACTAAAAGTGACAAAAATGTGACGTTAAAGCGACAAAAAAGCTTCTAAAAGTGACAGAAACATGACTAAAAACAGATGAAATGCTACAAAAATGACAAAAATTTCCTCCACGAGCAACAAAATATCAATTTTTATTCTGCATAAAAACTACAAAAGCACGACTAAAAGCAGAAAAAATGCAACAAAAGTGCGTCTAAATGTGACAAAAACGGAACAAATTGTAACAAAAACCCGGCTAAAAGCTACAAAAACTGAACAAATAGCGACAAAAGCGTGGCTAAAGCAAAACAAAATTGAACAAAAACGCAACTAAAAGTGACAGAAACATGGCTAAAAACAGATGAAATGCTACTAAAATGACAAAAATTTCCTCCACGAGCAACAAAATATCAATTTTTATTCTGCATAAAAACGACAAAAGCGTGACTAAAAGCAGAAAAAATGCAACAAAAGTGCGTCTAAATGTGACAAAAATGCAACTAAAAAGACAAAAACGGAACAAATTGTAACAAAACGCGGGTAACAGCTACAAAAACTGAACAAATAGCGACAAAAGCGCGACTAAGCAACAAAAATTTAACAAAAACGTGACAAAAACGCAACTAAAAGTGACAAAAATGTGACTTTAAAGTGACAAAAACGCTTCTAAAAGTGAGAGAAACATGGCTAAAAACAGATGAAATGCTACTAAAATGACAAAAATTTCCCCCACGAGCAACAAAATATCTATTTTTATTCTGCATAAAAACGACAAAAGCGCGACTAAAAGCAGCAAAAATGCAACAAAAGTGCGTCTAAATGTGACAAAAATGCAACTAAAAAGACAAAAACGGAACAAATTGTAACAAAACGCGGGTAACAGCTACAAAAACTGAACAAATAGCGACAAAAGCGCGACTAAGCAACAAAAATTCAACAAAAACGTGACAAAAACGCAACTAAAAGTGACAAAAATGTGACGTTAAAGCGACAAAAACGCTTCTAAAAGTGACAGAAACATGGCTAAAAACAGATGAAATGCTACTAAAATGACAAAAAACAGATAAGGGCTCATCTTTTCTTGGACGTTACATGTATTTTTATTTTATTTTTTTACTTTTTTGCCTCGCTCGTCTTCTTCAACTTTATCGTCTGTTTCCAGTGGATTCAGTTTCAAGACTTTAAGAATTATTTGAGCTATTTCCAAACCTTACAGAAAGTTAAAGTGACGAACCGTTCACCACAAAAGTTACACGGTGCAATCTTTTAGTGAAAATAATGCATGTCATTTCTTTTGTTTGGTTCACGAGCAAAAAAACGTGAGAAAAAGTGGCTGCACGTTAAATAAACTCGTGCTTTTATCTGAATAATCTGACACCAGCTCCACCCAGAGCTTTGTCCTCGTACATCGTGTGGCATTCTTTACATTCTGTGTCATGTGAAGCTAAAACAAGACTAAACTAGGACTAAACCAAGACTAAACCAGGACTAAACAAAGACTAAACCAGGACTAAACCAAGACTAAACCAGAACTGAACCAAGACTAGAGACAAACCCAGCATCAAACCACATTAGAGCAAAATACACTTTAAATAATCTGTGCATGTGTCGGTTTTGTATCTTTTTTTGCATCGGTTTTGTGTTTGATTTTGTGTCTTTTCTGTGTTTGTTTTTGTGTCTTTTTTCTGTTTGCTCTGTTTCTGTTTTGTGTCTGTTTTGCATTGGTTTTCTGTCTGATTTGACCATCTTTGTGCCTGTTTTGTGTTTATTTTGGGTCCATTCTGTGTCCATTTATTTTTTTGAGCCTATTTTGCATCTATTTTGCATTTGTTTTGTGTCTGTTTTTGTGCCTTTTTTCTTCTGTTTTGTGTTTGTTTTTGTGTCTGTTTTGCATCTGTTTTGTCCCCCGTCTTTTAGTGCCTGTTTTTTGTCTGTTCTGTGTCCATTTTTGTGTCTGTTTTGTGTCAGTTTTGCATCTGTTTTGTGTCTAATCTGTGTTTGTTTTTGTGCCTGTTTTGCTTCTGTTTTGTGTTTGTTTTATAACTGATTTCTGACTGTTTTGTGCCTGTTTTGCGCCTGTTATTTGTCAGTTTTTGTATCTGTATTTGTGACTGTTCTGTGCCTGTTTTTGTTTGACTCTTTCATGACTGTTTTGTGCCTGTTTCATGACCGTTTTGTGCCTGTTTTGCATCTGTTTTGTGACTGTTTTTGATTTGTTTTGCTTCTGTTTCATGACTGTTTTGTTTTTCTTTTGTGCCTGTTTCATGACTGTTTCGTGCCTGTTTTGTGCTTGTTTTGCTTCTCTTTCATGCCTGTTTCATGACTGTTTTCTGCCTGTTTCATGACTCTTTCATGACTGTTTTGTGTCTGTTTTGTGCCTGTTTTATGTTTCTTTCATGACTGTTTTGTGGCTTTTTTATGACTCTTTCATGACTGTTTTGTGGCTTTTTTATGACTCTTTCATGACTGTTTTGTGCCTGTTTCATGACTGTTTTATGCCTGTTTTATGACTCTTTCATGACTGTTTTGTGCCTGTTTCATGACTCTTTCATGACTGTTTTGTGCCTGTTTCATGCCTGTTTCATGACTGTTTTCTGCCTGTTTCATGACTGTTTTCTGCCTGTTTCATAACTGTTTTCTGCCTGTTTCATGACTGTTTTGTGTCTGTTTTGTGCCTGTTTTATGTTTCTTTCATGACTGTTTCATGACTCTTTCATGCCTGTTTCATGACTCTTTCATGACTATTTTGTGCCTGTTTTGTGTCTATTTCATGACTGTTTTGTGCCTGTTTCATGACTGTTTTGTGCCTATTTTGTGCCTGTTTTGTGTCTGTTTCATGACTGTTTTGTGCCTGTTTTGTGCCTGCTTCATGACTGTTTTGTGCCTGTTTCGTGACTGTTTTGTGCCTGTTTCATGACTCTTTTGTGCCTATTTTGTGCCTGTTTTGTGCCTGTTTTGTGCCTGTTTCATGACTGTTTTGTGCCAGTTTCATGACTGTTTTGTGTCTGTTTTCTGCCTCTTTCATGACTGTTTTGTGTCTGTTTTGTGCCTGTTTTATGACTCTTTCATGACTGTTTTGTGCCTCTTTTGTGCCTGTTTCATGACTCTTTCATGCCTGTTTTTTGCCTGTTTCATGACTGTTTTCTGCCTGTTTTCTGCCTGTTTCATGACTCTTTCATGACTCTTTCATGCCTGTTTCATGACTCTTTCGTGCCTGTTTTATGTTTCTTTCATGACTGTTTTGTGCCTGTTTCATGACTCTTTCATGGCTGTTTTCTGCCTGTTTCATGCCTATTTTGAGCCTGTTTTGTGCCTGTTTCATGACTCTTTCATGACTGTTTTGTGCCTGTTTCATGACTCTTTCATGACTGTTTTGTGTTTTGTTTCATGACTGTTTCATGACTGTTTTGTGTTTGTTTTGTGCCTGTTTCATGCCTGTTTTGTGCCTGTTTCATGCCTGTTTCATGACTGTTTCATGACTGTTTCATGCCTGTTTTGTGCCTGTTTCATGACTGTTTTGTGTTTTGTTTCATGACTCTTTCATGCCTGTTTTGTGCCTGTTTCATGACTGTTTTGTGTCTATTTTCTGCCTGTTTTGTGCCTGTTTCATGCCTGTTTCATGCCTGTTTTGTGTCTGTTTCATGACTGTTTTGTGCCTGTTTCATGATTGTTTTATACCTGTTTCATGACTCTTTTATGACTCTTTCATGCCTGTTTTCTGCCTGTTTCATGACTCTTTCATGCCTGTTTCATGACTCTTTCATGCCTGTTTCATGACTCTTTCATGCCTGTTTCATGACTTTTTCATGCCTGTTTTCTGCCTGTTTCATGACTCTTTCATGCCTGTCTTCTGCCTGTTTCATGACTGTTTTATGCCTGTTTCATGACTCTTTCATGCCTGTTTTGTGCCTGTTTCATGCCTGTTTTCTGCCTGTTTCATGCCTGTTTTGTGCCTGTTTTATGACTCTTTCATGCCTGTTTTGTGACTCTTTCATGACTGTGTTGTGTCTTGTTCCCAGTGGACCTGCCGGCGCCGGAGCTCTCGGCGGTGTGGTCCGAGGGCGGGTCTCTGGGCGTGAGCTGCCTGGTTCGCTCGTGTTCGCCCGTCGTGCCGCGCCTCACGATCCTCGACCGACACGGACAGGTTTTGGACGCCGAGAAACCCGAGCGGCGCGGCAAAGAGTCCGGCGTGTGTTACCAGGTCGAGCAGAAAAGCAGCGCGAACGCCGACGTGAAGCGGTAAGAGCCGGCGGCACGATTGTTTTGACGTCATCACGAGAGAAAAGACGTCAAAACCTCGTTCAAATTAGGCATTTATTTAACCTTTTGTGACCCATGTGCTCCCATTTCTGTTTATTTTGAGAAACGTACCAATAATAATAATAATAATAAAAACGAATAATTATAGCGTAATAATGGTTTTTGCACATAAAAGTGGACAAAATGGTGTTTAAAAAGCTCACGTTCATGACCTCCTTCTGCAGCGTTTTTGTCGTTTCCCAAAAAATATGTGAAAATTAGACGTAAAATCCACAGTTTTCGATATTTCTGTCCCATTTGTGAATTTAATGAATGAACTTGTGATGAAATGACAAAAGTTTATTGATTTGGGAACTTATTTTTATTATTTTATTCTGTTTTTGCACATTTTAAAGCATGTTTTAAAAATTAATATTCATAAAACTTAAAATAACTTGTATCTGGTTTGAAGCATATTATGAAACATTAAGTTTTTGGAACTTTTGGAAAAAAATATGGAAGAAAATATGGATCATTTTTCTTTTTTGTAATTTATTATTACAATATTAAACACGTCTTATTAATAATATTTGCTGGAATTTGAAATGTGAGGACTAAAAATCACTTTATTACAAATTAATAACTACAAGTATAAATGTAGAAAAGAATAAATGTAGGGAGATATAAAATGATCACATTAATAAGTAAATGAATACTTTTATACATAAAAGCCTACATTATTAACATAAAAGAAAAAAAAACTTACATTTAGGTATTTATTTATGCATTTAAAAATCTCTTTAATTTTGGCACATTATTATTATTATATTTTTCCCTTTTTACATTTTAATGATTTATTTATGTATTTATTTCATGCTTCTGTACATTCTTTCTATTTTATCTGCTTTTCAGTCTTATTTATGCGATTATTTATTAACGACAGACAACAACAGTCAAATGACACGACGTCAGCAGCAAAAATGTTAAATATTTACTTTCACTTTGAGATTAGCACAGTTTACATTCCTGACCCAGAGCCGAGACACAGAGCGTAACCTTCTGCTGACAAAGACACGAAACGCCAAAGTCAGGGCTAAATGAGCAAAAATGAAGGACTAAACCGAGATTAAACCACGACTGAGAAAAACATCAACAAACCAGCAAAATGTAAAGCAAAGATAAAACAGTTTACCTTGAGAATGTTCCGTGTTAAAGAGTTGGACGACACATTTAACAAAAATCCAGTTCAGTTCAGTTCATGATCCAGGAAAAATATGTAATTGTGTTTTTTCTGAGTTTAGATTTGTGATTTATGTTACAATTATGGAAGAAATATATAAGAAAACATGTGTACAGTATAAACGGAAGACAATATACTTATAGGATCCTGTTTCAATTCACATTTAAAACACTATTTTGTCGCTTTTAGTCGCATTTTTGTCACGTCCAGTTGTGTTGTGTCACATTTCAACTCGTCTATGTCGTTTTTAGTCACGTCTTTGTCGCTTTTAGTCACGTCTTTGTCGTTTTTAGTCACGTCTTTGTCGCTTTTAGTCACGTCTTTGTCGTTTTTAGTCACGTCTTTGTCGTTTTTAGTCACGTCTTTGTCGTTTTTAGTCACGTCTTTGTCGTTTTTAGTCATGTCTTTGTCGCTTTTAGTCACGTCTTTGTCGCTTTTAGTCACGTCTTTGTCGTTTTTAGCCACGTCTTTGTCGTTTTTAGTCACGTCTTTGTCGCTTTTAGTCACATCTTTGTCACTTTTAGTCACGTCTTTGTCGTTTTTAGTCACGTCTTTGTCGTTTTTAGTCACGTCTTTGTCGTTTTTAGTCGCGTCTTTGTTGCTTTTAGTCACATCTTTGTCGTTTTTAGTCACGTCTTTGTCGTTTTTAGTCAAGTCTTTGTCGTTTTTAGTCGCGTCTTTGTCGTTTTTAGTCACGTCTTTGTCGCTTTTAGTCACGTCTTTGTCGTTTTTAGTCGCGTCTTTGTCGCTTTTAGTCACGTCTTTGTCGTTTTTATTCGCGTCTTTGTCGCTTTTAGTCACGTCTTTGTCGTTTAGTCACGTCTTTGTCGTTTTTAGTCGCGTCTTTGTCGTTTAGTCACATCTTTGTCGCTTTTAGTCACGTCTTTGCCGTTTTTAGTCACGTCTTTGTCGTTTTTAGTCAAGTCTTTGTCGTTTTTAGTCGCGTCTTTGTCGATTTTAGTCACGTCTTTGTCGTTTTTAGTCACGTCTTTGTCGTTTTTAGTCACGTCTTTGTCGTTTTTAGTCACGTCTTTGTCGTTTTAGTCACGTCTTTGTCGTTTGTAGTCCACGTCTTTGTCGCTTTTAGTCACGCTCTTTGTCTCTTTTAGTCACGTCTTTGTCGTTTTTAGTCACGTCTTTGTCTCTTTTAGTCACGTCTTTGTCTCTTTTAGTCACGTCTTTGTCTCTTTTAGTCACGTCTTTGTCTCTTTTAGTCACGTCTTTGTCTCTTTTAGTCACGTCTTTGTCGTTTTTAGTCACGTCTTTGTCGTTTTTAGTCACGTCTTTGTCGCTTTTAGTCACGTCTTTGTCGCTTTTAGTCACGTCTTTGTCGCTTTTAGTCACGTCTTTGTCGTTTTTAGTCGCGTCTTTGTCGTTTTTAGTCACGTCTTTGTCGCTTTTAGTCACGTCTTTGTCGTTTTCAGTCGCGTCTTTGTCGCTTTTAGTCGTGTTTTGTTGCACTGAGTTGCGTTTCTTGTTTGTAGGCGCGGTTTTGTCGCTTTTGAACACATTTTTTGCGCACATTTTGCTGTTTGTGGAAGAAATCAGCCTTTGTGATTTGCTAATTGCATCCATTAAAACTGCGATTTGGTTTAATTGTGCAAAAATAAAAAAAATGTAATGTATAAAAATTATAAATAAAAAAAAAAAAAGAAAAGAAAAAAGACTGAAACTTAAAGGGCCTATGACAGGTTGGACGACTCTTTTCACTTTTCACATGCAGTTCAGATAAATATATTTCAAATTATACTAAAATACTTTACAAATTTTCTTCCGCTTTTGCAATTTTGGAGGTTTTTTGTTTCACTTCCTGGTTGTAAATGATGACATCACACTAGGAAATCACCATAGCAACCACGCTGTAAACTGGGCCAAATTCATCTAATGTCACAGATTTGTTTTAAATTTACAAATAAAAACACCTTTTTTGGTTGAATTAATGAATAACGGTCAAAAAAGTCATTTCTTTTGTGTAAATTATGCATAATCTTTGTCTCCCTACAGTGTGATGTCATCAGTCTGTTTGCTTCCTGTAACTTTCTACAGAATTTTCAACTTTTCTTCACAAACGGCTGCTTGATTTTTGTGAAACTATAATTTATATTTACAACAACTATTAATGCACCAAATAAAGACAAAATTAGAAAATAGTGAAAACCTGTCATACGCCCTTTAAGCTTCATATGTGTTTTTGGGCTGAAAACAACAAGACAGAGTCCAGTTGTAACTTAAATAAACTCAAAACACAAAAGAGGGAAACTTTATCTGATCGATCTGAAGTGAAAGGCTGAAAATGTTCGGGTTAAGTTTGTTTTTGCAGTGACGCATTAAGCTTCCACTTCAAGCGTCTTATCGTGAAAACGCTTATCTGTAAACGTATCTGTAAAGGTTAAATCGTCGAGTGATTTTCTGCACAAACAAAGACGCTAATCTGGATTACGATGCGCTGAGTCACTGAACGGCTCTGTTCTCTTTGTGTTTAGCGTCGTGTGCCGAGCGGAGCTGACGGAGTTCAACCAGAGCAGAGAGACGCACATGCTAATCCCAGGTAAGCACACACGCACAAGGAAGTAAAGCAAAGATGTCAGCCTCCATATCAGGAAGTAAAGCAAAGATGGCCGCCTCCGTATCAGGAAGTAAAGCAAAAATGGCAGCCTCCATATCAGGAAGTAAAGCAAAGATGGCAGCCTCCGTATCAGGAAGTAAAGCAAAGATGGCCGCCTCCGTATCAAGAAGTAAAGCAAAAATGGCAGCCTCCATATCAGGAAGTAAAGCAAAGATGGCAGCCTCCGTATCAGGAAGTAAAGCAAAGATGGCCGCCTCCGTATCAGGAAGTAAAGCAAAGATGGCCGCCTCCGTATCAGGAAGTAAAGCAAAGATGTCAGCCTCCGTATCAGGAAGTAAAGCAAAGATGGCCGCCTCCGTATCAGGAAGTAAAGCAAAGATGGCCGCCTCCGTATCAGGAAGTAAAGCAAAGATGGCCGCCTCCGTATCAGGAAGTAAAGCAAAGATGGCCGCCTCCGTATCAGGAAGTAAAGCAAAGATGGCCGCCTCCATATCAGGAAGTAAAACAAAGATGTCAGCCTCCGTATCAGGAAGTAAAACAAAGATGGCCGCCTCCATATCAGGAAGTAAAGCAAAGATGGCAGCCTCCATATCAGGAAGTAAAGCAAAGATGGCCGCCTCCGTATCAGGAAGTAAAGCAAAGATGGCCGCCTCCGTATCAGGAAGTAAAACAAAGATGGCCGCCTCCGTATCAGGAAGTAAAGCAAAGATGGCCGCCTCCGTATCAGGAAGTAAATGAGGAAGTAAGACATTTTTTTGGGGTCATGCACCAATGAGCTCAGGCCACAGGGAGGAACAGGGCGCCATTTTGGATTCATCTTCCAGGTTTAATTATAGTTCTATGGCTAAAACACACACAAGCTAATGCTAAACTAAACTCTACAAAAAACACAGATACACAAGCTAATACTAAACTAGCCTCATAAACACAAGCTAATGCTAACTAAACTCTTCAGAACACAGGCTGACGCTCAAACGCTTCACATTCTGATTCCTGGAGGTCTCAGATTATTGAAATGTGGCGTAAACAGTTCCGTCTGATGTGAATAATCTGATTTATTTATGACGTTCACGCAGGTTTTAACAGTCGTCATTTAAAGAAACGTCAAACCAACGAACCAAAGACAAACCAAAGAGAGTTATTTTAATTTCACAATCATTTAAAACGTGTCTGTGTGAAATACAGTTCACAGTTTGACTCTTTCGCAAAACTTATTCTTAGAGAGAAACAAAACTGTCGTTGTGAAATTGCGCACTAACCACAAAACCGCCTCTGAGCCTGTTGTAAGATGATGTAACTGTGACTGATCTGAATCCAGGGCTGGGCGAAATGACAAATAATAATAGCTCTCACTATTAAGTCACTGAAAATAAACAATACAGGGTTTTAATCGCTGCAGTTTTAACTTCCACAAACTCAAATCTCTTCCTTAAAAGTGTGAACTCTGCTCCAGATCTCGTGCTTTCATTGACAGAGAGTTAAAAAGATGAACAATGAGTGTCTCTCAATTAAGATTCAATTAATTGCATTGTGTTAATTTTATTTCAAAGCCTTTTAATGCCTTTCAGATTATTTTCTATTTTTATTTCATGCCATTTCGTTTTTGTTTTAAAGGGCGGATGACGTGGTTTTTAGGATTTTCCGGTTCTGACTTTATTTGGTTTGATAAACGCTGTTGTAAAATAAATTATAGTTTCAAAACATGTCGACGTCTCACTGGGTCAGGACTATTCACCTGAAAGCACGCGGGCCAAATCAGGCCCTTCAGGGGGACAAGATCCGGCCCTCAACCATCTTTAAAAATATTATTTCTGTTGCTAGTGGTTCAGACCTGGTTTAGACCTGGTTTAGAACTGGTGTAGACCTGGTTAAGACCTGGTTTAGACCTGGTTTAGGCCTGGTTTAGTCCTGGTTTAGTCCTGGTTTAGGCCTGGTTTAGATCTGGTTTAGTCCTGGTTTAGGCCTGGTTTAGATCTGGTTTAGTCCTGGTTTAAGCCTGGTTTAGACCTGGTTTAGTCCTGGTTTAGACCTGGTTAAGACTTGGTTTAGACCTGGTTAAGACCTGGTTTAGACCTGGTTTAGACCTGGTTTAGGCCTGGTTTAGTCCTGGTTCAGACCTGGTTTAGACCTGGTTTAGTCCTGGTTTAGTCCTGGTTTAGTCCTGGTTCAGACCTGGTTTAGTCCTGGTTTAGTCCTGGTCTCGTCCTGGTTCAGACCTGGTTCAGACCTGGTTTAGACCTGGTTTAGACCTGGTTTAGACCTGGTTCAGACCTGGTTTAGACCTGGTTTAGACCTGGTTCAGACCTGGTTTAGACCTGGTTTAGACCTGGTTTAGACCTGGTTTAGACCTGCTGCTCTGAAACATTTTCTTCGTCAAATAATAATCTTTGTGTCGTTTGTGGAGCTTTGGCTCAGTTTAAAACACAATTTAAACCAAAATTATTACCAAACTGAAAATAAACCGATATAAACTTAGACACTACATGGATAACCTGAATAACTTTACTTGCACTAAATCAAAATGTGTCCAAATAGTTTACATAATTTAAATCCAGTCGTGCAAAATACAAACAAATACTCAGTTTACTTTCTACATTCTTCATTCAGTAAACTTTATTTATCTGACATTTAATCACCGACGTCATTCCAAACAAGCTGCACCCAAACCTCTATTTTTAGACTCCAAACTTTTGTCGCCGGCGCTCAGGTTCCTCTTTTGGTTCCTCCCGGTTTGTCCAAACAACAATAGTTCCTCTTCGGTCGTATTATATTACTTTAATCGCTGACGTCGGTGTGTTGTTTTGTTGTTTTTTTTTTGCAGAAGTGACCACACAGTTCTGCCTGGTTCCCATGGTCTGGGCCGGAACCGCAGCCGGGGCGGCCATCTTGGCTCTGGCGGGTCTGGCTTTTCTGACGTACAAGTGCTGCGGCAAATCCGGTGAGTTCACGGCACGGGCCTGGCTTGGACGGAAACGGATAAAACGCAAACAAAAAAGTCTAAAAGTGACCATAAAGTGAAAAAGCAAATAAAAGTGACAAAATGCAACTAAAAGCAACAAAAAACTGGTGTCAAAATGTGTCAAAAACACGTCTAAAAGTGACCCTAAAGTGACTTCAAGCAACAGACCAAAGCTAAAAGTAACAAAAACGTGACGAAAAGAGATGGAAAAGCAAATAAAAAAAGCAAATAAAAGAGAAAAAAAAAAACACAACTAAAAACAACAAAACAACACGACTAAAAGTGTCAAAAATCTGTCAAAAACACGTCTAAAAGTGACAATAAAGTGACTAAATGTGGCATTAAAGCAACTTCAAGCACTTTATGGTCACTTTTACTTACTGTATGGACTGAAACGGATAAAACGCAAACAAATCAGGTTTTGTTCTGTGTAAAAGCTGCAGTTTAGCCAGGGCTGCACAAAGTCGGAGTCGGACGAATCTGAATCATTTCCACCACAAACAGAATATCCCGTTCTAATCTGCATAAAAACTTGTTAAAACACTGAACAAAGCAACTAAAAGCAACAAGAACGGAACTAAAAGAGGTGAAAAAACAAAAAAATGTGACTTAAAGTGTCAAAATGTGTCAAAAACACGACTAAAAGTGACCTTAAAGTGACTTAAAGTGACAAAAAAGCAACTTCAGGCAACAGAACAAAGCTAAAAGTAACAAAAATGTGACGAAAAGAGACGGAACATCAAACGGAAAAAGCAAATAAAAGTGAAAAAACCCCACAACTAAAAACAACAAAACAACACGACTAAAAGTGTCAAAAATGTGTCAAAAACATGTCCAAAAGTGACAAAGTGACTAAATGTGGCATTAAAGCAACTTCAAGCAACAGAACAAAGCTAAATGTAACAAAAACGGAACTCAAAGAGGCGAAAAAAGCATCTAATAGCGTAAAATTCGACTACAAGTGAAAAACCCGCGACTATAAGCAACAAAAAAGTCAAAATGTGTCAAAACACGTGTCAAAACACGTCTAAAAGTGACAGTAAAGTGACTAAATGTGGCATTAAAGCGAAAGAACAAGACTAAGAGTGATTAAAAGAGACAAGAATGGAACTATTAAAAAAGAAAAGCAAATAAAAGTGAAAAATGCGACTAAAAGCAACAAAAATGGACTAAAAGTGTCAAAATGTGTCAAAAACACGACTAAAAGTGACCATAAAGTGACTTAAAGTGACAAAAAAGCAACTTCAAGCAACAGAACAAAGCTAAAAGTAACAAAAACGTGACTAAAAGAGACAAGAACGGAACTATTAGAGAAAAAAGCAAATAAAAGTGAAAAAATGCGACTAAAAGCAACAAAAAAATGGACTAAAAGTGTCAAAATGTGTCAAAAACACGTCTAAAAGTGACCATAAAGTGACAATAGAGCAACTTCAAGCAACAGACCAAAGCTAAAAGGAAACAAAAACGTGACTAAAAGAGACGGAACATCAAACGAAAAAAGCAAATAAAAGTGAAAAAAACCACAACTAAAAGCAACAAAACAACACGACTAAAAGTGTCAAAAATGTGTCAAAAACACGTCTAAAAGTGACAATAAAGTGACTAAATGTGGCATTAAAGCAACTTCAAGCACTTTATGGTCACTTTTAGTCACTTTATGGTCACTTTTAGTCACTTTATGGTCACTTTTACTCACTTTATGGTCACTTTTACTCACTTTATGGTTTTCTGACGTACAAGTGCTGCAGCAAATCCGGTGAGTTCACGGCACGAGCCTGGATTAAACGGAAACGGATAAAACGCAAACAAATCAGGTTTTGCTCTGTGTAAAAGCTGTGGGTGAGCCAGGGCTGCACAAAGTCGGGATCGGACTGAAATTGCAATTTTAACAAACGCAATTAATGAATCGCAAAGGCTGAAGTTTTTGAAGTGCAATTATTTTCTGCAAAACACGTCTTAAAACATGTTCTGAAACACGTGGTCACTTCTACTCACTTTATGGCCACTTCTACTCACTTTATGCTCACTTTTAGTCACTGTATGGTCACTTTTTGTCACTTCATGCTCACTATTAATCACTTTATGCTCATTTTTAGTCACTTTATGGTCACTTTATGGTCACTTTTAGTCACTTTATGGTCACTTCTACTCACTTTATGGTCACTTTTAGTCACTTTATGGTCACTTTTAGTCACTTTATGGTCACTTCTACTCACTTTATGGTCACTTTTAGTCACTGTATGGTCACTTTTTGTCACTTCATGCTCACTATTAATCACTTTATGCTCATTTTTAGTCACTTTATGGTCACTTTGTGGTCCCTTTTAGTCACTTTATGGTCACTTTTTGTCACTTCATGCTCACTATTAATCACTTTATGCTCATTTTTAGTCACTTTATGGTCACTTTTAGTCACTTTATGCTCATTTTAGTCACTATGCTCACTTTTAGTCACTTTATGCTCATTTTTAGTCACTTTATGGTCACTTTATGGTCTCTTTTAGTCTCTTTTTGTTACTTTATGGTCATTTTTTGTTCACTTTTTGTCACTTTATGGTCACTTTTAGTCACTTTATGCTCACTTTTAGTCACTTTATGGTCACTTTTTGTCACTTCATGCTCACTATTAATCACTTTATGCTCATTTTTAGTCACTTTATGGTCACTTTATGGTCACTTTTAGTCACTTTTAGTCACTTTATGCTCACTTTTAGTCACTTTATGCTCACTTTTGTCACTTTATGCTCATTTTTAGTCACTTTATGGTCACTTTATGGTCACTTTTAGTCACTTTTAGTCACTTTATGCTCACTTTTAGTCACTTTATGCTCACTTTTGTCACTTTATGCTCATTTTTAGTCACTTTATGGTCACTTTTAGTCACTTTATGCTCAACTTTAGTCACTTTATGCTCACTTTTGTCACTTTATGCTCATTTTTAGTCACTTTATGGTCACTTTTGTCACTTTATGCTCACTTTTACTCACTTTATGCTCACTTTTGTCACTTTATGCTCATTGTTAGTCACTTTATGGTCACTTTTAGTCACTTTATGCTCACTTTTAGTCACTTTATGATCAATTTTGTCAATTTATGCTCATTTTAGTCACTTTATGTTCACTTTTGTCACTTTATGCTCACTTTTACTCACTTTATGCTCACTTTTGTCACTTTATGCTCATTTTTAGTCACTTTATGGTCACTTTATGGTCACTTTTAGTCACATTTAGTCACTTTTAGTCACTTTTAGTCACTTTATGCTCATTTTTAGTCACTTTATGGTCACTTTATGGTCACTTTTAGTCACTTTATGCTCACTTTTAGTCACTTTATGGTCACTTTTTGTCACTTCATGCTCACTATTAATCACTTTATGCTCATTTTTAGTCACTTTATGGTCACTTTATGGTCACTTTTAGTCACTTTTAGTCACTTTATGCACACTTTTAGTCAATTTATGCCCACTTATGTCATTTTATGCTCATTTTTAGTCACTTTATGGTCACTTTAGTCACTTTACACTCACTTTTAGTCACTTTATGGTCACTTTTAGTTACTTTATGATCTTTTTAGTCACTTTATGGTCACTTTTAGTCACTTTATGGTCACTTTTAGTCACTTTATGGTCACTTTTAGTCACTTTATGGACACTTTATGGTCACTTTTAGTCACATTTAGTCACTTTTAGTCACTTTTAGTCACTTTATGCTCATTTTTAGTCACTTTATGGTCACTTTATGGTCACTTTTAGTCACTGTATGGTCACTTTTAGTCACTTTATGCTCACTTTTTGTCACTTCATGCTCACTATTAATCACTTTATGCTCATTTTTAGTCACTTTATGGTCACTTTATGGTCACTTTTAGTCACTTTATGGTCACTTTTAGTCACTTTATGCCCACTTTTGTCAATTTATGCTCATTTTTAGTCACTTTATGGTCACTTTTAGTCACTTTACACTCACTTTTAGTCACTTTATGGTCACTTTTAGTCACTTTATGCTCACTTTTGTCACTTTATGGTCACTTTTAGTCACTTTATGGTCACTTTTAGTCACTTTATGCTCACTTTTAGTCACTTTATGCTCACTTTTGTCACTTTATGCTCATTTTTAGTCACTTTATGCTCACCTTTAGTCACTTTATGCTCACTTTTGTCACTTTATGCTCATTTTTAGTCACTTTATGGTCACTTTTGTCACTTAATGCTCACTTTTACTCACTTTATTGCCTGTGTTTTTGACACATTTTTGACTCTTTCAGTCGCGTGTTTTTGTTGCTTTAATAACATTCAGAAAACTTTAATGTGCACATAATAATACACATAATAAACAAGCAGTCAAATGAACTGCACTTTTTTATATATTTCTTTCTTATTTTTCACAGGTGAAAAGGGGAAGATGGTTCGTCAAAACACGGATGACACGACGACGAGCACCGAGTCCGAAAACCAGCGGTTACTTCGCCCTGGGGCTCCATCCATGTCCATCGAAATGCCCGAATATCACGAAGAAACACAGAACACTCTGACGGATCAGCCGGACCTGCTGTGCTCGACGCCGACCTCCGTCAGCTCAAAAACAGACGGCGAGGAAGAAAAAGGCGCCGCGTTTGCCGTGTTTCAGGCTAACGCTAAAGCTAACGGATTCTGTGGCGAAGCTGTCGTGAAACCACCACGTTGTGAAATAAACAACGCCTCGGTGACGTTTCAAAGTAACAATCAAGGAAAAAAGCTAACGAGACAGAACGCTAGCTCTAATAATAGCATCTCGGTTAACAAGGCTCTCCCGAACGCTACTCCGAATGAAGCTAATGGTATTAGCAAAGCTGCTGGTCGGAAGTATCCGCTGACGCGCTCTCAGAGTGCGTCGGATTCTAGTTTTGTGCCGTTATCGCTTGATTTGAGAAACTGTCGGCGTTACTCGCTTGCAGTGACTAAATTTGAAAAACTGAAAGAGGAGGAGCCTGAGCAACAGGGTTTTATCCTCAAAGCCGGCAACAGACAGTAAAGCTAGCATGAACTTTTATCGGCATAGCATCTTTTTTTATGTATATGTAATTATTTTTTTTAGTTTTGAAAGATTTAAAGTGTACATGACCAGGTAGACGACACATGCCACTAAAACATAGTGAATGTTTAAGTTATTTTTAAGATTTTACTAAAAAAAGTTCAGTAAAATCTTAAAAAATATAATATGCGTTTTTGTAGAAAGAGCTGTTTAAACGAACTGTTGAGCCGAGATTATGAACAAAACACTTTAAACGAACCGTTAGCAGCAGAGTTACTAGCGTTAGCCGCTAACCTTAGCTCGAGCTGTGAAAAGATTGTGAATCTCAGGCAAAAAATTTAATAATCCAGTCCGTTTGATGTTTAACGTGCAATCCATGGTTAATAAAACTTAGATTATTATTAGTCCATAAATATGTGCATAGCATCTTTTTTTTTTTTATATATAAATTATTTAATTCTTAATGGGTTGTTTTTCTTGTTTTGGGTAAATTTAACGTGTACATGACCGGGTAGACGACACATTTTACAAAAACATAGTGAATATGATTATGTTTTTTAAGATTTTACCAAAAAAAGTTGAGTAAAATCTTTAAAAATATAATACGCCTTTTTACAGAAAGATCTGTTTAAACCATCGAGGGCCACACATTGAAATATGGACCAAGCGAAGGGCCACAAATCAATCTTGAAACGTTCAAAAAAGCTGCGTTAATCTGATTTTTTAGCTCCACCACGTCGTCATTCAGTCTCAGGGCTTTAATATCAGGTCTGTGTCGCACAAAATGAAGTTATTTAGGTTAGAATTGTAGAAAATCTGACATTTTCTGTAAAAATTACTTCTCAGGACAAAGTGGGCCAGTTCACCAGGAAGTCTGAGGGCCGCGTTTAGCCCCCGGGCCGTAGTTTGGACGAACTGTTGAGCCGAGATCATGAACAAAACACGTTAAACAAACCGTTAGCCGCAGATGCTAACGTTATCTGCTAACTTTAGTTTGAGCTGTGAAAAGATCACAAATCTACGGCAAAAAGTTGAATAATCCAGTCTGTTTGATGTTTAACATGTGATTAAGGATTATTATTATTATTATTAGTCATTAATATGTGTCGGAGGATTTGACCCACGCTCATGACTTCTCTCTCTCTCTCCCTCTCTCTCCCTCCCCCTCTTTCTCTTCTCTCTCACTCTGTCTCTTCATCTCTCTCTCTCTCTCTCTCTCTCCCCCCTCTCTTTCTTCTCTCTCTCCTCTCTTCCCTCTCTTTCTCTCTCCTCCCTCGCTCTCTCTTCCCTCTCTCTCTCCCTCTCTCTCTCTCCTCTCCCTCCTTTCTCTTCTCTCTCTTCTCTCGCTCTCTCTCCTCGTCCTCTCTCCCTCTCTTCTCTCACTCTCTCTCTTCTCTCTCTATCCTCTCCCCCTCTCTCTCTGTCTCCCTCTCTCTCTCCCTCTCTCCCCCTCTCTCTCTGTCTCCCTCTCTCTCTCCCTCCCTCTCTCTTTTCCTTCTCTCTTTCTCTCTCTCTCCCCCCCTCTCACCTTCCTTCTCTCTCCCTCTCTCCTCTGTGTCTCCTTCTCTCTCTCTCTCTCTCTCTCTCTCTCTCTCTCTCCCTCCCTCTCACCTTCCTTCTCTCTCCCTCTCTCCTCTGTTTCTCCTTCTCTCTCTCTCTCTCTCTCTCTCCCTCCTCTCCTCTCTCCTCTTTCCTCTCCCTCCTCTCTCCCTCTCTCCTCTGTTTCTCCTTCTCTCTCTCCCCCCTCCCTCTTTCTCTCCCCCTCTCTCTCTCTCCTCTCCCTCTCTCTCTCCCTCCCTCTCTCTCTTACTTCTATCTCTCTCTCTCTCCTGTTTCTCCTTCTCTCTCTCCCTCCCTCCCCCCCTCTCTCTCTCTCTCTCACCTTCCTTCTCTCTCTCTCCCCCCCCCTCCCTCTCTCTCTCCCCCCTCTCTCTCTCTGTCCACTCTTTTCAGAAATACATTTTTATCTGAGTTTTGCCGACTTTTTTTTTCCATTTTTGAGTCAGAAACCGTCAGAAAACTGCGTCCGTTCTCCGTAAACAGTTGCGTTTTCAGCGTCGCGTCGCCTTTTGATGACATCACAGAGGGATTCAGCTCCGCCCCCTGTCATTTTGAACCTCTGTTTTTCTAAATCTCTTTGCAAACCGCCGCTTTACGTGGGCGAAGTTGCGGTTTGTGAAGAGACTTCGACGTCAAACTGGGAAACACGTTTACCCCAGATGCCCTCCCAACAACGACGTCATAATTAGTCACGAGAATCAGAAATATAGACTTTAAACAGAAAAGACGCAGAGAATAACACAAATAAAGATAAATATAACTAAAAAAGGAAAACTCTGCGTAAATTTTCACATTTTCTCTCACGCTGTTTTTTTCTTTTCTTTTTTTTGCTCATATAAAATACAGTTTAAATATATATTTTTTAAGTCCATGTCCTAAAGTTGCACATTTTCTTCAGCTTTTAAGCACTTTAAATCCAAACAAACGCTCCACATTTGCACTTTTGCGCCAAAAAATATTGAAATTAATATAAAAATATTCCTCTGTTTGTGTTTAATGTATAAAATGTAAATACATTTGTAAAATTTTGTGTAGTTTTTGTGTAAATACTCTGTACATTTGTATAAAAGGTGTTTTTACTGAACAGTTTTGTGTAAAAATAAAAAGTAAATGAAAGAAAACAAAAAAAGATCTGGGGCTTTGGTTGCTTATTTTGTTTTGTCAAAATTTACTAAAAAATGTATTATATTTATTTATTTTCGAGCATAAAAGACATGGAGTGTGAGATTTAAACGCAGTCCAGTGGCGCCCCCTGGTGATGACAACAAGTAACGCTCAAGCCTTAATGTTTAATGTTTTTTAATGTTGCCAGTTGGAAAAAACAGTCACTTTTTTCTGTAAATTCACACATTTTATCACTTTTTACGACTTTTTCAGAGTTCTGAGGGACACAGAAGCAAAAAATATAAAAATAATAATAATAAAAAAAAAAAAAAACAGACACAGAGGAAAAGAAAACATCCGCACCGTGTGGTTGTGACTCACTTTCATTTTCTTTTGTTTTGTGCTTCCGTTTCGTAACTTTTCGCTCTCATCCCTCCCCCCCTCGCTCCTGTCTTTCTCGCAGCCTCTCCCTTCTCCTCCCCCTCTCTCTCTTCCTCCCCTTCACTCTCTTCTCTTTTTTCTTTTTTTCCTTCTTCCACTTCTTCTCTTTCATCTTTTCTCTCTCTCTTTCTTCTTGTCTTCTTTCTCTCTCTCTCTTATCTCTCCCTCCCTCTCTTTCTCTCCCTCTTTCCGGTCTTTCTCTCTCCCCCTTTCTCTCTCTTTCTCCCTCTCTCTCTCTCTCTTTCTCCCTCTCTCTCTTCTCTCTCTCTCCCCCTCTCTCCTCCTTCTCTCTCTTTCCTCTCTTCCTTCTTTCTGTCCCTCCCTCTCTTCCCTCTCTATCTCTCTCCTCTGTTTCTCCTCTATCTCTCACCTCTCCCCCCTCCCTTCCTCCCCTTTCTCTCTTCCTTCTCTCTCTCTCTCCCACCCTCTCTCTCTCCTCTCTCTCTCCCCCTCTCTCTTTATTCTCCCCCCTCTCTCTCTCCTCTCTCTCTGTCTCTCTCTCTCCCCTCTCTCCCTCTCCTCCCCTCTCCCTCTCTCCCTTCTCTCTCCTCTCTCTCTGTCTCTCTCCTCTCTCTCCCCCCCTACCTCCCTTCTCTCTGTCTGTCTCTCTCTCTTCCTTCTATCTCTCTCCTTCTCTCTCTCCCTCCCCCCTCCCTCTCTCTCTCTCTCTCTCTCTCTCACCTTCCTTCTCTCTCCCTCTCTTCCTCCCTCCCTCTCTCTCTCTCCCTCCCTCTCTATCTTCCTTCTCTCTCTCCCTCCCTCCCCCCTCCCTCTCTCTCTTCCTTCTCTCTCTCTCTCTCTCCCTCCCCCCCTCCCTCTTTCTCACCTTCCTCTCTCTCTTCCTCCCTCTCTCTCTCTCTCTCTCTCTCTCTTCTCTTCCTTCTCTCTCTCTCTCTCCCCTCCCTCTCCTCCCTCTCCTCCTCCCCTCTCTCCTCCTTCTCTCTCCTCTCTCTCTCCCCCTCCCTCCCCCCCTCCCTCTCTCCCTCCCTCCCTCCTCTCTCTCTTCCTCTCTCTCTTCCTTCTCTCTCCTCTCTCTTCCTTCTCTCTCCTCTCTCTGTCTCTCTCCCTCTCTCTCTCCCCCTCTCTCTCTCTATCCACTCTTTTCTCGTTCTCTAAATGCTTCACTTCACTCTCAGATCGTCGACAGGATGCAGCCTCTTCTCCGTCTAACGCTGGGTGAGTGTTTTGTGCTTTATATTCACATTTTTTAAACAAAACAATAACTTAAAATCATCAGAAATCTGTAAAAGTGTCCAGTCCACTTCGTTTGGGCCGAAATCACACGTTTAAACTGAAACCTGCCGAGAAAATCATTAAAAACAAACAAATAAGCCGTTGCTCTGTCAGTGCTCATGAAAATAACAACAAAAGCCCAGTTTAGGTTTAAATATCACACAAAAAGTCAAATTTACTTTGAAATTAACCACAAAAAAGCAAAAATATCACATTATTTTGAAAGATTACACAACAAGTTCCTCCTTTTAATGTTTAATCATCTTTTCTGACGCCTTTTTGTTCGTTTTTATTACAAACGATACATTCAATATTGTCATTTTGCATTTCGCTCTTTTAACGTCGTCTTGTCTAAGATTATTTTCAGGGCTTTGTCTTTTTTTGTTGTTTTTTTCACCCTCAACATCCTGTGTGTGACCTGTTTATTAAAGATTCGCCTCACACACAAGATCTGTGCGATATGAAGATAAAAACGGAATCCAGAGCTGAAAATCTGACAATCTGCTGTTTGAGTGAAATGAAACAACAAAAAAGAAAATAAAACGTGACTAAACGTGACAAATGCGACTAAAAGTGACAAAAGTGCAACTAAAAGCGATAAAAATGTGTCCAGAAGTGACTAAAAGCACCAAACGTTACTCAATGCATCAAAATGTGACAAAAAAATTACAGAAACGCAACTAAAATTGACAAAAACGCGACTGTGTTTAGAAGAAGACAAAAGACAAAAACGCAACTGCAAACAAAAAAACAAAAAACGCTTGTCAATGCACCAAAACGTGACAAAAAATGACAAAAACACAACAAAAAATTTGACTAAAAGTGACAAAAGCGCGACTAAAAGTGATAAAAATGTATTCAGAAGCAAAAAAACGCGCCAACAAACAACAAATGCAATTCTCAATGCACCAAAACGTGACAAAAACACAACGCGACAAAAGTGCGACAAAAAGCGATAAAAATGTGTTCAAGAGCGACAAAAACGCATCTACAAACAACAAACGCGACTCAATGCACCAAAATGTGACAAAAAAGGATAAAAACACGACTAAAAACGCAACTAAAAGCAATAAAAATGTGTTCAGAAGCGACAAAAATGCAACTGCAAATAACAAATGCGACTCAATACAACAAAACGTGACAAATAAAGACAAAAACACAACTAAAAACATGACTAAAAGTGACAAAAGCGCGAATAAAATCGATAAAAATGTGTTCAGAAGCGACAAAATGCAATTGCAAACAACTAATGCGACTCAATGCAGCAAAACGTGACAAAAAATGACAAAAACGCAACTAAAACTGACAAAAACGCGACTGAAAGCAATAAAAATGTGTTCAGAAGCGACAAAAATGCAACTGCAAACAAAAAACACTTGTCAATGCACCAAAACGTGACAAAAAAATGACAAAAACACAACTAAAAATGCGACTAAAAGTGACAAAAGCGCGAATAAAATCGATAAAAATGTGTTCAAAAGCGACAAAAATGCGCCAACAAACATCAAAAGCTTCTCAATGCACCAAAATGTGACAAAAAAGCATAAAAACGTGACTAAAAACGCAACTAAAAGCGATAAAAATGTGTTCAGAAGCGACAAAAATGCAACTGCAAATAACAAATGCAACTCAATGCAACAAAACGTGACAAAAAAATGACATAAACACAACAAAAAATTCGACTAAAAGTGACAAAAGCGTGAATAAAATCTATAAAAATTTGTTCAAAAGCGACAAAAACGCGCCAACAACAAACGCTTCTCAATGCACCAAAACATGACAAAAAGTGACAAAAATGCAACTTAAAACGCAACTAAAAGCGATAAAAATGTGTTCGAAGGCGACAAAAACGCGTCTACAAACAACGAACACTTCTCAATGCACAAAAACGTGACAAAAACACGACTAAAACACAACTAAAAGCGACAAAAGCGCAACAAAAAGCGATAAAAATATGTTCAAAAGCGACAAAAACGCGTCCACAAACAACAAACGCCTCTCGATGCACCAAAACGTGACAAAAAATGATAAAAAACCGTGACTAAAAACGCGACTTAAAGCGACAAATGCTCAACTAAAAGTGATAAAAATGCGTTCAGAAGCGACAAAAACGCAGCTGCAAACAACAAACGCGACTAAAAACGACAAAGACGCGTTTAAATCTGACAAACACAACTGAACGTGACAAAAATCTGACTAAAAGCGACAAAATTGTGGTTGTTCAGAAGAGACTGAAAGCAACAAAAACGCAACTATAGGCAACAAACGCGAAACAAAGCACCAAAACGTGACAAAAAATGACAAAAACGTGACCAAAAACACGACAAAAGCGCGACTAAAAGCAATAAAAATGCGAAAAAACGCAACTGCAAACAGCAAATACTTCTCGATGCAGCAAAACGTGACAAAAACACAACTAAAAACACAACTAAAAGCGTCAAAAGAACGACAAAACGCGATACAAATTTGTTCAAGAGCGACAAAAACGCGTCTACAAACAACAAGCGCCTCTCGATGCACCAAAACGTGACAAAAAAATGATAAAAACGTGACTAAAAACGCAACTTAAAGAGACAAATGCTCGACTAAAAGTGATAAAAATGCGTTCTGAAGCGACAAAAACGCAGCTGCAAACAACAAACGCGACTAAAAACAACAAAGACGCGTTTAAATCTGACAAACACAGTTGAACGTGACAAAAACCCGACTAAAAGCGATAAAAGCACGACTAAAAGCGATAAAAATGTGTTCAAAAGCAACAAAAACGCGTCTACAAACAACAAACTCCTCTCAATGCACCAAAACGTGACAAAAAAATGATAAAAACGTGACTAAAAACGTGACTTAAAGCGACAAATGCTCGACTAAAAGTGATAAAAATACGTTCGGAAGCGACAAAAACGCAGCTGCAAACAACAAACGCGACTAAAAACAACAAAGACGCGTTTAAATGTGACAAACACAGTTGAACGTGACAAAAACCTGACTAAAAGCGACAAAATTGTGTTTAAAATGTGAATTTGAACAGAATCCTTTTACTAAAACATAAATCACAGTCGCACTGGTCAGAAAAAAAATTAAAAATCTGATATTTGTCTTAAACGGTGCAGCTCGATTAAAGACAAGAGAAAAACACAAAGTGAACATGAATCGAGATAAAAATCTAAATCATGATCTGGACCAAGAAAATCATCAATAATTTTTTTGCCAAATCGACCAGAGCTAGTTAAAACTTTGAATTTTTTACACATTTTGTCAAATTAAATCAAAATGTGTTTTCTCAGGATGCAATTACCCAACATTCCTAACAGTTTATTTAAAATTGTAACTGTTTTTTATAATTGTATGTAATTTTATTTGTTGTCTATGTCTGTAACTTTTTGCTGCCTCTTGGCCAGGACTCCCTTGTAAAAGAGGTTTTTAATCTCAATGGGACTTTCCTGGTTAAATAAAAAAAAAAAAAAAAAAAAAAACATTTTGATTTATCAGGTTTAAATCTCTGTTTTTTTTAATTATTATTATAAATTATTTTCATTTCCAGCCTTTTTGAGCTGCACAAAAGTATAATTTGTGTTAAAGTGTGTAACATATAAATGAAAAACTATCGTGGGCTCAACATTTCTGTGAAGATTTGTGCAGTAAAACTTTAAAAAATCTGGATTTTCTTCATCAAAAATGTTAAAAACGTGCTTTAAATGTGCCGTAAACGCAGTAAAGTCCAGTGTTAATGCGTTTAAAGCAGCTCTCACGTCACTCACTTGTGTCCGAGGCTTTTATTTTGACAGAAACACCTGGATTTTTTCAGATTTTGTCAGATTCTCAGGTTAATCCCAGTTTGAAATCACGTTGCGCTGAAACTTTTGCCCCGCTCTGGCGTCAGACGGTGCTTTATCGGGGATTATTTATTGTCAGATCGTACTGTTGTGTAGCGTCTGTGGATGTCGGCCCCTGTTTACAGTCCGGTTGCTACGGTAACGGCTGTGGAATGGCCTTTGTGATTTCCCGGTTTGAGTCAGAGCCAGAGTTGCGTCAAAACTGAACCTGCACGACCTGCCCGCACGTTACTACGGCAACACGTACGAGGACAAAAACGACAACAACTGAATGTGACAAAAACGTGGCTAGAAGTGACAAAAACATGACTAAAATCAGCAAAAATGTAACAAAGCGACACAAACTCGACTAAAAACAAGAAAATTCTCCTGGATTGAAGTGTTTGTGTTGGAAAAAAGCAACACATTTGAATTTCCAGAGTAGAAAGGTTTACTTTTCTATAACAAACAATGGACAAAATAAAATTTTTTAGCCTTGAAATTGTATTTTAGCTTCAAAAGAATCTAATTTCTGGAACAGTATCTAATATATCTCTAGATAAAATGAAAAATGATTGTGGGCTCAACATTTCTGTGAGTATTTTTCCAGTAAAAGTGACAAAAATTTGACTAAAAACAAAGACAAAAAGTGACAAAGACACGTGGAAATATGACAAAAATGTGACAAAAAGTGACAAAAAAGCGACTAAAAACGACAGAGACGTGACAAAGATGCGTTGAAATAACAACAAAAATGTGACTAAAAGCGACAAAAACGTGACACAAATCATCAAAATTCTCCTGGTTTGAAGTGTTTGTGTTGGAAAAAAGCAACACATTTGAATTTCCAGAGTAGAAAGGTCAGTTAGTTTGATTTTCTGTAACAAACCATGGACAATTTTATTGTGTTAAAATTGTATTTTAGCTTCAAAAGAATCTAATTTATGGAACAGTATCTAATATATCTCTAGATAAAATGAAAAATGATTGTGGGCTCAACATTTCTGGGAGTATTTTTACAGTAAAACCCATAAATCTGGATTGTTCTTCATCAAAAATGCAAAGAGTTGATCATCACTTTCTAAAACATAATGTGACATACACAATAAATGTGACAAAAACATGACTAAAAACAACAAAATTCTACTGGTTGTAAGTGTAAAAAAGCAACACATTTGAATTTCCAGAGAAGAAATGTTTACTTTTCTGTAACAAACCATGGATAAAATACAATTTTCTAGCCTCAAAATCGTATTTGAGCTTCAAAAGAATCTAATTTATGGAACAGTATCTAATATATCTCTAGATAAAATGGAAAATGATTGTGTGTGACAAAGACGTGACAAAAAGTGACAAAGATGCGTTGAAATAACAACAAAAATGTGACTAAATGTGACAAAAACGTGACACAAATCATCTAAATGTCTCCTGGTTTGAAGTGTTTGTGTTGGAAAAAAGCAACACATTTGAATTTCCAGAGAAGAAAGGTCAGTTAGTTTGATTTTCTGTAACAAACCATGGACTAAATACAGTTTTCTTGCGTTAAAATTGTATTTTATCTTCAAAATAATCTAATTTCTGGAACAGTATCTAATATATCTCTAGATAAAATGAAAAATGATTGTGGGCTCAACATTTCTGTGAGTATTTTTCCAGTAAAACCCATAAATCTGGATTGTTCTTCATCAAAAATGCAAAGAGTTGATGATAATTTCCTCAAACATGATGTAAAACACAATAATAAATGTGTTTAAAGCAGCTCTGGTGTCACTCACATGAGTCTGAGGCTTTTACTGACACTAAATCATCCACATTTGTCAGATTTTGTCACATTCTGATTCAATTCAAGTTTATTTCTGCAGCACATTTAAAACAACTCCAGCCGATCAAAGTGCTTCACACACAAATGAAAATACAACACAGTACACGACGAAGCACAAAACATGATAGAAAACCACAAGAAAATAAAATATAAACCTGTCCAGCTCTGGGCTTTAAGTCCTGGTTTAGACCTGGTTTAGTCCTGTTTTAGTCCAGGTTTAGACCTTGTTTAGACCTGGCTTAGACTTTGTTTAGTCCCGGTTTAGCCCTGGTTTAGACCTGGTTCAGTGCTGGTTCAGACCGGGTTTAATCCCTGTTTAGGCCTGGTTTAGTCCTGTTTTAGTCTTGTTTTAGTCCTGGTTTAGACCTGGTTTATTCCTGGTTTAGCCCTGGTTTAGACCTGGTTTAGTCTTGTTTTAGTCCTGGTTTAGACCCGGTTTAGTCCTGGTTTAGTCCTGGTTTAGTCCTGTTTTAGACCTGGTTTAGTCCTGGTTTAGTCCTGGTTTAGTCTTGTTTTAGACCTGGTCTAGTCCTGGTTTAGTCCTGGTTTAGTCCTGGCTCAGACCTGGTTTGGTCCTGGTTTAGTCCTGGTTTAGACCTGGTTTAGTCCTGGTTCAGACCTGGTTTGGTCCTGGTTTAGTGCTGTTTTGGTCCTGGTTTAGTCCTGGTTTAGACCTGGTTTAGTCCTGGTTTAGACCTGGTTTGGTCCTGGTTTAGTGCTGTTTTGGTCCTGGTTTAGTCCTGGTTTAGTCCTGGTTTAGTCCTGGCTCAGACCTGGTTTGGTCCTGGTTTAGTCCTGGTTTAGACCTGGTTTAGTCCTGGTTCAGACCTGGTTTGGTCCTGGTTTAGTGCCGGTTTAGACACCTCTGGTCTTAAAGAGCCTCTGACAGGTTCGACGACTCCTTTCACTAAAATGCAGTTCTGATAAATATGTTTCAAACTCTGCAAAATCTGTACAACTTTTATCCCAGTTCAGCCATTTTTGTAGCAGTTTGTGAAGAAATTTAGACAAATCAAAGTTATAAATGACCGGAAGTGGAGCTGAATCCCCCTGTGATGTCATCAAAAAGTGACGTGTTGGAAATACAGAGACAATTTACAGACAACTGACACGTTTTTTCTTTTTTACAGTTTAAACCGGCATACAACAAAATAAAGCGTTATCGGGAATTATTGTTCGTCAAATCATAACTATTGTGTCATGTCTGTGGATGTTGGCCCTTGTTTACAGTCTGGTTGCTATGGTAACAGTTGTGGAATTACCTCTAACTGTGTCATATTTGGGCTCATGTTCAACAGGAAGTGACATTATAAACTTTACACAAACTGACAAACAAAAAGTGACCAAAAACCTAACTAAAACTGACAAAAACACGACTAAAAGCAACAAAAACTCAACTGAAATCGACAAAATGCAACTAAAAGTTACATAAATGTGATTAAAAGAGACAAAAATGCATCTCAAAGTAACAAAAACGCGACAAAAGAGACAAAACTGAGACTTAAAGAAACAAAAACCCAACTAAAAGCAACAGTAACTTGAATAAAAGAGACAAAAACATATCTTCAAGAGACAAAAACACAACTAAAAGAAACAAAGACTCAACTATAAGCATTATCAGGGATTATCATTTGTCAAATCCTAACTATTGTGTAATGTCTGTGGATGTTGGCCCTTGTTTACAGTCTGGTTGCTATGGTAACAGCTGTAGAATGACCTCTAACTGTCATGTTTGTGCTCATGTTCAACCAAGAAGTGACATTATAAACTTTACACAAACTGACAAACAAAGAGCGACAAAAACGCAACTAAAAGTGAGAAAACTGACAAAAACCAGATTAAAAGTGAAAAAAAAGAAAGAAAAAGGCAACTCAAAGGGTCAAAACTCGACTAAAAGCAACAAAAACGCAACTGAAAGGGACAAAAACATGACAAAAATGCAACTAAAAGACACAAACTTGACTAAAGGCACCAAAAATGCAACAAGTGACAAGAACATAACTAAAAGCAACAAAAACGTGACAAATATCCTAACTATTGTGTAATGTATGTGGATGTTGGCCCTTGTTTACAGTCTGGTTGCTATGGTAACAGTTGTAGAATTACCTCTAACTGTGTTATATTTGTGCTCATGTCCAACCAGGAAGTGACATTATAAACTTTACACAAACTGACAAACTGGGAATAAATGCAAAATGTTTAGTAAAATCTTAACTAAAATCATGTACGTTTTAATGAAATGTGTCTAGTTTAGGAAAATATCTTATCTCGTGTTAGCGCCGGCTTCCCGTGCGTTTAGACCTGGTTTAGTCCCTGTTTAGTCCTGTTTTAGACCTGTTTTAGTCTTGGTTAAGACCTGGTTCAGTGCTGGTTCAGACCTGACTTAGTCCTGGTTTAGACCTGGTTTAGTCTTGGTTTAGTCCTGGTTTAGACCGGGTTTAATCCCTGTTTAGTCCTGCTTTAGACCTGGTTTAGGCCTGGTTTAATCCTGTTTTAGTCTTGTTTTAGTCCTGGTTTAGTCCTGGTTTAGTCCTGGTTTAGACCTGGTTTAGACTTTGTTTAGTCCTAGTTTAGTCCTGGTTTAGTCCTGGTTTAGTCCTGGTTTAGACCTGGTTTAGACCTGGTTTAGACTTTGTTTAGTCCTAGTTTAGACCTGGTTTAGACATTGTTTAGTCCTAGTTTAGACCTGGTTTAGACTTTGTTTAGTCCTAGTTTAGACCTGGTTTAGTCCTGGTTTAGTCCTGGTTTAGTCCTGGTTTAGACCTGGTTTAGTCCTGGTTTAGACCTGGTTTAGACCTTGTTTAGACTTTGTTTAGTCCCAGTTTAGACCTGGTTTAGTCCTGGTTTAGACCTGGTTTAGACCTGGTTTAGTCCTGGTTTAGACCTGGTTTAGTCCTGGTTTAGTCCTGGTTTAGACCTGGTTTAGTCCTGGTTTAGTCCTGGTTTAGACCTGGTTTAGACTTTGTTTAGTCCTAGTTTAGACCTGGTTTAGTCCTGGTTTAGTCCTGGTTTAGACTTTGTTTAGTCCTAGTTTAGTCCTGGTTTAGTCCTGGTTTAGACCTGGTTTAGACCTGGTTTAGTCCTGGTTTAGACCTGGTTTAGTCCTGGTTTAGTCCTGGTTTAGACCTGGTTTAGTCCTGGTTTAGTCCTGGTTTAGACCTGGTTTAGTCCTGGTTTAGACCTGGTTTAGACCTGGTTTAGACTTTGTTTAGTCCTAGTTTAGACCTGGTTTAGTCCTGGTTTAGTCCTGGTTTAGTCCTGGTTTAGACTTTGTTTAGTCCTAGTTTAGACCTGGCTTAGACTTTGTTTAATGAAATGTGTCTAAACTGTCATTTGGACTTACATATAATCATGTTCAGTACATTTTAGTGACATTTAAGTCCCTGATCCTGTCTCGTGTGCGCCCTCAGCTCTGTCGGCGCTCGTGTCCGCTGGCGCCGGCGTCCCGTGCGTCCGCGTGGTCCCGGACAAGCGCGCCTTCCTGCTGTACGAGTCCGTGTCCCTGCGCTGCGACGACGGGGACAGCGCCGCCGCGTGGAGGGTCAAGCGCAGCACCAGCACCAGCGGCGTGCGCGCGTGCCTGTCGGGCTGGGGCTCGGCGGAGCCCGGGGCGCCCTGCATCATCCGCAACATCTACCCCTCGGACATCGGGACGTACTGGTGCGAGAGCGAGCGAGGGGAGCGCGGCGCCAGCGTCAACATCACCATCAGCGGTTTGTGACACGCAATGGACGGCCCGCGGGCAAAAACAGGCCCTCAGGGGGACACGGACCGGCCATCTCGTGTTAGTGGTTTAGACTCTTGGTTTAGACCTGGTTTAGTCCCTGTTTAGTCCTGTTTTAGTCCTGGTTTAGTCCTGGTTTAGACTTGGTTTTGTCTTGATTTAGACATGGTTTAGTCCTGGTTTAGTCCTGTTTTAGACCTGGTTTAGACCTGGTTTAGTCTTGTTTTAGTCCTGGTTTAGACCTGTTTTTTAATCCTGGTTTAGACCTGGTTTAGTCCTGGTTTAGACCTGGTTTAGTCCTGGTTTAATCCTGGTTTAGACCTGGTTTAGTCCTGGTTTAGACCTGGTTTAGTCCTGGTTTAATCCTGGTTTAGACCTGGTTTAGTCCTGGTTTTTAATCCTGGTTTAGTCCTGGTTTAGACTTTGTTTAGTCCTGGTTTAGATTTTGTTTAGACCTGGTTTAGACTTTGTTTTGTCCTGGTTTAGTCCTGGTTTAGTCTTGGTTTAGTCCTGGTTTAGACTTTGTTTAATCCTGGTTTAGACTTTGTTTAGACTTTGTTTAGACCTGGTTTAGACTTTGTTTAGACCTGGTTTAGACTTTGTTTAATCCTGGTTTAGTCCTGGTTTAGTCCCGGTTTAGTCCTGGTTTAGTCCTGGTTTAGACTTTGTTTAGACCTGGTTTAGACTTTGTTTAGACCTGGTTTAGACTTTGTTTAGACCTGGTTTAGACTTTGTTTAGACCTGGTTTAGACTTTGTTTAGTCCTGGTTTAGACTTTGTTTAGACCTGGTTTAGACTTTGTTTAGACCTGGTTTAGACTTTGTTTAGACCTGGTTTAGACTTTGTTTAGTCCTGGTTTAGACTTTGTTTAATCCTGGTTTAGACTTTGTTTAGTCCTGGTTTAGTCCTGGTTTAGTCTGTCTAAAATAAAGTTGAAAAGCCTGATGTAAAAAATCTTAAAAAACCAAACTCAAACAGCAAATAAGTCGCAGAGTCCGTCCAACACCGAAAAGGAGCACACAAGAAAAATCACAACGTACAACTGTAGTGTACGCCCCACGACACAGCAGTTTGTCCATGAAAACGACGGCCTCATGACACAGTGATTCTGACAGTTTACTAACATCACGTACTATTCACTTTATTCCTGAAGTTGCCGTACTCGCCGCCATCTTGTTTCGGTTGTAGTTCACACGGAGCAGACGAGCTCAACAGAAAATAAGTTCTACTCGACTAAAAAGACGTTTTCAGGAAATCGTTGCGTTGTGACTTGTTGTTGCTCGTGTTCATTAAACATTTTACACAAATCAATCTACTTTATGTAACATTTTAGACTTTTCCCTCGTTCATCATTAGCTTTAAAGGAGTTCTCGTAAAACGGAAGTGCGTTTACAACAAAAGTGCGTATCTGTGGCAAAAAACTGAAAAAAGTGGGTGGGGCAGAATAATGTGAATACTATATATTAGATATAAATATATAAATATAGATAATTTACTTTTGCTGACAAACGTGTGCTCTTTGACCATTCGGCATTGAGTGAGGTCCGTCTTTTCAGCACGTTAGCATTTCGCTAACGAGATGAGCACATGGGAACAAGGGGCGGCTTGTTTACGTTTATGTTTACAATTTTAAAGCTAGAACATTGTATTTTGTCCATTGTTTGTTACAGAAAATCAAACTAACTGACCTTTCTACTCTGGAAATTCAAATGTGTTGCTTTTTTTCAACACAAACACTTTAAACCAGGAGAATTTAGATCTGTTGTGAGACAATCATTCAAACATTTAAAGTTTTCATTTTGACTCCTTCTTCTTATGATGACGTCACATTTTAAAGGGGCTATAAACGCTGTCATATTTCTTCATTTTAGCGCGACTCAGCTTTGGACAAGGAGTGCTGACGCTAACAGTGAGCTAGCAGCGCCATCCTGCACACAAATCTCCTCAAATCATGTGGAAAGTCTCTGTTTTAAACTTTGATTTGTTTATTGAGATTGTTCTGGGTATTTTAGAAGTTGGAGCGCTTTAAAAATAATAATAATAATAATTTATAATCTTTGAGACCAAATTGAAGTTGTAAACAAATGCTAACAAGCTAAATGGCTAAAAGCTATAGCTACAACAAATGAGCAGGTCAGGCATGAACATACAAAAAACACAACTCCTGGGATGTTTTTGACGAGGGTACGACTAAAAAACGGAACATTTTAAAGAACTTTAGCGCTGGGACATGAATAACTAATAATAACTATTTTTAAAGCACATTATTTAAAAACCGAAGCAATAAACAAGCAAAAATAGCGTGTTTTGTTTGTTTTTCAGGAAACTTAACGACTGATCCTGGCTTTACTGAATCAGAAAATGGAAGAAATGTCACAGGCAAGAACTTAAAGAAGACATTTTATGATTTTATGGGGTATTACTGATTAAACTATTACAAATGTTTATCTGTATTTGACATTTTGTTCGTTGTAAACTGCAAAATGAACGGAAAACGGCTCAATAACAGAAGTCATTCAACAAAACTGTCCTCAGACTTTTGATTTTAATTTATTTATTTTAATTTTTAGACAAAACTAATAATATTCTGTCTGAATTTGGGCTTTTAATTTGTGATTCTTAAAGAGTAATATTTTATTTTTTGTGTTAAAATCGCACCTTTAGCTGAGTCCGAAATGAAACAAAACAAAAAACAAAACAAATATCGACATGTTTTTTGTTTTCATTGCATTTTACACTGAACTACAGTCGAGTCGAGGAGTTGTTCTTGTTCTTCTTGTGTTTCCAGTGGTTGTTCTTTTGTTGCTATGGAGGACCAGGCTGAGGGAATGGCTGTGGTATTTGCTTTACAAATACACGAAAACCAGAAACACCGGCTTGTTCTGCTCCGAGTGCAGTTTGTATCCACGGCAACAATAATCAGAATAAGAATTACTTTTATCCCCAAGGGGAAATACTTATTGTTACATGTGCAACTGACCAGTAGAGACAGTAAAGTATTAGAAACAAAGTAAGATATATATAAAACAAAAATAAAATACAATAGATCTATATAATGTCTACCCCATTTAACTTAACTTATAAAGTGTCTTTATTTATCAACTAAACCCCCGATATGAACAATTTACAATTAGCTCTACTATCCTTGTCTATTTACATATTCAAGATTCAAAAGTTTGTTTTATGATTCCGGAAGTGTTCAGGCTTTGCAAAACGATCAGCAGAATTACGGCTAATCCCGAAGCGGTGAAAAAGATGAGGCGAAACTGTAAAAATGACGCAAAATCGAAACTAAAATGACACAAAACAGCCCAGAAATGATGCAAACTTGACAAATTTAGCTTCTTTTCACGCATTTGTATTAAATTATGACATACTTATATTGTTATTTTACGTTTTGTTCATTGTAAACCACAATATTTGGCTAAAATTAGTTAATAAAATAATGAAAACCATAACAGAAATAACCAAAGAAATAACAGAAAACGTGCAAAACGGAACACAGAAATCAAAAACTAGTGACGCAGAATGAATACGAGGGGCCACAACACTGACCCCTGTGGAACACCAGTCGATTCAGTCTATTTACATATTCACATGATCATGTACAGTTTATGTATATAAGTGGACTTAATATTGCACATTGACTTCACAAGAGGATTTACAGCACAGAGTTCAGTGTTTGAATGATTTCCTGTGTCTCTCGGTGGAGCATCGTGGCAGTAACAGTCTGTTGCTAAATGAGCTCTTGACCAGCACTTTGTGGAGCGGGTGGGAGGGAAAGTCCAGAATAGTCCTGATTTTGGACAACATCCTCCTCCAACACAACAGTCAGAGAGTCCAGCTCCTCCCCATGGATGTATTAAATGAACTGGATAAGACACGCCCCCTCTGTCTGTGGTCCCAGATTGATTTGTGGCCGTGCGAGGTACTGCAGCCTCTTGGGACCAGCCTTTTTCTAAAATTGCTCATTATAATTGCAGACAGTACTGAATTATTATCGGTATTTAAATAAAATAGAAGGAAATGTTCTTTTCTACCGTTTCTAAAATCACCGAAATTACCGTTTTTATATGAAGTGGGGGATTGTCGTCACGTGGCGCCCTAAAGCAAAGATGGCAGCCTCCGTATCAGGAAGTAAAGCAAAGATGGCCGCCTCCGTATCAGGAAGTAAAGCAAAGATGGCCGCCTCCGTATCAGGAAGTAAAGCAAAGATGTCAGCCGCCGTATCAGGAAGTAAAGCAAAGATGTCAGCCGCCGTATCAGGAAGTAAAGCAAAGATGGCAGCCGCCGTATCAGGAAGTAAAGCAAAGATGGCCGCCTCCGTATCAGGAAGTAAAGCAAAGATGTCAGCCGCCGTATCAGGAAGTAAATGCGGAAGTAAGAAACTTTTTTGGGGTCATGCGCCAATGAGCACTCTCCATAGGGATAAACAGGACGGCCATCTTGGATTCATCTTCCAGGTTTTATTATAGTTCTATGCTCCTCCCCCACAACATGTCCGGCCTTCTTGATGACCTTGTTGAGTCCATTAGTGTCCCTCAGGCCACAGCATACGTGATGGCACATCCACCATAGACTCGTAGAACATCCTGAGCATCGTCCTGCAGATGTCAAAGGACCTCAGCCGCCTCAGAAAGTAGAGACGGCTCTGGCCCTTCTTGTAGACAGTAGCCATGTTTACATGCGCAAAATGTCTTTAATCTGATCATGAATCGGATTAGAATTTTACTGTGAACATGGACCCTGAAAAAAATAATCTGATTACGACACGCGTTTACATCTGTTATACATTTGATCAGAATAAATTATTTTGACATGCGCAGAATTGGCCAACATACCGGAAACAGTAGAAGAAGAACAAACTTCCGTTGTAAACAAACATGGCTGCGTACGTTTTGGCTCGTGACATGTTTCTTGGTTGACTCCACCTCCCGTTCGTGCTGTTTAATTATACTCTTGATATGGAGCTGTGTTGTGTGCCTCACGCTCACCATTCCCCTCGCTCCACATTATCTGACGTAACAGACATGTGCAGAGAGGATTCCTTCAACCAAAACATCGGAAGAAGCGTGTACATGCGCATCGATCGGAATAACGATCGGCATAACCCACCCGTCTCAATCGGAATGAAATTTTGATCCGAATGAGTGTAATCGGGTCAGAATATTCCCAATGGCGTGTTTACATTAAAGGGCGTATGACAGGTTTTCACGATTTTCCAATTTTGTCATTATTTGGTGCATTAATAATAGTTGTAAATATAAATGACAGTTTCACAACAATCAAGTGGCCGTTTGTGAAGAAAAGTTGAAAAATCTGTAGAAAGTTACAGGAAGCAAACAAATTGATGACATCACACTGTGGAGACAAGGATTATGCATAATTTACACAAAAGAGACGACTTTTTTTTACCCTTATTAATTAATTAAAACAAAAAAGGTGTTCACGTGTATTTTTATTTGTAAATAAAAAAAAAATCTGGGACATTAGATGAATTTGGACCAGTTTACAGCGTGGTTGCTATGGTAATTTCCTAGTGTGATGTCATCATTTACAACCAGGAAGTGAAACAAAAAACCTCAAAAATGGCTAAAGTGGGAGAAAATTTGTAAAGTATTTTAGCAGAATTTGAAATATATTTATCGGAACTGCATTTAAGCGAACTGAGTCGTCCAACCTGTCATAGGCCCTTTAATCATTTTTATTCCGATCAGGCTTTTAATCCGATTACGTGTCCATATAAACGTGGCTAGTGTCTATGTTCTTGTCCCAGTCCAGTTTATTGTCCAAATACACCCCCCAAGTATTTGTACTTGTCCGGGGCGTTCAGAGTTGAACAGAGCTGAACGTTTGGCGGCCGACGCGGCGCAGCAACCAATCAGAGCGTGCGCTGGGACGAACCTTCACTGAGAGCGTGTTCATCCAGACGCAGCTCCTGAAGCAAAAGATGATACTCACCAAACTCTGAGCCGTCGGCAGTGTCTGGACCAGACAAAGAGACGTTTGCCTCCACCGTTGGGTTTCTGTAAGACACCAAAGCCGCTCCCTCAACCTGCTCTACATCGCACCAGAAGAACAACCACAGGAAGCACAACAGCAGCTCCTGGACATGTGCACCGGGCGTGACTGGGATGAACTTTTAGTCACATTTTTGTCTCTTTTAGTCACATTTTTGTAGCTTTTAGTCACGGTTTTGTCACTTTTAGTCATGTTTTAGTCACACTTTTGTCATTTATAGTCAGGTTTTTGTCACTTTTAATCACATTTTTGTCACTTTTAGTCACATTTTTGTAGCTTTTAGTCATGGTTTTGTCACTTTTAGTTACATTTTTGTCACTTTTAGTTACATTTTTGTAGCTTTTAGTCACGGTTTTGTCACTTTTAGTCATGTTTTAGTCACACTTTTGTCATTTATAGTCAGGTTTTTGTCACTTTTAATCACATTTTTGTCACTTTTAGTCACATTTTTGTCTCTTTTAGTTACATTTTTGTAGCTTTTAGTCACGGTTTTGTCATTTTTAGTCATGTTTTAGTCACACTTTTGTCATTTATAGTCAGGTTTTTGTCACTTTTAATCACATTTTTGTCACTTTTAGTTACATTTTTGTAGCTTTTAGTCATGGTTTTGTCACTTTTAGTTACATTTTTGTCACTTTTAGTTACATTTTTGTCACTTTTAGTTACATTTTTGTAGCTTTTAGTCATGGTTTTGTCACTTTTAGTTACATTTTTGTCACTTTTAGTTACATTTTTGTAGCTTTTAGTCAGGTTTTTGTCACTTTTAATCACATTTTTGTCACTTTAGTCACATATTTGTAGCTTTTAGTCATGGTTATGTCACTTGTAGTCATGTTTTAGCCACATTTTGTCATTTAAAGTCACGTTTTTGTCACTTTTAATCACATTTTTGTCACTTTTAGTCACATATTTGTAGCTTTTAGTCATGGTTATGTCACTTGTAGTCATGTTTTAGCCACATTTTGTCATTTAAAGTCACGTTTTTGTCACTTTTAGTCACATTTTTGTAGCTTTTAGTCAAATTCTTGTGTCCGTCGTGTCAGAATCTTGTTCAGTCGCACAGTTTGGTGCAGGAGCTGATCTGTCACTCAAGACATAAGTCTCTGTCAAAGATGATAAACAAAAACAAAAATACTGACACGTTGCCTTTTTTTTTTCAGGAAACGCAACAATCGCTCCAGGCTTTTCCGAATCAGACGACGCAGAAACGGCTGCAGGTGAAAACAAAATGCACACAACTATCTTTAGATGGTTACTTACTATATTCATTCATTCATTTTAGATGGTTACTTACTGTATTCATTCATTCATTTTAGATGGTTACTTACTATATTCATTCATTCATTTTAGATGGTTACTTACTGTATTCATTCATTCATTTTAGATGGTTACTTACTGTATTCATTCATTTATTTTAGATGGTTACTTACTATATTCATTCATTCATTTTAGATGGTTACTTACTATATTCATTCATTCATTTTAGATGGTTACTTACTATATTCATTCATTCATTTTAGATGGTTACTTACTATATTCATTCATTTATTTTAGATGGTTACTTACTGTATTCATTCATTCATTTTAGATGGTTACTTACTTCATTCATTCATTTATTTGGTCTTTTTTAGATCCCACCGGCGCTTGTTCTTCGTCCGTGCTGCGAGTGCTGTGGCACCTGCTCGTGAGCGCCCCCTACCTGGCCTCCACAGTCCTGCTCGGCCTCATCTACAGAGACAGGAGAATCGGTAACGTTCACCGAAAAGGCTTTTGCGGCAAAAATACACCTCACAAGTGTCTCCATTTGAACTTTAAAGTGCGCATGGCAGGTTTTAAGATTCTGCTGAAGAATTAAAATTTTTATCCCAGTTTGACAATTTTTCTTTTTTTTTTTTTTTTACTTCCTGGTTATAAATTATGACATCACACTGAGAAATTCTGTAACTGTTTCCATAGCAACAGTTAAAACTCCTCTAATCTCAACAATATTATTATTTGACAAATAGAAATATATGGAAATGCCTTTATTTTGTTGAATTATTGTTTAAACGATCAAAATAATGTGTTTGTAATTTGACCTGTCTGTAACAAAATCATTGTAAATTGAGAACGGAGGCAAAAGTTTGAGTGGAACATTCACTGAGAAACTGGGATTAAGCTCAGAATATCACAAAATGTGACAAATGTAGATGGTTCAGTGTCAGTGTGAGCCTCAGACACATGTGAGTGACATCAGAGCTGCTTAAACACATTTATTATTGTATTTTACATCATGTTTGAGGAAATTATGATCAACTCTTTGCATTTTTGATGAAGAACAATCCAGATTTATGGGTTTTACTGGAAAATACTCACAGAAATGTTGAGCCCACAATCATTTTTCATTTTATCTAGAGATATATTAGATACTGTTCCAGAAATTAGATTATTTTGAAGCTAAAATACAATTTTAAGGCTAGAAAATTGTATTTTGTCCATGGTTTTGTTATAGAAAAGCAAACATTTCTATTCTGGAAATTCAAATGTGTTGCTTTTTTGTCACTTTTGGACATGTTTTTGCTGCTTTTAGTCACATTTTTGTCACTTTTAGTCGCGTTTTTGTGGGTTTTAGTTGTAACATTTAGTTGGAACATTTTTACAAATGTTTATTGTCAGTTTTAGTTAAATTGTGTTGTTTTCAGTCTGCTTTAAACACAGAAATGTTGAGCCCACAATCATTTTTCATTTTACTAGAGATATATTAGATACTATTCCAGAAATTAGATTCTTTTGAAGCTAAAAACACAATTTTAAGGCGAGAAAACTGTATTTAGTCCATGGTTTGTTCTAGAAAAGCAAACTAACTGACCTTTCTACTCTGGAAATTCAAATGTGTTGCTTTTTTCTAACACAAACACTTCAAACGAGTGGAATTTTATCTAATGTGAGACAATCATTCAAATATTTACTTGACTTTGCCTCCAGGCGCCTCCGTTCTGGAATTTTGATGATGTCACATTTTAAAGGGTGGGGTCATTTTCAACATATTTTCAACATATTTTCAACTTCAAAAACTGACACTTGATTGGGGTAAAACTATTCATGTTTACGTTGAGTTTTATTCCACCAAATAAAGTAAAAGCCATAAAATCGTAAAAATCTGTCATAAACATTCTTTCAACAATAATAAAACTGTTAAAATCACTTTTGGAGAGTTGTCGTGCCGTTACAGATTTACTGTTTTAAATTTAAATATCTTTAACTGGAAAAATGCACCAAATTGACTTTAAGGCTGTTTCTAGAGTATATTTTCCTTTTTATTTCCTTCTTCGTGTCCTTCCGTCTCACAAAGCAGGGCGTGTTTGAACTCGTCTGCTTGGACTTTGATCCTATTCCTGTGACTTCACGATTGTTCTTTCGTGCTCAGTGCAAGAAGAAGAAGAAAAGTGCAAGTTTGTTTTGTGATTCCGGAAGTGTTCAGGCTTTGCAAAACGATCAGCAGAATTATGGCTAATCCCGAAGCGGTGAAAAAGATGAGGCGAAACTGTAAAAATGACGCAAAATCTAAACTAAAATGACACAAAACAGCCCAGAAATGATGCAAACTTGACAAATTTAGCTTCTTTTCACACATTTGTATTAAATTATGACATACTTATATTGTTATTTTACGTTTTGTTCATTGTAAACCACAACATTTGGCTAAACCATAACAGAAATAACCAAAGAAATAACAGAAAACTGGCAAAACGTGCAAAACGGAACACAGAAATCAAAAACTAGTGACGCAGAATGAATACGAGGGGCCACAACACTCACCCCTGTGGAACACCAGTCGATTCAGACACAGTTTTCTTCGCGTTTTCTTTAAATTGACAAAATAAAAACATAAATAAATCCGAAGAAATAACAGAAAACTGTCAAAACGGAACACAGAAACCAAAAACAGAGTCACAGAGAATGAATAAGAGGGGCCACAACACTCACCCCTGTGGAACTACAGTTTTCTTTGTGTTTTCTTTAACTTGACAAAATAAAAACATAAATAAAGCCGCTTTTACTTGTCCAATAGCAAGTGGTGATTGATCAGAACTGATTACAAACTCCGCCTTCATTTTGCCGGGTTTCGTTGTCGCGGTCGTAATGTTTTGGTCGACACAAACGCTCTGAAGTCTTGTCTTTGTTTTGCAGCCACTCGAGCCGACTGTAAAAGAAGCTGCGCCGTCGTCATGGAGATACAAGTCTGAACCGAGCCACGTCCGAATCCTCCAAAGGCGTCACTTCCTGTCGATGGACGTTCTAAACCCGGGGGTTCCCAAGCTGTGGTGCCGGTCCCACCGGTGCAGCAAAGACGCTTTTAGTTTAGTTTGTCCGAGATTTAGACCAACGTTAAACAAGAAATCTATGGAACTGAACCACGAATAAACCAGGACTAAACCTGGACTGAACCAGGACTAAACCAGGACTAAACCAGTACTGAACCAGGACTGAACCAGGACTGAAATAGGACTAAACCAGGACTATACCAGGACTGAACTAAGACTAAACCAGGACTAAACCAGGACTGAACCAGGACTAAACCAGGACTAAACCAGGACTGAACCAGGACTAAACCAGGACTAAACCAGGACTGAACTAAGACTAAACCAGGACTAAACTAGGACTAAACCAGGACTAAACTAGGACTAAACCAGGACTTAACTGAGACTAAACCAGGAGTGAACCAGGACTGAACTAAGACTAAACCAGGACTGAACCAGGACTAAACTAAGACTAAACCAGGACTAAACTAGGTCTAAACCAGGTCTAAACTAAGACTAAACCAGGACTGAACCAGGACTAAACTAAGACTAAACCAGGACTAAACTAGGTCTAAACCAGGTCTAAACTAAGACTAAACCAGGACTGAACCAGGTCTAAACCGGGACTAAATCTGGCCTAAATCAAGTCTAAAACAGGACTAAACCAGGACTAAACTTGAACTAAACCAGGACTAAACCAGGACTAAACCAGGACTAAACCAGGACTAAACCTGAACTAAACCAGGTCTAAACCAGGACTAAATCCAGACTTCATTCATAGATCTTGTTCTGTCTGATATTGTTGCTTAAAATAAGGACAAACCATACATTAAATGTGTAAAATAATCTCAGACACACTTCAGAGCGCTGAAAGCCCCTGATGTAAACCATTGTCTGGACGTGATGTTTTTTGTCTTTTTTGACCTGATTTTCTGTGCGGTTTGACCTTTTTCATAAACGCTGATTCTGACACAAACAGGACGACGAGCCCAGAGCAGATTGTGATCGAGGTTAAACCAGAAATCTGTGACAACATTGATCTGAATAAAAGACGCTGCTGAAACTGACAGTTGGATTAAATGGATTCAAACCAGACGAACAGGTTTTACATGAAGCTACATTGACGGGTTTACATGTTTATCTAATTATTTCCTTGATTTTCAACCAGTTTGCCTTAAAAAAAAAGTCCAATTTAAGTTCACTGATTTATAAATGCGGATATAATTGACGAATTTACCTTTTGGAGCGTCCTGAGCGCCAAAAAAACAACTCAAAACCATCACTTTTGCCAAATTTAAAGGACCAGACAAACACAAAAATGATGTATCATATTTTTAAACTAAATGGTCTGATTTTAGAATGTTTTTGTAGTTTAAACTGTAATTCAACATTAAAAAGGTGTTTTATTAAAGGGCCTGTGCCTGATTTTTACTGTTGTGAAACGGGAAAAACAGAACAAGTTCATGTTCCCGGTTTTTTGCTTGTAATAAAAGTAAAATCTGAGTTTGTCCAGCTCAGATATAAAGTAAAAGCATCTATTCGGGTGAAAATGAGACCACAACTTCTGTTTGTGGAGCGTTTTATTCAACGAGAGAAGCAGGAAGTGCGCTGTTAGCATGCTAATGTTTGTTAGCTTTAGCGCTGTGTGCTCAGAGACTGTTAAAGTGTTTCTAAACTCATGGAGGTGAATGTTTAGGACGCTGGGACTGCATTAGGAAAGTGAGCGATACATGTGACAGATGCCGACAAAAACATGACATAAAGCAACAGAAAAGTGACTAGAATTGACAAATATCATCTAAAAGCGACAGAAACACGACTGAAAATGAAAAAAACGCGACTATAAGCTCAGAGACTGTTAAAGTGTGTCTAAACTCATGGAGGTGAATGTTTAGGACGCTGGAACTGCATTAGGAAAGTTAGCAATACATGTTTTTGTCACTTTTAGTCGTGTTTTTGTCACTTTTAGTCATGTTTTTGTCACTTTTAGTTGTGTTTTTGTCACTTTTAGTCATGTTTTGTCACTTTTAGTCGTGTTTTTGTCACTTTTAGTCGTGTTTTTGTCACTTTTAGTCGTGTTTTTGTCACTTTTAGTAGTGTTTTTGTCACTTTTAGTCGTGTTTTTGTCACTTTTAGTCGTGTTTTTGTCACTTTTAGTCGTGTTTTTGTCACTTTTAGTCATGTTTTGTCACTTTTAGTCGTGTTTTTGTCACTTTTAGTCATGTTTTGTCACTTTTAGTCGTGTTTTTGTCACTTTTAGTCATGTTTTGTCACTTTTAGTCGTGTTTTTGTCACTTTTAGTCATGTTTTTGTCACTTTTAGTCGTGTTTTTGTCACTTTTAGTAGTGTTTTTGTCACTTTTAGTCATGTTTTTGTCACTTTTAGTTGTGTTTTTGTCACTTTTAGTTGTGTTTTTGTCATTTTTAGTCGTGTTTTTGTCACTTTTAGTCGTGTTTTTGTCACTTTTAGTCGTGTTTTTGTCACTTTTAGTCGTGTTTTTGTCACTTTAGTCATGTTTTGTCACTTTAAATTGCAATTTTGTAACTTTTTAGTCACATTTTAATCAATTTTGTCATGTTTTTGTCACTATTTGCCCCGTTTTTGTCACTTTAAGCCGTATTAGGGCCCGAGCACTAGAGCCAAAGCCCTGTTGTAACAATTTTGAGAGAAAACACAAAATTCAACCAGTGACCTATGACCAAAATGCAAGTGTGTGGTCTCAAAAATCTGAGTTTGATGAGCTCTAACTTTGAGTGAAGACCCCGCAAAAAATATTGAAAGACGGCTCTGTAGCGCCCCCTCAAAAAAACCACATTTATATATATATAAATATTAAAATGCACCAACAAATGGGAAATATGGTTTGATTCCTTTTTTTTTTTTTTCTTCATTCTTCTTCAAACCATTCATTTAAGTTCTTAAATGAATCATTAGTTTTTTGACATTTTAAAGCTCATGTTGTAAACATTTTTAAACAGGAGGTTTGGGGGTCCTTCCCTTGAAAAAAAAAAAAAAACAAAAACGACACGACAGAAAAGTGAAACAACTCAGGAGAGTTTTGAGGAGGAAGCGACGTGTAAACAATGACCTGGTGCAGACGCCTCTTCAAACGTCTGATCAGAATCAGAATCAGAATCAGAAGCGGTTTATTTCCATTGTCAGTGAAATTCACAAACAGGAACTTGCTTCGGCGTAGGTGCAACATAAAGCAAAGGATAAAATATAAAAAATATATAAAAAGGCATGCATAAAATTAAGAATAAAATAGACTAAGATAGACTATATACAGAATGTACAGTTGGCAGACAGTTCCATGTGCAAATGAGTAGTGCAAATAGATTGTACTTAAATAGTATTATTGTTGAAGTGACAGGTGTTACAAAGTGTTCATGAGTCCAACGGCAGAGGGAAAGAAACTGTTCTTGTGGCGGGAGGTTCTGGTCCGGATGGACCGTAGCCTCCTGCCCGAGGGGAGTGGCTCAAATAGTCCGTGTCCAGGGTGAGAAGGGTCACTTTCTGATGTGGACTTTGTGGGGCATTTTCTGCTCCTTTTGTTGATTTTATCGAAAGAAGAACAAAAACTAAAGAGAAAATACCACAAACTATGACCACGAGTTTCCACGACAACAGGAACAAGACCAGGACTAGACCAGGACTAGACCAGGACTAGACCAGGACTAGACCAGGACTAGACCAGGACTAGACCAGGACTGAACCAGGACTAGACCAGGACTAAACCAGGACTAGACCAGGACTGGACCAGGACTAGACCAGGACTAAACCAGGACTGGACCAGGACTAGACCAGGACTAGACCAGGAACAAGACCAGGACTAGACCAGGACTAGACCAGGACTAGACCAGGACTAGACCAGGACTAGACCAGGACTGAACCAGGACGAGACCAGGACTGAACCAGGACTAGACCAGGACTAGACCAGGACTAGACCAGGACTAGACCAGGACTAGACCAGGACTAGACCAGGACTAGACCAGGACTGAACCAGGACTAGACCAGGACTGAACCAGGACTAGACCAGGACTAGACCAGGACTAGACCAGGACTAGACCAGGACTAGACCAGGACTAGACCAGGACTGGACCAGGACTAGACCAGGACTAGACCAGGAACAAGACCAGGACTAGACCAGGACTAGACCAGGACTAGACCAGGACTAGACCAGGACTAGACCAGGACTGAACCAGGACTAGACCAGGACTGAACCAGGACTAGACCAGGACTAGACCAGGACTAGACCAGGACTAGACCAGGACTAGACCAGGACTGAACCAGGACTAGACCAGGACTAGACCAGGAACAAGACCAGGACTAGACCAGGACTAGACCAGGACTAGACCAGGACTGAACCAGGACTGGACCAGGACTAGACCAGGACTAGACCAGGACTAGACCAGGACTGAACCAGGACTGGACCAGGACTAGACCAGGACTAGACCAGGACTAGACCAGGACTAGACCAGGACTAGACCAGGACTGAACCAGGACTAGACCAGGACTAGACCAGGACTAGACCAGGACTAAACCAGGACTAGACCAGGACTAGACCAGGACTAGACCAGGACTAGACCAGGACTAGACCAGGACTGAACCAGGACTGAACCAGGACTAGACCAGGACTAGACCAGGACTGAACCAGGACTGAACCAGGACTGAACCAGGACTAAACCAGACTAGACCAGACTAGACCAGGACTAGACCAGGACTAAACCAGAGACTATCAGACCAGGACTAGACCAGACTAGACCAGGACTGAACCAGGACTAGACGAGGACTAGACCAGGCAATGCCCAGGACTAGACCAGGACTAAACCAGGACTAGACCAGGACTAGACCAGGACTAGACCAGGACTAGACCAGGACTGGACCAGGATGACCAGGACTGAACCAGGACTTGACCAGGACTAGACCAGGACTAGACCAGGACTAGACCAGGACTAGACCAGGACTGAACCAGGACTAGACCAGGACTAGACCAGGACTAGACCAGGACTGAACCAGGACTAGACCAGGACTAGACCAGGACTAAACCAGGACTAGACCAGGACTAGACCAGGACTAGACCAGGACTGAACCAGGACTGAACCAGGACTGGACCAGGACTAGACCAGGACTGGACCAGGACTAGACCAGGACTAGACCAGGACTAGACCAGGACTGAACCAGGACTAGACCAGGACTAGACCAGGACTAGACCAGGACTAGACCAGGACTAAACCAGGACTGGACCAGGACTGGACCAGGACTAGACCAGGACTAGACCAGGACTAAACCAGGACTGGACCAGGACTGGACCAGGACTGGACCAGGACTGGACCAGGACTAGACCAGGACTAGACCAGGACTAAACCAGGACTGGACCAGGACTGGACCAGGACTAGACCAGGACTGGACCAGGACTGGACCAGGACTGGACCAGGACTAGACCAGGACTGGACCAGGACCGGACCAGGACCAGACCAGGACTGAACCAGGACTAGACCAGGACTAGACCAGGACTGAACCAGGACTGGACCAGGACTAGACCAGGACTAGACCAGGACTAGACCAGGACTAGACCAGGACTTGACCAGGACTAGACCAGGACTAGACCAGGACTGAACCAGGACTAGACCAGGACTAGACCAGGACTGGACCAGGTCTAGTCCTGGACTGGACCAGGACTGAACCAGGACTAGACCAGGACTGAACCAGGACTGAACCAGGACTAGACCAGGACTAGACCAGGACTGGACCAGGACTAGACCAGACCAGACCAGACTAGACCAGGACTGTACCAGGACTAGACCATGACTAGACCAGGACTAGACCAGGACTAAAACCAGGACTGGACCAGGACTGGACCAGGACTAGACCAGGACTATACCAGGTCTAAAACCAGGACTTGACCAGGACTTGACCAGGACTAGACCAGGACTAGACCAGGACTAAACCAGGACTGAACCAGGACTGGACCAGGACTAGACCAGGACTGGACCAGGACTGGACCAGGACTGGACCAGGACTAGACCAGGACTGGACCAGGACCGGACCAGGACCAGACCAGGACTGAACCAGGACTAGACCAGGACTAGACCAGGACTGAACCAGGACTAGACCAGACTAGACCAGGACTCAGACCAGGACTGAACCAGGACTAGACCAGGACTAGACCAGACTGGACCAGACTAGACCAGGACTAGACCAGGACTAAACCAGGACTAAACCAGGACTAGACCAGGACTAGACCAGGACTAGACCAGGACTAGACCAGGACTGAACCAGGACTAGACCAGGACTAGACCAGGACTAAACCAGGACTAAACCAGGACTAGACCAGGACTAGACCAGGACTAAACCAGGACTAGACCAGGACTAGACCAGGACTAAACCAGGACTAGACCAGGACTAGACCAGGACTAAACCAGGACTAAACCAGGACTAGACCAGGACTAGACCAGGACTAGACCAGGACTAGACCAGGACTGAACCAGGACTAGACCAGGACTAGACCAGGACTAAACCAGGACTAAACCAGGACTAGACCAGGACTAGACCAGGACTAGACCAGGACTAGACCAGGACTAGACCAGGACTAAACCAGGACTAGACCAGGACTAGACCAGGACTAAACCAGGACTGAACCAGGACTAAACCAGGACTAAACCAGGACTAGACCAGGACTAGACCAGGACTAAACCAGGACTGAACCAGGACTAGACCAGGACTGGACCAGGACTAGACCAGGACTGGACCAGGACCGGACCAGGACCAGACCAGGACTGAACCAGGACTAGACCAGGACTAGACCAGGACTAGACCAGGACTGGACCAGACCAGGACTAGACCAGGACTAGACCAGGACTGGACCAGGACTGGACCAGGACTAGACCAGGACTGGACCAGGACTAGACCAGGACTAGACCAGGACTAAACCAGGACTAAACCAGGACTAGACCAGGACTAGACCAGGACCAGGACTAGACCAGGACTGAACCAGGACTAGACCAGACTAGACCAGACTAAACCAGGACTAAACCAGGACTAGACCAGGACTAGACCAGGACTAAACCAGGACTAGACCAGGACTAGACCAGGACTAAACCAGGACTAGACCAGGACTAGACCAGGACTAAACCAGGACTAAACCAGGACTAGACCAGGACTAGACCAGGACTAGACCAGGACTAGACCAGGACTGAACCAGGACTAGACCAGGACTAGACCAGGACTAAACCAGGACTAAACCAGGACTAGACCAGGACTAGACCAGGACTAGACCAGGACTAGACCAGGACTAGACCAGGACTAAACCAGGACTAGACCAGGACTAGACCAGGACTAAACCAGGACTGAACCAGGACTAAACCAGGACTAAACCAGGACTAGACCAGGACTAGACCAGGACTAAACCAGGACTGAACCAGGACTAGACCAGGACTGGACCAGGACTGGACCAGGTCTAAACCAGGACTAGACCAGGATGACAAATTTAACATAAAATGTCATGTTTTCATAAACAGTAAAAGTTCATAAGAAACACATTTGACCAAACAATCAAACTTTATTTATAAAATGCTTTTTGTACAAAAATAGAGCTTTTGACAAATAAAAGTCATAAACACAAATCAAAATGATTCCTGGTGCTTTGTCGTTTTCAATAATCATAAATGCTTATTATTTATTATTGAGTCATTTTGAACAATTAAGATGAATGCAGTTTGTACACATTTAGATCATGTTCTGTCTGATGTTTTTGTTTAAAAAAGGACAAACGACACATTAAATGTGTAAATAATGTAGAGTATAAACTCTCACACAGAGCTGAAAGCCCCTGATGTAAACCATCGTCTGGACGTGAGGTTTTTGTCTTTTTTGACCTGATTTTGGGTGCGGTTTGACCTTTTTCATAAACGCTGATTCTGACACAAACAGGACTAAACCAGGACAAGACGCTCAGGAAGTGAGTGCAGCAGATGAGCTTCATCTACGGCTCGTTTGGTTTGACCACAAAGTGAGAGGTTCAAGTCCCACAAATGACTGAGTTTGTGTTTCTCTTTTTATGTGTTTTTTGTTCACAAATAAAGTCTTTGTTGTTGTGGTGTGTTTTTACAGTTTACAACAAAAGATTTGTGCCTTTTTACGTCAAATCATTCAAACTCTTTCATACAGTGTATTGTTGTTGCAACAAAAATGCAACTGAAAGTGACAAAAACATGATTAAAAGTGATAAAAACTGGACTAAAAATGACAAAAAATGCAACTAAAAACTGTAAAAGCTCCAAAATGTATGACAAACTCTTCTTTTATACAGTGTACACTTGTTATCTCCTAAATTGAAAAACTTTTTTAAAATACATTTTTAAGGAGCATGACAATCTGAAAAAACTAACATTGTTGAGTTAAAATGACTTGCAGAATCATGAGTTAAATTTGAGTCATTTTTAAGAGTTTAGGTTTAATTTGTTTGATTTTGTTTGTTTTTTTAGTTTTTCCAGTGCACTTTTGACACGTTTTAGTCACAAAAACAACCTCTACTTTTTTTTCATGACCATCGGAAAAAAACAATTCAAAAAGGACTTAATATGATATGAAATCAGAAAAATAATTTAGATTTGAGTCATTTTAAAGAGCTGACTTTTTATTTTTGTTTATTTGAAACTACACTGTAAAAACCCAAGAGTTCAAATGAACTTGAATTTAAACAACGTGTTTGAGTTGATTTGAAGTGTTTGGATTAGTTTGTAAAAATGATCAGCTGAATGAAAAAAACAACAAATAACAATAAAAATAAACCAGGACTAAACCAGGACTAAACCAGGACTAAACCAGGTCTAAACCAGGACTAAACCAGGACTAAACCAGGACTAAACCAGGTCTAAACCAGGACTAAACCAGGACTAAACCAGGTCTAAACCAGGACTAAACCAGGACTAAACCAGGACTAAACCAGGACTAAACCAGGTCTAAACCAGGACTAAACCAGGACTAAACCAGGACTAAACCAGGACTAAACCAGGTCTAAACCAGGTCTAAAACCAGGACTAAACCAGGACTAAACCAGGACTAAACCAGGACTAAACCAGGTCTAAACCAGGTCTAAACAGGACTAAACCAGGACTAAACCAGGACTAAACCAGGACTAAACCAGGTCTAAACCAGGTCTAAACAGGACTAAACCAGGACTAAACCAGGACTAAACCAGGACTAAACCAGGTCTAAACCAGGTCTAAACAGGACTAAACCAGGTCTAAACCAGGACTAAACCAGGACTAAACCAGGACTAAACCAGGTCTAAACCAGCTCTAAACCAGGTCTAAACAGGACTAAACCAGGTCTAAACCAAGTCTAAACCAGGTCTAAACCAGGTCTAAACCAGGACTAAACCAGGACTAAACCAGGACTAAACCAGGACTAAACCAGGTCTAAACCAGGTCTAAACAGGACTAAACCAGGTCTAAACCAGGACTAAACCAGGACTAAACCAGGACTAAACCAGGTCTAAACCAGCTCTAAACCAGGTCTAAACAGGACTAAACCAGGTCTAAACCAGGACTAAACAAGGTCTAAACCAGGTCTAAACCAGGTCTAAACCAGGACTAAACCAGGACTAAACCAGGACTAAACCAGGTCTAAACCAGGTCTAAACCAGGTCTAAACCAGGACCAAACCAGGACCAAACCAGGACTAAACCAGGACTAAACCAGGTCTAAACCAGGTCTAAACCAGGACTAAACCAGGTCTAAACCAGGTCTAAACCAGGACTAAACCAGGACTAAACCAGGTCTAAACCAGGACTAAACCAGGTCTAAACCAGGTCTAAACCAGGTCTAAACCAGGACCGAACCAGGACCAAACCAGGACTAAACCAGGACTAAACCAGGTCTAAACCAGGACTAAACCAGGACTAAACCAGGACTAAATCAGGTCTAAACCAGGTCTAAACCAGGTCTAAACCAGGACTAAACCAGGTCTAAACCAGGACTAAACCAGGTCTAAACCAGGTCTAAACCAGGACTAAACCAGGACTAAACCAGGTCTAAACCAGGTCTAAACCAGGTCTAAACCAGGACCAAACCAGGACCAAACCAGGACTAAACCAGGACTAAACCAGGTCTAAACCAGGTCTAAACCAGGACTAAACCAGGTCTAAACCAGGTCTAAACCAGGACTAAACCAGGACTAAACCAGGTCTAAACCAGGACTAAACCAAGTCTAAACCAGGTCTAAACCAGGTCTAAACCAGGACCGAACCAGGACCAAACCAGGACTAAACCAGGAGTAAACCAGGTCTAAACTAGGACTAAACCAGGTCTAAACCAGGACTAAACCAGGACTAAACCAGGACTAAACCAGGTCTAAACCAGGTCTAAACCAGGACTAAACCAGGTCTAAACCAGGACTAAACCAGGTCTAAAACCATGACTAAACCAGGACTAAACCAGGTCTAAAACCAGGTCTAAACCAGGACTAAATCAGGCTCTAAACCAGGTCTAAACCAGGTCTAAACCAGGACTAAACCAGGACTAAACCAGGACTAAACCAGGACTAAACCAGGACTAAACCAGGTCTAAACCAGGTCTAAACCAGGTCTAAACCAGGACTAAACCAGGACTAAACCAGGACTAAACCAGGACTAAACCAGGACTAAACCAGGACTAAACCAGGACTAAACCAGATCTACAAAAATAAAATAAAGACACAAATAGATTGTAAAGCACAGTTTATTCGGTACAAAAGTCCTTACAGCAGAAACATTCAAGAAACAAATAAAATCCTCTCAATCCACACAACAAAGTGTTTCCTGCAAAACTACAGCACATTCAAGATATAAACATTCAGTGACATTATATATAATATGCATTTAATAATCATTTAATTTCCTATGAATATTGTAAAAGAAAAAAATAAAAGGCTACACCAGATATTCTCTCAAAAGTGACATTTCATATAAAGTTTGAAGTTGTTAAAACAGTCACAAATCCTTTTCACGTTTGTCTTCACATTGTCAAGAAAAAGTGAGAGTTTGGACACACTTTTATTTAATGTTTTCTGTTTGTAAACTCACCAACACAAATGTAATGTAGAAAACAAAAAGGTGTGTGATTTATGTTTAAATAATAGGATTCTGTTCAAATTCACATTTTAAACACAATTTGTCACTTTTAGTCACGTCTTTGTCTTTTTAGTCGTGTTTTTGTCGAGTTTGTTGTTTGTAGGCACATTTTTGTCCAGTTTTTGTCACTTTTAGTCACATTTTGGTGCCCTGAGTCACGTTTTTATAGTTTTTATTCACATTTTTGTCGTTTGTAGTCTCGTCTTTGTTTCTTTTAGTCGTGTTTTGGTGCCCTGAGTCACGTTTGTCACTTTTAGTCGAGTTTTTGTCAATTTTTAGTCGCGTCTTTGTCGTTTTTAGTCACGTCTTTGTCGTTTTTAGTCACGTCTTTGTCGTTTTTAGTCACGTCTTTGTTGTTTGTAGTCACGTCTTTGTCATTTTTAGTCACATTCTTGTAGTTTTTATTCATGTTTTTGTCGTTTGTAGTTGCATTGGTAGTTTTTAGCCACGTTTTTGTTACTTCTGAACACATTTTTATTGCTTTTTAGTCGTGTTGTCGTCTCTTTTAGTAGTGTTTTGATGCCCTGAGTTGGTTGTACCCTTTTGGTTGTGTTTTTTTCGTTTTTAGTCATGTTTTTGTCATTTGTAATCGAGTCTTTGTCTCTTTTAGTCGTGCTTTGGTGCCCTGAGTCACGTTTGTCACTTTTAGTCGAGTTTTTGTCAATTTTTAGTCACGTCTTTGTCGCTTTTAGTCACGTCTTTGTCGTTTTTAGTCTCGTCTTTGTCGTTTTTAGTCACGTCTTTGTCGTTTTTAGTCACGTCTTTGTCGTTTTTAGTCACGTCTTTGTCGTTTTTAGTAAAGTCTTTGTCGCTTTAGTCACGTCTTTGTCGCTTTTAGTCACGTCTTTGTCGTTTTTAGTCACGTCTTTGTCGTTTTTAGTCGTGTCTTTGTCGTTTTTAGTCACGTCTTTGTCGTTTGTAGTCTCGTCTTTGTCATTTTTAGTCACATTCTTGTAGTTTTTATTCATGTTTTTGTTGTTTGTAGTTGCGTTGACAGTTTTTAGCCGCGTTTTTGTTACTTCTGAATGCATTTTTATCTCTTTTTAGTCGTGTTGTTGTCTCTTTTAGTCGTGTTTTGATGCCCTGAGTTGATTGTCAGTTTTGGTTGTGTGTTTTTTTCGTTTTTAGTCATGTTTTGACATTTGTAATCGAGTCTTTGTCTCTTTTAGTCGTGTTTTGGTGCCCTGAGTCACGTTTGTCACTTTTAGTCGAGTTTTTGTCAATTTTTAGTCACGTCTTTGTCGCTTTTAGTCACGTCTTTGTCGTTTTTAGTCTCGTCTTTGTCGTTTTTAGTCACGTCTTTGTCGTTTTTAGTCACGTCTTTGTCGTTTTTAGTCACGTCTTTGTCGTTTTTAGTCACGTCTTTGTCGTTTTTAGTCACGTCTTTGTCGTTTTTAGTCACGTCTTTGTCGTTTTTCGTCACGTCTTTGTCGTTTTTAGTCGTGTCTTTGTCGTTTTTAGTCACGTCTTTGTCGTTTGTAGTCTCGTCTTTGTCATTTTTAGTCACATTCTTGTAGTTTTTATTCATGTTTTTGTTGTTTGTAGTTGCGTTGACAGTTTTTAGCCGCGTTTTTGTTACTTCTGAATGCATTTTTATCTCTTTTTAGTCGTGTTGTTGTCTCTTTTAGTCGTGTTTTGATGCCCTGAGTTGATTGTCAGTTTTGGTTGTGTGTTTTTTTCGTTTTTAGTCATGTTTTGACATTTGTAATCGAGTCTTTGTCTCTTTTAGTCGTGTTTTGGTGCCCTGAGTCACGTTTGTCACTTTTAGTCGAGTTTTTGTCAATTTTTAGTCACGTCTTTGTCGTTTTTAGTCACGTCTTTGTCATTTTTAGTCACGTCTTTGTCGTTTTTAGTCACGTCTTTGTCATTTTTAGTCACGTTCTTGTAGTTTTTATTCATGTTTTTGTCGTTTGTAGTCTCGTCTTTGTCGTTTTTAGTCACGTCTTTGTCATTTTTAGTCACGTTCTTGTAGTTTTTATTCATGTTTTTGTCGTTTGTAGTCTCGTCTTTGTCTCTTTTAGTCATGTTTTGGTGCCCTGAGTCACGTTTGTCACTTTTAGTCGAGTCTTTGTCAATTTTAGTCACATTCTTGTAGTTTTTATTCACGTTTTTGTCGTTTGTAGTCTCGTCTTTGTCATTTTTAGTCACGTTCTTGTAGTTTTTATTCATGTTTTTGTCGTTTGTAGTCTCGTCTTTGTCATTTTTAGTCGTGTTTTTGTCGAGTTTGTTGTTTGTAGGCACATTTTTGTCCAGTTTTTGTCACTTTTAGTCACATTTTGGTGCCCTGAGTCACGTTTTTATAGTTTTTATTCACGTTTTTGTCGTTTGTAGTCTCGTCTTTGTTTCTTTTAGTCGTGTTTTGGTGCCCTGAGTCACGTTTGTCACTTTTAGTCGAGTTTTTGTCAATTTTTAGTCACGTCTTTGTCGTTTTTAGTCACGTCTTTGTCGTTTTTAGTCACGTCTTTGTCGTTTTTAGTCACATTCTTGTAGTTTTTATTCATGTTTTTGTCGTTTGTAGTTGCGTTGACAGTTTTTAGCCGCGTTTTTGTTACTTCTGAACGCATTTTTATCTCTTTTTAGTCGTGTTGTTGTCTCTTTTAGTCGTGTTTTGATGCCCTGAGTTGGTTGTCAGTTTTGGTTGTGTTTTTTTCGTTTTTAGTCATGTTTTGACATTTGTAATCGAGTCTTTGTCTCTTTTAGTCGTGCTTTGGTGCCCTGAGTCACGTTTGTCACTTTTAGACGTGTTTTTGTCAATTTTTAGTCACGTCTTTGTCGTTTTTAGTCGCGTCTTTGTCGTTTTTAGTCGCGTCTTTGTCATTTTTAGTCACGTCTTTGTCGTTTTTAGTCACGTCTTTGTCGTTTTTAGTCGCGTCTTTGTCTTATTTAGTCACGTCTTTGTCGTTTTTAGTCGCGTCTTTGTCGTTTTTAGTCGCGTTTTGATGCCCTGAGTCACGTTTGTTAATTTTGGTTGTGTTTTGTCGTTTTTAGTTACGTCTTTGTCGTTTTTAGTCGCGTCTTTGTCGTTTTTAGTCACGTCTTTGTCGTTTTTAGTCACGTCTTTGTCGTTTTTAGTCGTGTCTTTGTCGTTTTTAGTCACGTCTTTGTCGCTTTTAGTCGGCGTCTTTGTGCGTTTTTAGTTACGTCTTTGTCGTTTTGAGTCACGTCTTTGTCGTTTTTAGTCGCGTCTTTGTCGCTTTTAGTCACGTCTTTGTCATTTTTAGTCATGTTGTTGTAGTTTTTATTCATGTTTTTGTCGTTTGTAGTTGCGTTGGTAGTTTTTAGCCACGTTTTTGTTGCTTCTGAACGCATTTTTATCGTTTTCTAGTCGTGTTGTTGTTAATTTTAGTCGTGCTTTTGTGGCTTTTAGTCGCCTTTTGGTGCACGTTTGTTGTTTTCTGACGTGTTTTTGTCATTTTTAGCTGCGTCTTTGTCATTTTAGTCACGTTTGTTGTTTATAGGCGCGTCTTTGTCACTTCTGAACGAATTCTTATCACTTTTAGTTGCACTTTTGTCGTTTTTAGTCGTGCTTTTGGCAACGTTTTTTTCGCTTTTGAACACATTTTTATCTCTTTTGGTCGGGCTTTTGTTTCAGATCATGTTTGTACAAATCCAAACTACAGTGTGAGCGGAAGAAATTATTTCACTTCAAACATTGCAGTCTTTGTGATTTGTTAATTACATCCATTAAAATGTAGTTTTTGTGTGGATTTGGTTTAATTGTGCAGCTCTGGCCTTTAAGAGGTAAATAAAGTCATCTGCTCAGAGGCTTCAGAGGCTAAACAACAGGAGAAACAGTGTGTTTGAACAGACAGCTGCATTAAAGACACAAACAGAACAACATTTCACTAAAACAGTCACAGGATTCAGTTTTATCGCCTCAGATCTGCTTCAGATTCATCAGGACGGTTTGGCTCAAAATGGGTTCAGAAGAGCTGCCACTTTATTAAATACATTACAAACCAGGACTAAACCAGGTCTAAACCAGGACTAAACAGGTCTAAACCAGGACTAAACCAGGCCTAAACCAGGACTAAACCAGGACTAAACCAAGACCAAACCAAGACCAAACCAGGACTAAACCAGGTTTAAACCAGGACTAAACCAGGACCAAACCAGGACCAAACCAAGATAAAACCAGGACTAAACCAGGACTAAACCAGGACCAAACCAGGACCAAACCAGGACTAAACCAGGACTAAACCAGGACTAAACCAGGACTAAACCAGGTCTAAACCAGGACCAAACCAGGACCAAACCAAGACAAAACCAGGACTAAACCAGGACAAATGTGAACGTGCCTTGGTGTGTAGTTTCATTTACAGTGGTGTACAGTTCCTTGTTCTCACTCCTGATTGGCCAAATCCCCCTTGTCTTTCTCCCTTCCCACTGGCTGGTTCTTTCCCCTGATCTGCTGTTGAGATCATCGGCTGTTGTTCTTGTTCTTGGCCATCGGCTGGATCTGGCGGCTGTGCATTGTTTGGTTGTTGTTGTTGTTGTTGTTGTTGTTGTTGTTGTTGACCTGAGAGCGAGAGTTTGTTACTGTGTGTTTTATAAAAGCAGTTTTTGTGTTGAATCACTGTCTCACCTGGTGGGCAGCATTTCTTCCTGTAGCGGATCCCCAAACCCACCACCAGAGCAAGAACAACAAGACCACCAAGAACAACACCGATCACAACTTTAAGCCAAAGCGGAAGTTCACTGGGACCTGGAGGAAATAAAGTCGTGTTAGAGTTTAATCTAAAGCTTTTGTCGTCAACAGCAACAAGTGCTTTGCCCAAAGACACAACAGTAATAGACACAACAATCTAAACCAGGACTAAACCAGGACTAAACCAGGTCTAAACCAGGACTAAACCAGGACTAAACCAGGTCTAAACCAGGACTAAACCAGGACTAAACCAGGACTAAACCAGGTCTAAACCAGGTCTAAACCAGGACTAAACCAGGACTAAACCAGGTCTAAACCAGGTCTAAACCAGGTCTAAACCAGGTCTAAACCAGGTCTAAACCAGGACTAAACCAGGACTAAACCAGGTCTAAACCAGGTCTAAACCAGGTCTAAACCAGGTCTAAACCAGGACTAAACCAGGACTAAACCAGGTCTAAACCAGGACTAAACCAGGTCTAAACCAGGACTAAACCAGGACTAAACCAGGTCTAAACCAGGACTAAACCAGGTCTATACCAGGACTAAACCAGGACTAAACCAGGTCTATACCAGGACTAAACCAGGACTAAACCAGGACTAAACCAGGACTAAACCAGGTCTATACCAGGACTAAACCAGGACTAAACCAGGTCTATACCAGGACTAAACCAGGACTAAACCAGGTCTATACCAGGACTAAACCAGGACTAAACCAGGACTAAACCAGGTCTAAACCAGGACTAAACCAGGTCTATACCAGGACTAAACCAGGACTAAACCAGGTCTATACCAGGACTAAACCAGGACTAAACCAGGTCTATACCAGGACTAAACCAGGACTAAACCAGGTCTATACCAGGACTAAACCAGGTCTAAACCAGGACTAAACCAGGACTAAACCAGGTCTATACCAGGACTAAACCAGGACTAAACCAGGTCTATACCAGGACTAAACCAGGTCTAAACCAGGACTAAACCAGGACTAAACCAGGTCTATACCAGGACTAAACCAGGACTAAACCAGGTCTATACCAGGTCTATACCAGGACTAAACCAGGACTAAACCAGGTCTAAACCAGGACTAAACCAGGTCTAAACCAGGACTAAACCAGGTCTATACCAGGACTAAACCAGGACTAAACCAGGTCTATACCAGGACTAAACCAGGACTAAACCAGGTCTAAACCAGGTCTAAACCAGGACTAAACCAGGTCTAAACCAGGACTAAACCAGGTCTATACCAGGACTAAACCAGGACTAAACCAGGACTAAACCAGGTCTAAACCAGGACTAAACCAGGACTAAACCAGGTCTAAACCAGGACTAAACCAGGTCTAAACCAGGACTAAACCAGGTCTATACCAGGACTAAACCAGGACTAAACCAGGTCTATACCAGGAGTAAACCAGGACTAAACCAGGACTAAACCAGGTCTAAACCAGGACTAAACCAGGTCTAAACCAGGACTAAACCAGGTCTATACCAGGACTAAACCAGGACTAAACCAGGTCTATACCAGGACTAAACCAGGACTAAACCAGGACTAAACCAGGTCTAAACCAGGACTAAACCAGGTCTATACCAGGACTAAACCAGGACTAAACCAGGTCTATACCAGGACTAAACCAGGACTAAACCAGGACTAAACCAGGTCTATACCAGGACTAAACCAGGACTAAACCAGGACTAAACCAGGTCTATACCAGGTCTAAACCAGGACTAAACCAGGTCTATACCAGGACTAAACCAGGACTAAACCAGGACTAAACCAGGTCTAAACCAGGACTAAACCAGGTCTAAACCAGGACTAAACCAGGTCTATACCAGGACTAAACCAGGACTAAACCAGGACTAAACCAGGTCTAAACCAGGACTAAACCAGGTCTATACCAGGACTAAACCAGGACTAAACCAGGTCTATACCAGGACTAAACCAGGACTAAACCAGGACTAAACCAGGTCTATACCAGGACTAAACCAGGACTAAACCAGGACTAAACCAGGTCTATACCAGGTCTAAACCAGGACTAAACCAGGTCTAAACCAGGACTAAACCAGGACTAAACCAGGACTAAACCAGGTCTAAACCAGGACTAAACCAGGTCTATACCAGGACTAAACCAGGACTAAACCAGGTCTATACCAGGACTAAACCAGGACTAAACCAGGTCTAAACCAGGCCTGAACCAGGTCTAAACCAGGTCTAAACCAAGACTAAACCAGGACTAACTGTGGCAGGTCGGGTGATTCCGTGACAAAGAGTAAAACAAAAGGACATTTGTATTTGTGCACTTACTGGTTGTTGTTGTAGAAGGTGTTCCTGTAAATATGGAAATGTGTAAATATTTGTTGTTAGTTGTAAGCAGTGAATGTAAGAAACTCCATCTTTACATTTCTACGGCGTATTTGAACATTTAAAGTCGAGCATCAGATTAAACAAAAGGATGAGACATAATTAAAGACCTGGACAGAAACGGTGCTTAATGTGTGTGATTCATACCTTCTACGATACGTCCATCTGGTCCCTCGGACGTCACTGTGAGACGAGCACAGACACCATTAAACCCCGTCAGGACTCGGACTGAAATAAATGCACGCCTTACCTTTGAGTCTTACATTGGACATGTTTTTTATTTCTTTAATGTCCACCAAACATTCATAGAGCCCCTGATCTTCCGCCGTTACTTTGTAGATTGTGACTGAAATGTTTCCCGTTTTCAAAGACTCTCGTGACAGATTTGTTCTGCCTTTGAACTGATCGTGTTGTTGATTTTTGACATCATTTCCGTCGCTCCAAGAATGCACAATTTTCTCTTTTTCCATTGAATTTTCCTTCAGTTTTAGAGCCCACACCACGGCCTCGTCTGTCAGGTCACTCTGAGGCTTTGTTTGGCAGGACAGCGTGGCATTCTCCTCTGGCTTCTTCACGACAAGACCATGACAGACCACCTCAAACCCTGTGGGAGAAAAGCACCTGGTAAAGGTCTAAACCAGGGCTAAACCAGGTCTAAACCAGGTCTAAACCAGGTCTAAACCAGGGCTAAACCAGGTCTAAACCAGGGCTAAATCAGGTCTAAACCAGGGCTAAACCAGGTCTAAACCAGGTCTAAACCAGGGCTAAACCAGGGCTAAACCAGGACTAAACCAGGTCTAAACCAGGGCTAAACCAGGGCTAAACCAGGGCTAAACCAGGTCTAAACCAGGTCTAAACCAGGGCTAAACCAGGTCTAAACCAGGGCTAAACCAGGGCTAAACCAGGACTAAACCAGGACTAAACCAGGGCTAAACCAGGTCTAAACCAGGTCTAAACCAGGGCTAAACCAGGGCTAAACCAGGTCTAAACCAGGTCTAAACCAGGACTAAACCAGGTCTAAACCAGGGCTAAACCAGGTCTAAACCAGGGCTAAACCAGGTCTAAACCAGGTCTAAACCAGGGCTAAACCAGGGCTAAACCAGGGCTAAACCAGGACTAAACCAGGTCTAAACCAGGGCTAAACCAGGGCTAAACCAGGGCTAAACCAGGTCTAAACCAGGGCTAAACCAGGTCTAAACCAGGTCTAAACCAGGGCTAAACCAGGGCTAAACCAGGTCTAAACCAGGTCTAAACCAGGTCTAAACCAGGGCTAAACCAGGTCTAAACCAGGTCTAAACCAGGTCTAAACCAGGTCTAAACCAGGACTAAACCAGGGCTAAACCAGGGCTAAACCAGGGCTAAACCAGGTCTAAACCAGGGCTAAACCAGGGCTAAACCAGGTCTAAACCAGGTCTAAACCAGGTCTAAACCAGGGCTAAACCAGGGCTAAACCAGGTCTAAACCAGGGCTAAACCAGGGCTAAACCAGGACTAAACCAGGGCTAAACCAGGGCTAAACCAGGACTAAACCAGGGCTAAACCAGGGCTAAACCAGGTCTAAACCAGGTCTAAACCAGGTCTAAACCAGGACTAAACCAGGTCTAAACCAGGGCTAAACCAGGTCTAAACCAGGGCTAAACCAGGTCTAAACCAGGTCTAAACCAGGGCTAAACCAGGGCTAAACCAGGACTAAACCAGGTCTAAACCAGGGCTAAACCAGGGCTAAACCAGGGCTAAACCAGGTCTAAACCAGGGCTAAACCAGGTCTAAACCAGGGCTAAACCAGGGCTAAACCAGGTCTAAACCAGGGCTAAACCAGGTCTAAACCAGGGCTAAACCAGGTCTAAACCAGGTCTAAACCAGGTCTAAACCAGGACTAAACCAGGTCTAAACCAGGGCTAAACCAGGACTAAACCAGGTCTAAACCAGGGCTAAACCAGGTCTAAACCAGGTCTAAACCAGGACTAAACCAGGGCTAAACCAGGGCTAAACCAGGTCTAAACCAGGACTAAACCAGTTCTAAACCAGGGCTAAACCAGGTCTAAACCAGGGCTAAACCAGGTCTAAACCAGGTCTAAACCAGGTCTAAACCAGGTCTAAACCAGGTCTAAACCAGGGCTAAACCAGGTCTAAACCAGGTCTAAACCAGGTCTAAACCAGGTCTAAACCAGGACTAAACCAGGTCTAAACCAGGGCTAAACCAGGGCTAAACCAGGGCTAAACCAGGGCTAAACCAGGGCTAAACCAGGTCTAAACCAGGGCAAAATCAGGTCTAAACCAGGTCTAAACCAGGGCTAAACCAGGTCTAAACCAGGGCTAAACCAGGTCTAAACCAGGGCTAAACCAGGGCTAAACCAGGTCTAAACCAGGGCTAAACCAGGTCTAAACCAGGGCTAAACCAGGTCTAAACCAGGGCTAAATCAGGGCTAAACCAGGTCTAAACCAGGGCTAAACCAGGTCTAAACCAGGGCTAAACCAGGTCTAAACCAGGTCTAAACCAGGGCTAAACCAGGCCTAAACCAGGTCTAAACCAGGACTAAACCAGGGCTAAACCAGGACTAAACCAGGTCTAAACCAGGTCTAAACCAGGTCTAAACCAGGTCTAAACCAGGTCTAAACCAGGGCTAAACCAGGACTAAACCAGGTCTAAACCAGGTCTAAACCAGGGCTAAACCAGGTCTAAACCAGGTCTAAACCAGGTCTAAACCAGGTCTGAACCAGGCCTTAACCAGGTCTAAACCAGGGCTAAATCAGGGCTAAACCAGGACTAAACCAGGTCTAAACCAGGTCTAAACCAGGTCTAAACCAGGTCTGAACCAGGCCTGAACCAGGTCTAAACCAGGGCTAAATCAGGGCTAAACCAGGACTAAACCAGGTCTAAACCAGGTCTAAACCAGGGCTAAACCAGGACTAAACCAGGGCTAAACCAGGGCTAAACCAGGTCTAAACCAGGACTAAACCAGGGCTAAACCAGGGCTAAACCAGGGCTAAACCAGGTCTAAACCAGGTCTAAACCAGGTCTAAACCAGGTCTGAACCAGGCCTGAACCAGGTCTAAACCAGGGCTAAACCAGGACTAAACCAGGGCTAAACTAAGACTAAACCAGGACTAAACCAGGGCTAAACCAGGACTAAACCAGGTCTAAACCAGGGCTAAACTAAGACTAAACCAGGACTAAAACAGGGCTAAACCAGGTCTAAACCAGGTCTAAACCAGGACTAAACCAGGGCTAAACCAGGTCTAAACCAGGGCTAAACCAGGTCTAAACCAGGGCTAAACCAGGTCTAAACCAGGTCTAAACCAGGTCTAAACCAGGGCTAAACCAGGACTAAACCAGGTCTAAACCAGGGCTAAACCAGGGCTAAACCAGGGCTAAACCAGGTCTAAACCAGAGCTAAACCAGGGCTAAACCAGGGCTAAACCAGGCCTAAACCAGAAGGGCTAAACCAGGGGCTAAACCAGGTCTAAACCAGGGCTAAACCAGGACTAAACCAGAACTAAGCCAGGCCTAAACCAGGTCTAAACCAGGCCTAAACCAGGACTAAACCAGGTCTAAACCAGGTCTAAACCAGGGCTAAACCAGGTCTAAACCAGGTCTAAACCAGGTCTAAACCAGGTCTAAACCAGGCCTAAACCAGGCCTAAACCAGGCCTAAACCAAGACTAAACCAGGTCTAAACCAGGTCTAAACCAGGACTAAACCAGGACTAAACCAGGACTAAACCAGAACTAAACCAGGCCTAAACCAGGCCTAAACCAGGACTAAACCAAGTCTAAACCAGGTCTAAACCAGGTCTAAACCAGGCCTAAACCAGGCCTAAATCAGGCGTAAACCAGGACTAAACCCGGTCTAAACCAGGCCTAAACCAGGCCTAAACCAGGCCTAAACCAAGACTAAAGGAGGTCTAAACCAGCTCAAAACCAGGCCTAAACCAGGCCTAAACCAGGACTAAACCAGGTCTAAACCAGGTCTAAACCAGGTCAAAACCAGGTCTAAACCAGGTCTAAACCAGGTCTAAACCAGGTCTAAACCAGGTCTAAACCAGGCCTAAACCATGACTAAACCAGGTCTAAACCAGGTCTAAACCAGGACTAAACCAGGACTAAACCAGGACTAAACCAGAACTAAACCAGGCCTAAACCAGGCCTAAACCAGGACTAAACCAGAGTCTAAACCAGGTCTAAACCAGGTCTAAACCAGGCCTAAACCAGGCGTAAACCAGACTAAACCCGGTCTAAACCAGGCTCAAACCAGGCCTAAACCGGAAACCAGGCCTAAACCAGGACTAAACCAGGTCTAAACCAGGTCTAAACCCAGGTCTAAAAACCAGGACTAAACCAGAACTAAACCAGGCCTAAACCAGGTCTAAAACCAGGTCTAAAACCAGGACTAAACCAGGCCTAAACCAGGTCTAAACCAGGACTAAACCAGGTCTAAACCAGGTCTAAACCAGGTCTAAACCAGGACTGAACCAGGACTCAACCAGGTCTAAACCAGGACTAAACCAGGTCTAAACCAGGTCTAAACCAGGACTAAACCAGGTCTAAACCAGGGCTAAACCAGGACTAAACCAGGTCTAAACCAGGTCTAAACCAGGACTAAACAAGGTCTAAAACCAGGACTGAACCAGGTTTTAAACCAGGACTAAAAACCAGGACCAAATCAGGACTAAACCAGGACTAAACCAGGTCTAAAACCAGGACTAAAACAAGGTCTAAACCAGGCGTAAACCAGGACTAAACCCGGTCTAAACCAGGCTAAACCAGGCCTAAATCAGGCCTAAACCAGGACTAAACCAGGTCTAAACCAGGTCTAAACCAGGTCTAAACCAGGACTAAACCAGAACTAAACCAGGCCTAAACCAGGTCTAAACCAGGTCTAAACCAGGACTAAACCAGGCCTAAACCAGGTCTAAACCAGGACTAAACCAGGTCTAAACCAGGACTAAACCAGGTCTAAACCAGGACTGAACCAGGACTAAACCAGGTCTAAACCAGGACTAAACCAGGTCTAAACCAGGTCTAAACCAGGACTAAACCAGGTCTAAACCAGGGCTAAACCAGGACTAAACCAGGTCTAAACCAGGTCTAAACCAGGACTAAACAAGGTCTAAACCAGGACTGAACCAGGTTTAAACCAGGACTAAACCAGGACTAAATCAGGACTAAACCAGGACTAAACCAGGTCTAAACCAGGACTAAACAAGGTCTAAACCAGGACTGAACCAGGTTTAAACCAGGACTAAACCAGGACTAAATCAGGACTAAACCAGGTCTAAACCAGGACTAAACCAGGACTAAATCAGGACTAAACCAGGTCTAAACCAGGACTAAACCAGGACTAAACCAGGTCTAAACCAGGTCTAAACCAGGACTAAACCAGGACTAAACCAGGTCTAAACCAAGTCTAAACCAGGTCTAAACCAGGACTAAACCAGGTCTAAACCAGGACTAAACCAGGACTAAACCAGGTCTAAACCAGGTCTAAACCAGGACTAAACCAGGGCTAAACCAGGGCTAAACCAGGTCTAAACCAGGACTAAACCAGTTCTAAACCAGGGCTAAACCAGGACTAAACCAGGGCTAAACCAGGTCTAAACCAGGTCTAAACCAGGTCTAAACCAGGTCTAAACCAGGTCTAAACCAGGGCTAAACCAGGTCTAAACCAGGTCTAAACCAGGTCTAAACCAGGTCTAAACCAGGACTAAACCAGGTCTAAACCAGGGCTAAACCAGGGCTAAACCAGGGCTAAACCAGGTCTAAACCAGGTCTAAACCAGGTCTAAACCAGGGCTAAATCAGGGCTAAACCAGGTCTAAACCAGGGCTAAACCAGGTCTAAACCAGGGCTAAACCAGGTCTAAACCAGGGCTAAACCAGGGCTAAACCAGGTCTAAACCAGGGCTAAACCAGGTCTAAACCAGGGCTAAACCAGGGCTAAACCAGGTCTAAACCAGGGCTAAACCAGGTCTAAACCAGGGCTAAACCAGGGCTAAACCAGGGCTAAACCAGGGCTAAACCAGGCCTAAACCAGGTCTAAACCAGGACTAAACCAGGGCTAAACCAGGACTAAACCAGGTCTAAACCAGGTCTAAACCAGGTCTAAACCAGGTCTAAACCAGGTCTAAACCAGGGCTAAACCAGGACTAAACCAGGTCTAAACCAGGTCTAAACCAGGGCTAAACCAGGTCTAAACCAGGTCTAAACCAGGTCTAAACCAGGTCTGAACCAGGCCTGAACCAGGTCTAAACCAGGGCTAAATCAGGGCTAAACCAGGACTAAACCAGGTCTAAACCAGGTCTAAACCAGGTCTAAACCAGGTCTGAACCAGGCCTGAACCAGGTCTAAACCAGGGCTAAATCAGGGCTAAACCAGGACTAAACCAGGTCTAAACCAGGTCTAAACCAGGGCTAAACCAGGACTAAACCAGGGCTAAACCAGGGCTAAACCAGGTCTAAACCAGGTCTAAACCAGGACTAAACCAGGTCTAAATCAGGTCTAAACCAGGCCTAAACCAGGACTAAACCAGGACTAAATCAGGTCTAAACCAGGTCTAAACCAGGGCTAAACCAGGTCTAAACCAGGTCTAAACCAGGACTAAATCAGGTCTAAACCAGGACTAAACCAGGACTAAACCAGGTCTAAATCAGGTCTAAACCAGAACTAAACCAGGACTAAACCAGGCCTAAACCAGGACTAAACCAGGCCTAAACCAGGACTAAACCAGAACTAAACCAGGTCTAAACCAGGACTAAACCAGGGCTAAACCAGGGCTAAACCAGGGCTAAACCAGGTCTAAACCAGGTCTAAACCAGGTCTAAACCAGGTCTGAACCAGGCCTGAACCAGGTCTAAACCAGGGCTAAACCAGGACTAAACCAGGGCTAAACTAAGACTAAACCAGGACTAAACCAGGGCTAAACCAGGACTAAACCAGGTCTAAACCAGGGCTAAACTAAGACTAAACCAGGACTAAACCAGGGCTAAACCAGGACTAAACCAGGTCTAAACCAGGACTAAACCAGGGCTAAACCAGGTCTAAACCAGGGCTAAACCAGGTCTAAACCAGGGCTAAACCAGGTCTAAACCAGGTCTAAACCAGGTCTAAACCAGGGCTAAACCAGGACTAAACCAGGTCTAAACCAGGGCTAAACCAGGGCTAAACCAGGGCTAAACCAGGTCTAAACCAGGGCTAAACCAGGTCTAAACCAGGGCTAAACCAGGCCTAAACCAGGGCTAAACCAGGGCTAAACCAGGTCTAAACCAGGGCTAAACCAGGACTAAACCAGAACTAAGCCAGGCCTAAACCAGGTCTAAACCAGGCCTAAACCAGGACTAAACCAGGTCTAAACCAGGTCTAAACCAGGGCTAAACCAGGTCTAAACCAGGTCTAAACCAGGTCTAAACCAGGTCTAAACCAGGCCTAAACCAGGCCTAAACCAGGCCTAAACCATGACTAAACCAGGTCTAAACCAGGTCTAAACCAGGACTAAACCAGGACTAAACCAGGACTAAACCAGAACTAAACCAGGCCTAAACCAGGCCTAAACCAGGACTAAACCAAGTCTAAACCAGGTCTAAACCAGGTCTAAACCAGGCCTAAACCAGGCCTAAATCAGGCGTAAACCAGGACTAAACCCGGTCTAAACCAGGCCTAAACCAGGCCTAAACCAGGCCTAAACCAGGACTAAACCAGGTCTAAACCAGGCCTAAACCAGGCCTAAACCAGGCCTAAACCAGGACTAAACCAGGTCTAAACCAGGTCTAAACCAGGGCTAAACCAGGTCTAAACCAGGTCTAAACCAGGTCTAAACCAGGTCTAAACCAGGTCTAAACCAGGCCTAAACCATGACTAAACCAGGTCTAAACCAGGTCTAAACCAGGACTAAACCAGGACTAAACCAGGACTAAACCAGAACTAAACCAGGCCTAAACCAGGCCTAAACCAGGACTAAACCAAGTCTAAACCAGGTCTAAACCAGGTCTAAACCAGGCCTAAACCAGGCGTAAACCAGGACTAAACCCGGTCTAAACCAGGCCTAAACCAGGCCTAAACCAGGCCTAAACCAGGACTAAACCAGGTCTAAACCAGGTCTAAACCAGGTCTAAACCAGGACTAAACCAGAACTAAACCAGGCCTAAACCAGGTCTAAACCAGGTCTAAACCAGGACTAAACCAGGCCTAAACCAGGTCTAAACCAGGACTAAACCAGGTCTAAACCAGGACTAAACCAGGTCTAAACCAGGACTGAACCAGGACTAAACCAGGTCTAAACCAGGACTAAACCAGGTCTAAACCAGGTCTAAACCAGGACTAAACCAGGTCTAAACCAGGGCTAAACCAGGACTAAACCAGGTCTAAACCAGGTCTAAACCAGGACTAAACAAGGTCTAAACCAGGACTGAACCAGGTTTAAACCAGGACTAAACCAGGACTAAATCAGGACTAAACCAGGACTAAACCAGGTCTAAACCAGGACTAAACAAGGTCTAAACCAGGACTGAACCAGGTTTAAACCAGGACTAAACCAGGACTAAATCAGGACTAAACCAGGACTAAACCAGGTCTAAACCAGGACTAAACCAGGACTAAATCAGGACTAAACCAGGTCTAAACCAGGACTAAACCAGGACTAAACCAGGTCTAAACCAGGTCTAAACCAGGACTAAACCAGGACTAAACCAGGTCTAAACCAAGTCTAAACCAGGTCTAAACCAGGACTAAACCAGGTCTAAACCAGGACTAAACCAGGACTAAACCAGGTCTAAACCAGGTCTAAACCAGGACTAAACCAGGACTAAACCAGGTCTAAACCAAGTCTAAACCAGGTCTAAACCAGGACTAAACCAGGTCTAAACCAGGCCTAAACCAGGACTAAACCAGGGCTAAACCAGGACTAAACCAGGTCTAAACCAGGTCTAAACCAGGACTAAAACTAAATATGTTCCAGCACGTCCTTTTCATTTCCATAGAAACTATATATTTACCAAAGAAAAGTAAATGCAGTACATTCTATAAAGAGTAATCACTGGTGTGGTGTGTTACGTGGTGGTGCAGATGTTTTTGCGTAAGTCCCGTGGTATTTCTTTGAATGCATCAAACAGCTACGATCACTTTTCTTTTTCTTTTTAAAGAAATAACAAAACGAAAGAAGATTTCAAACCTTAATAACTCAAGCTGGTCAAACCAAACCGTGACCTAAACCAGTTTGAACGTGACTCCACCGCCACTAAATAAATGTGGTTCATTTGTTGATCCACGGCAGAGGTTTAGTGTTGGTTATGACGCTTACGTTTACGCGCTCACTGCGACCACTGCGGCGTTACGTGTTTTTCATTCATTCGCGCTGAAACGCTCAGAGGAACTTAACGCAAACTTTAACGTCGCATTGAACCAAAGTTTGTGTCTCGGACTCCTGGACACTGTCGCATTTGATCCCATCTCGGCTTTTCTCAAATAATACGCAAAATACGGAGAGAATAAATGGCCTAATGCTCACCTGTGCCGGTGGTTTCGGAGGCAAGTACAATTCCCCAAAGGAAAAGTGTGAGCAGAATCGTCCTCATCGTCTCAACTTTTGTCTCCGGGAGAATTTTAACTGCGTCACGTCCCTGTTACTCCTGTTACTTTCCCTTTCATTTTTATGGGAATGTAATGCAATGACAATAAAAATGAGATCTTGGACTGACTTCTGGACAACACTAAAGCTTTATTATTTTAAACGTGTAAATGCAGCATTCTGATTCTAGATAGGACAATTTTACAAATAAATTAAATACATTTAATATGTCGTAGGTTTCATTGTAAAATCTGAACTCCATTTGATTAAACGAGTCTGCCATCTGCTGGCGCAAAGTGGTACTACGTGAACAAGGTGAAGGCAGCCAAAGCTCTTTATAGTTTTGAATAAAAATCAAATAACAATGGTACTTTTTACTTTACTTTATATTCATAAAAGTCTTTCTTCTGCTCTCCTAATCTTCTGGGACAGAGTCCGGGCCACTGTTTCCTCTCCTTTGCTGTTGGCCTACATTTCATCTGGCCTTTGTGTCTGTAATATTCTGAAGAAAATGCCATTTAAAACAAGTCTATGATGAATTGGATGATTTGGGGTTGGTTTGTGTCATGACAAATCGCCTACATTTATATTTTCCCAAAGAGCAACAACAACAACAACACATGGTCCATGTGTTATGTTTCTCAAAAGTATTACTTTTACTCTTTAATAAGTAATAATGTTCTATTATTCAGACAAATTTAATTGATTGCTTTAGTAACCATGAACCAATGAACCATCTGAACAGGTTCATGAGATCAAGTGACTTTATTATCAGTGACAATACTCCATTTGTGTCATAAATGTGCAAAAATAGTGCGGCCCATTTTAGCTCAACAACTTCAGTTAAAATGGGCCAACAACTTCAGCTAAAATGGGCCGGGGTGTAAACTGGCTTTTGGAAAGTGTTTCTTTTGTGAGTAAAATAGTGTAAAACCATGTTGCTCTTCACAGGTTCACTGAGTTTATGCTTCATTCACCTAAAAATGATCTGAACCTCATTTACTGAAGTCACACTTCTCTTGCCGGTGCAAACATTTGACATGTTTTGGTGTCACTTCCACATAAATGATTGTCCTGCAAAAAATATCCTCCCCAGACCAATCAGAGCAGCTGCAGGAGGTCATGTGATGATGTGGAAACAGGTTTGGTTCATTTACAGTGAATACAGTCATGCCCCAAACCTTGGTGGCCATTTTACCAGATGGCCCAATTTAGCTGACCCTATTAGCAGTATTAGCATGGTTAGCAGTGTTAGCAGTGTTAGCATGGTTAGCAGTGCTAGCGGCGGCAAGGCTAAGCCTCAGGGTTAGACCAGCCCCCAGCGCCTCCCGCGAAGCCGGGACCAGACCAGGAACAAGACGGGGACGGGTTTGTGACGGTTTGGAGGGATCGATGCTAAACACCAGCCTTTAGTGCACCGTGAGCGTCCCGTCTGCAGGAGGTCTGTCCCACTCAGCGATCACACCCTGAACGGGACACTCTGGTAATTGGAAGTTCCATAGTTAGAGACGTGAAGCTGCCATGGCCTCAGTCCGGCGTTATCTGGACCAGAACAGGTGACAGCGAAGGAAACCTTAAACTCTCTTGAACATTGTTGGCCCATCGAGGAAACTGTGGTTGTGATTTTGGGCGCAACCAAAATAAACTGAATTAGAGTTGAGTTTGATTGAATTTTACGCACCCACCCAAAGATCTCAAGGTGACCCAGATAGCAAAAGTCATGTGGGCCACATGTTCAGCTTTCATGTGGCCCACATCTGGCTGTGAATGACGGGCCTGCAGTGGGCCACGCCTCAGTCAATGAGCCATAACAAACTTTAACATTAATGTATCCTGGTGTTTTTGAGTCCACCGTAGTCTTAATGGGAAACATCATAAAAACTGTGTCACTGATGCTGAAGGAAGAGAGAACGTTTGTTTAAATGACATTATGAGACATGTCCCACCTAAAGAGAGCGGGTGTGATTATGAGACATGTCCCACCTAAAGAGAGTGTGATTATGAGACACGTCCCACCTAAAGAGAGCGAGTGATTATGAGACATGTCCCACCTAAAGAGAGTGTGATTATGAGACACGTCCCACCTAAAGAGAGCGAGTGTGAGACATGTCCCCACCTAAAGAGACCGAGTGTGAGACATGTCCCCACCTAAAGCGAGCGAGTGTGAGACATGTCCCACCTAAAGAGACCGAGTGATTATGAGACATGTCCCACCTAAAGAGACCGAGTGTGAGACACGTCCCCACCTAAAGAGACCGAGTGTGAGACATGTCCCACCTAAAGAGAGCGAGTGTGATTATGAGACATGTCCCCACCTAAAGAGACCGAGTGTGAGACATGTCCCCACCTAAAGAGAGCGAGTGTGAGACATGTCCCCACCTAAAGAGACCGAGTGTGAGACATGTCCCCACCTAAAGAGAGCGAGTGTGAGACATGTCCCCACCTAAAGAGACTGAGTGATTATGAGACATGTCCCACCTAAAGAGACCGAGTGTGAGACATGTCCCCACCTAAAGAGACCGAGTGTGAGACATGTCCCCACCTAAAGAGACCGAGTGTGAGACATGTCCCCACCTAAAGAGAGCGAGTGTGAGACATGTCCCACCTAAAGAGAGCGAGTGATTATGAGACATGTCCCACCTAAAGAGAGCGAGTGTGATTATGAGACATGTCCCCACCTAAAGAGAGCGAGTGTGAGACATGTCCCCACCTAAAGAGAGCGAGTGTGAGACATGTCCCCACCTAAAGAGACCGAGTGTGAGACACGTCCCCACCTAAAGAGAGCGAGTGTGATTATGAGACATGTCCCCACCTAAAGAGAGCGAGTGTGAGACATGTCCCCACCTAAAGAGAGCGAGTGTGAGACATGTCCCCACCTAAAGAGAGCGAGTGTGAGACATGTCCCACCTAAAGAGACCGAGTGTGATACATGTCCCACCTAAAGAGAGCGAGTGTGAGACATGTCCCCACCTAAAGAGAGCGAGTGTGAGACATGTCCCACCTAAAGAGACCGAGTGTGATTATGAGACATGTCCCCACCTAAAGAGAGCGAGTGTGAGACATGTCCCACCTAAAGAGACCGAGTGTGATTATGAGACATGTCCCCACCTAAAGAGAGCGAGTGTGAGACCTGTCCCCACCTAAAGAGAGCGAGTGTGAGACATGTCCCACCTAAAGAGACCGAGTGCTTATGAGACATGTCCCACCTAAAGAGACCGAGTGTGAGACATGTCCCACCTAAAGAGACCGAGTGTGATTATGAGACATGTCCCCACCTAAAGAGACCGAGTGTGAGACATGTCCCCACCTAAAGAGAGCGAGTGTGAGACATGTCCCCACCTAAATAAACCGAGTGTGAGACATGTCCCCACCTAAAGAGACCGAGTGTGATTATGAGACATGTCCCCACCTAAAGAGAGCGAGTGTGAGACATGTCCCCACCTAAAGAGACCGAGTGTGAGACATGTCCCCACCTAAAGAGAGCGAGTGTGAGACATGTCCCACCTAAAGAGACCGAGTGTGAGACATGTCCCACCTAAAGAGACCGAGTGTGAGACATGTCCCCACCTAAAGAGACCGAGTGTGAGACATGTCCCCACCTAAAGAGACCGAGTGTGAGACATGTCCCACCTAAAGAGACCGAGTGTGAGACATGTCCCCACCTAAAAAGACCGAGTGTGAGACATGTCCCCACCTAAAGAGACCAGTGTGAGACATGTCCCCACCTAAAGAGACCGAGTGTGAGACATGTCCCCACCTAAAGAGACCGAGTGTGAGACATGTCCCCACCTAAAGAGACCGAGTGTGAGACATGTCCCCACCTAAAGAGACCGAGTGTGAGACATGTCCCCACCTAAAGAGAGCGAGTGTGAGACATGTCCCCACCTAAAGAGACTGAGTGTTTATGAGACATGTCCCACCTAAAGAGACCGAGTGTGAGACATGTCCCCACCTAAAGAGACCGAGTGTGAGACATGTCCCCACCTAAAGCGAGCGAGTGTGAGACATGTCCCACCTAAAGCGAGCGAGTGTGAGACATGTCCCACCTAAAGAGAGCGAGTGTGAGACATGTCCCACCTAAAGAGACCGAGTGTGAGACATGTCCCACCTAAAGAGACCGAGTGTGAGACATGTCCCACCTAAAGAGACCGAGTGTGAGACATGTCCCACCTAAAGAGACCGAGTGTGAGACATGTCCCACCTAAAGAGACCGAGTGTGTGTGTGTAAAGGTTGTAAAAACAAGTGGTTTGGTCTCTCCCTCTCTCCCCCCCTCTCTCTCTCTCCCTCCCTCCCCTCTCTCCCTCTCTCCCTCTCTCTCTCCCCTCCCTCTCTCCTCTCTCTGCCTCTCTCTTTCTGTCTCTCTCTCTCCCCCCCTCCCTCTCTCTCCCCCCTCTCTCTCCCCCTCTCCCCCTGCCTCTCTCCCTCTCTCCCTCTCTCTTCCTCTCTCCCCCTCTCTCTCTCTCTCCCTCCCTCCCTCCCCTCTCTCTGCCTCTATCTTTCTCTGTGTTTTTATAAATGCAACAGAAGCGTCTATAGTTTGCAGCCTGTGGCTCTCGAGAGCTTCGGTCCGTCCCACAGAAGAGCAGCAGAGCTGTGTGTGAGGCTCAAACAGGACTGTGGGAGGGGCTTATGATGAGGGGCTGATAATATTATGCTTGAAATGCACTAGAATACAGGAAATCATTTTTGTCCAAAAGTTATTGAAGGATGATCCTTGGGATTGTGATTCATGCAACATGAAATTAAATGTATTAAAAACAGTCACCACGAGGTTGTAGCACATGACACCACAGACATGAAAACACCAGGAGGGGGCACCACGGAGCATTTCTGCTCAGGGCACTGATGCCAAAGGTGGGCCAGGTGTGTGTGGCTCATATAACCCCTCTGCGTTTTTAAGCTTTTCTTTTTGCAATGACAATACATGGGCAACAATGAGGTTTGGTTCATTTACAGTGAATACAGTCATGCCCCAAACCTTGGTGGCCATTTTACCAGATGGCCCAATTTAGCTGACCCTATTAGCAGTATTAGCATGGTTAGCAGTGTTAGCAGTGTTAGCATGGTTAGCAGTGCTAGCGGCGGCAAGGCTAAGCCTCAGGGTTAGACCAGCCCCCAGCGCCTCCCGCGAAGCCGGGACCAGACCAGGAACAAGACGGGGACGGGTTTGTGACGGTTTGGAGGGATCGATGCTAAACACCAGCCTTTAGTGCACCGTGAGCGTCCCGTCTGCAGGAGGTCTGTCCCACTCAGCGATCACACCCTGAACGGGACACTCTGGTAATTGGAAGTTCCATAGTTAGAGACGTGAAGCTGCCATGGCCTCAGTCCGGCGTTATCTGGACCAGAACAGGTGACAGCGAAGGAAACCTTAAACTCTCTTGAACATTGTTGGCCCATCGAGGAAACTGTGGTTGTGATTTTGGGCGCAACCAAAATAAACTGAATTAGAGTTGAGTTTGATTGAATTTTACGCACCCACCCAAAGATCTCAAGGTGACCCAGATAGCAAAAGTCATGTGGGCCACATGTTCAGCTTTCATGTGGCCCACATCTGGCTGTGAATGACGGGCCTGCAGTGGGCCACGCCTCAGTCAATGAGCCATAACAAACTTTAACATTAATGTATCCTGGTGTTTTTGAGTCCACCGTAGTCTTAATGGGAAACATCATAAAAACTGTGTCACTGATGCTGAAGGAAGAGAGAACGTTTGTTTAAATGACATTATGAGACATGTCCCACCTAAAGAGAGCGGGTGTGATTATGAGACATGTCCCACCTAAAGAGAGTGTGATTATGAGACACGTCCCACCTAAAGAGAGCGAGTGATTATGAGACATGTCCCACCTAAAGAGAGTGTGATTATGAGACACGTCCCACCTAAAGAGAGCGAGTGTGAGACATGTCCCCACCTAAAGAGACCGAGTGTGAGACATGTCCCCACCTAAAGCGAGCGAGTGTGAGACATGTCCCACCTAAAGAGACCGAGTGATTATGAGACATGTCCCACCTAAAGAGACCGAGTGTGAGACACGTCCCCACCTAAAGAGACCGAGTGTGAGACATGTCCCACCTAAAGAGAGCGAGTGTGATTATGAGACATGTCCCCACCTAAAGAGACCGAGTGTGAGACATGTCCCCACCTAAAGAGAGCGAGTGTGAGACATGTCCCCACCTAAAGAGACCGAGTGTGAGACATGTCCCCACCTAAAGAGAGCGAGTGTGAGACATGTCCCCACCTAAAGAGACTGAGTGATTATGAGACATGTCCCACCTAAAGAGACCGAGTGTGAGACATGTCCCCACCTAAAGAGACCGAGTGTGAGACATGTCCCCACCTAAAGAGACCGAGTGTGAGACATGTCCCCACCTAAAGAGAGCGAGTGTGAGACATGTCCCACCTAAAGAGAGCGAGTGATTATGAGACATGTCCCACCTAAAGAGAGCGAGTGTGATTATGAGACATGTCCCCACCTAAAGAGAGCGAGTGTGAGACATGTCCCCACCTAAAGAGAGCGAGTGTGAGACATGTCTCTCTCTCTCCCCCTCTCCCCCTGCCTCTCTCCCTCTCTCCCTCTCTCTTCCTCTCTCCCCCTCTCTCTCTCTCTCTCTCCCTCCCTCCCCTCTCTCTGCCTCTCTCCCTCTCTCCCTCTCTCTTCCTCTCTCCCCCTCTCTCTCTCTCTCTCCCTCCCTCCCTCCCCTCTCTCTGCCTCTATCTTTCTCTGTGTTTTTATAAATGCAACAGAAGCGTCTATAGTTTGCAGCCTGTGGCTCTCGAGAGCTTCGGTCCGTCCCACAGAAGAGCAGCAGAGCTGTGTGTGAGGCTCAAACAGGACTGTGGGAGGGGCTTATGATGAGGGGCTGATAATATTATGCTTGAAATGCACTAGAATACAGGAAATCATTTTTGTCCAAAAGTTATTGAAGGATGATCCTTGGGATTGTGATTCATGCAACATGAAATTAAATGTATTAAAAACAGTCACCACGAGGTTGTAGCACATGACACCACAGACATGAAAACACCAGGAGGGGGCACCACGGAGCATTTCTGCTCAGGGCACTGATGCCAAAGGTGGGCCAGGTGTGTGTGGCTCATATAACCCCTCTGCGTTTTTAAGCTTTTCTTTTTGCAATGACAATACATGGGCAACAATGAGGCACATTTAGACATAAAGGACAGTTTAGGATGCACACAACTGGCCCACCTTTGGCATGTCCTGGACCATGACATGATCAGGGCCAAACCTGGCCCACCTCTGGCCCACATTCCACTTGCCTGTGCCGGACCACTTTGGTCTGCCGTGTGTGGAGTACAGCTCTGGATGAACACTATGACTTAATATATCTTACATGTCTTGAAGGATGTTCTGGATAAAGTCACACTGTGTTTTGTGATTGTGTGGTTTGTGGTTGTTTTAACTGATCGGTTTAAATAAAAGTAAACCCTGAAGCCCATGTCCGCGAGGCTGCATGATTTAAAGAAACCAAATCACAAAGCCTAAAGCAAAGTGACATTCTGCAAATCATACGTTTCCTAAAATCAGTGGGGAGTTTGTGAAGAATATCCTTTTAAAACAACAGTAGGTGACCAAAGGAATCACATGCACTTGTACGAGCGGTTTAAGACAGATTCCAACACAGTCTAAGCAGGATACAAAAGCACGGCTCCTTCTTGATATTTAAGAGTTAGAGTCCATGTTTGGAGATCGTCTGGACTGGATCAAATCGGTGCAAAGCGAGCACTTCAAACACGCCGCACATTCACCGTCAAATGATCCTCCACGTCCGATTTCCTGCTGACACTGAAGGGATGTTGAATAAGATTAAAAACACTCACTGGAACGGTCAAAAAAACGTGTTGTTTAAAACGGAATATCGGAGGAAGTTTGGTCCTAACAAGCCACGCCCACATTTTGTACACAGCGCCCCCTGGAGGACCTCCGACATGAGCCCACGAGGCACAGACACTCACATGAAAGCTACTTATTTGACATGAAAACACCATTTAAACTGTCATTTGCTGCTGCCAAACATTATTTCTGACATGTTTATTCGACAAAATGTTGCTGTTCGCTGAGAAAGTCGTTATCGTTGCCCTTTGTGCTTTCGGTTGCAGACGAACAAGGCTTTGAGGCGGCGCCATTTTGACCTCCAGCCTTTTCCTTTATGTGAGATCGGTGAGTGTTTTGTTATTCATGTTTTAAGGTCAAAATGTGAAAGGTGCATGTTAGAATCTAATGTTTACAATGTTTATATTTAGTGTTTTTACTGCAGTTTTAATGCAGTTTTACAGCATAATTACAAAATTAATGGTTTTATTTTCAATTGTAGACATGATAAATGTTACAGAAAACAATAAGTGAAGTTAGATGCGTGACTACTGTGATTGTTAAACGGCTGTTACTGAAAGAGATGAAAGACGAGCCTTAAAGCAGCTCCTGCACCAAACTGTACAATCTGGACTCAACAAGATTCTGACACAACGGACACAAGGATTTGACTAAAACGCAACTGAAAGCAACAAAAACACAACTGAAAGTGATAAAACGTGACTTAAAGGGATAAATGCCACTAAAAGCAACATAGAAATAACAAAAAGCAACAAAAATGTGACTTAACGTGGAAAAAACGTCATTAACAACGTCAAAAAAGTGATTAAAAGCGTCAAAAACATGATTTAAAGCATCAAATGTGACTAAAAGCGACAAAAGCGCGACTAAATGCAACAAGAATACCACTAAATTTAACAAACGCCACTAAAAGCCACATAAACAACAAAAAGCATCAAAAACACAACCAAAAGCGTCAAAAACGTGACTGAAAGGAACAAAAAACGTGACTGAGAGCGACAAAAACACAACTAAAATCGACAAAAATGTGACTAACTGATAAAAACACGACAAAATGATGAAAAAGTGACTAAAAGTGGCAAAAGCACAACTAAAAGCAACATAAACAAATCATAACGAAAAGCGTCAAAAACGTGACTGAGAGCAACAAAAACGCAACTAAAAACAACAAAAATGTGACTAAAATGACAAAAGTGCCACTTAAAGCAATAAACATGACAAAAACAGAACAAAAAGTGACAAAAATGTGGCTAAAGGTGACTAAAACGTGACTAAAAATGAGCCGACGTTTCAAACTTAAAGTCTCTAGGAACAGTTCAGTCCGAAGTGCGTTTGTCTTAAATGTGTTGTGTTTTTGTGGTTTGTGACGTTTTGTTCCAGCGCACATGGGTCGATGAAAAGGTGCTGTTTCCTGTTCGAAAAGGCGACAAAAGCACAACTAAAAATGACTAAGAGCAACAAAAACGCAACTAAAAGCGACAAAAACACAACTAAAAGCGACAAAAACGTGACTGAGAGCAACAAAAACGAAACTAAAAACAACAAAAATGTGACTAACAGTGACAAAAATACGACAAAATGACGAAAAGAAGTGACAAAAACACAACTAAATATGACTAAGAGCAACAAAAACGCAACTAAAAGCGACAAAAACACAACTAAAAGCGACAAAAACATGACTAAAAGCGACAAAAACACAACTTAAAACGACAAAAACACGACTAAAACTGACAAAAACACGACTAAAACGACAAAAACACGACTAAAAGCGACAAAAACATGACTAAAAGCGACAAAAACATGACTAAAGCGACAAAAACACAACTTAAAGCGACAAAACACGACTAAGCGACAAAAACATGACTAAAAGCGACAAAAACATGACTAAAAGCGACAAAAACACAACTTAAAGCGACAAAACATGACTACAAGCGACAAAAACATGACTAAAAGCGACAAAAATGCCACTAAAAGCGACAAATGCCACTTAAAGCAATAAACAAGACAAAAACAGAACAAAAACTGACAAAAATGTGACTAAAAACAGAGACATAAAGACGAGCCTTAAAGCAGCTCCTGCACCAAACTGTTGGAACCAAAACGTTTTATTTTGAGTTTCGATTTTCTATCTTTAATACGAGCCGACGTTTCAAACTTAGAGTCTCTAGTAACAGTTCAAGTGCGTTTGTCTTAAATGTGTTGTGTTTTTGTGGTTTGTGACGTTTTGTTCCAGCGCACATGGGTCGATGAAAAGGTGCTGTTTCCTGTTCGAAAAGGCGACAAAAGCACAACTAAACGTGACTAAGAGCAACAAAAACGCAACTAAAATCGACAAAAACACAACTAAAAGCGACAAAAACGTGACTGAGAGCAACAAAAACGAAACTAAAAACAACAAAAATGTGACTAACAGTGACAAAAATACGACAAAATGACGAAAAGAAGTGACAAAAACACAACTAAATATGACTAAGAGCAACAAAAACGCAACTAAAAGCGACAAAAACACAACTAAAAGCGACAAAAACATGACTAAAAGCGACAAAAACACAACTTAAAACGACAAAAACACGACTAAAAGCGACAAAAACACAACTTAAAACGACAAAAACACGACTAAAAGCGACAAAAACATGACTAAAAGCGACAAAAACATGACTAAAAGCGACAAAAACACAACTTAAAGCGACAAAAACACGACTAAAAGCGACAAAAACATGACTAAAAGCGACAAAAACATGACTAAAAGCGACAAAAACACAACTTAAAGCGACAAAAACATGACTACAAGCGACAAAAACATGACTAAAAGCGACAAAAATGCCACTAAAAGCGACAAATGCCACTTAAAGCAATAAACAAGACAAAAACAGAACAAAAACTGACAAAAATGTGACTAAAAACAGAGACATAAAGACGAGCCTTAAAGCAGCTCCTGCACCAAACTGTTGGAACCAAAAGCGTTTTATTTTGAGTTTCGATTTTCTATCTTTAATCTGAGCCGGCGTTTCAAACTTAGAGTCTCTAGGAACAGTTCAAGTGCGTTTGTCTTAAATGTGTTGTTTTTGTGGTTTGTGACGCTTTGTTCCAGCGCACATGGGTCGATGAAAAGGTGCTGTTTCCTGTTCGAAAAAGGCGACAAAGCACAACTAAACTTGACTATGAGCAACAAAAACTCTACTAAAAGCGACAAAAACACAACTAAAAGCGACAAAAACACAACTAAAAGCGACAAAAACGTGACTGAGAGCAACAAAAACGAAACTAAAAACAACAAAAATGTGACTAACAGTGACAAAAATACGACAAAATGACGAAAAGAAGTGACAAACACACAACTAAACATGACTAAGAGCAACAAAAACGCAACTAAAAGCGACAAAAACACAACTAAAAGCGACAAAAACACAACTAAAAGCGACAAAAACATGACTTAAAGCGACAAAAACATGACTAAAAGTGACAAAAACACAACTAAAAGCGACAAAAACGTGACTAAAAGCGACAAAAACACGACTAAAAGCGACAAAAACACGACTAAAAGCGACAAAAACACAACTTAAAGCGACAAAAACATGACTAAAAGCGACAAAAACATGACTAAAAGCGACAAAAACACAACTTAAAGCGACAAAAACACAACTTAAAGCGACAAAAACATGACTAAAAGTGACAAAAACACAACTAAAAGCGACAAAAACATGACTAAAAGCGACAAAAATGCCACTAAAAGTGACAAATGCCACTTAAAGCAATAAACAAGACAAAAACAGAACAAAAACTGACAAAAATGTGACTAAAAACAGAGACATAAAGACGAGCCTTAAAGCAGCTCCTGCACCAAACTGTTGGAACCAAAACGTTTTATTTTGAGTTTCGATTTTCTATCTTTAATACGAGCCGACGTTTCAATCTTAGAGTCTATAGGAACAGTTCAAGTTCGTTTGTCTTAAATGTGTTGTGTTTTTGTGGATTGTGACGCTTTGTTCCAGCGCACATGGAGTCGATGAAAAGGTGCTGTTTTCTGTTCAAAAGTGACTAAAAAGTACAACTAAACGTGACTAAAAGCAACAAAAACGCAACTAAAAGCGACAAAAACACAACTAAAAGCGACAAAAACACAACTAAAAGCGTCAAAAACGTGACTGAGAGCAACAAAAACGAAACTAAAAACAACAAAAATGTGACTAACAGTGACAAAAATACGACAAAATGACGAAAAGAAGTGACAAAAACACAACTAAACATGACTAAGAGCAACAAAAACGCAACTAAAAGCGACAAAAACACAACTAAAAGCGACAAAAACATGACTAAAAGCGACAAAAACACAACTTAAAACGACAAAAACACGACTAAAAGCGACAAAAACATGACTAAAAGCGACAAAAACACAACTTAAAGCGACAAAAACATGACTAAAAGCGACAAAAATGCCACTAAAAGTGACAAAAACACGACTAAAAGCGACAAAAATGCCACTAAAAGCGACAAATGCCACTTAAAGCAATAAACAAGACAAAAACAGAACAAAAACTGACAAAAATGTGACTAAAAACAGAGACATAAAGACGAGCCTTAAAGCAGCTCCTGCACCAAACTGTTGGAACCAAAAGCGTTTTATTTTGAGTTTCGATTTTCTATCTTTAATACGTTTGATCGCTTTCAAACTTAGAGTCTCTAGTAACAGTTCAAGTGCGTTTGTCTTAAATGTGTTGTGTTTTTGTGGTTTGTGACGTTTTGTTCCAGCGCACATGGGTCGATGAAAAGGTGCTGTTTTCTGTTCGAAAAGGCGACTAAAAGTACAACTAAACGTGACTAAGAGCAACAAAAACGCAACTAAAAGCGACAAAAACACAACTAAAAGCGTCAAAAACACAACTAAAAGCGACAAAAACGTGACTGAGAGCAACAAAACGCAACTAAAAACAACAAAAATGTGACTAACAGTGACAAAAATACGACAAAATGACGAAAAGAAGTGACAAAAACACAACTAAATATGACTAAGAGCAACAAAACAAAACTAAAAGCGACAAAAACACAACTAAAAGCGACAAAAACATGACTAAAAGCGACAAAAACACAACTTAAAACGACAAAAACACGACTAAAAGCGACAAAAACATGACTAAAAGCGACAAAAACACAACTGAATTCGACAAAAACATGACTTATAGCGACAAAATGCCACTAAAAGTGACAAAACACGACTAAAAGCGACAAAAATGCCACTAAAAGCGACAAATGCCACTTAAAGCAATAAACAAGACAAAAACAGAACAAAAACTGACAAAAATGTGACTAAAAACAGAGACATAAAGACGAGCCTTAAAGCAGCTCCTGCACCAAACTGTTGGAACCAAAACATTTTATTTTGAGTTTCGATTTTCTATCTTTAATACGAGCCGACGTTTCAAACTTAAAGTCTCTAGGAACAGTTCAAGTGCGTTTGTCTTAAATGTGTTGTGTTTTTGTGGTTTGTGACGTTTTGTTCCAGCGCACATGGGTCGATGAAAAGGTGCTGTTTTCTGTTCGAAAAGGCGACTAAAAGTACAACTAAACGTGACTAAGAGCAACAAAAACGCAACTAAAAGCGACAAAAACACAACTAAAAGCGTCAAAAACACAACTAAAAGCGACAAAAACGTGACTGAGAGCAACAAAAACGCAACTAAAAACAACAAAAATGTGACTAACAGTGACAAAAATACGACAAAATGACGAAAAGAAGTGACAAAAACACAACTAAATATGACTAAGAGCAACAAAAACGCAACTAAAAGCGACAAAAACACAACTAAAAGCGACAAAAACATGACTAAAAGCGACAAAAACACAACTTAAAACGACAAAAACACGACTAAAAGCGACAAAAACATGACTAAAAGCGACAAAAACATGACTAAAAGCGACAAAAACACAACTTAAAGCGACAAAAACATGACTAAAAGCGACAAAAACACAACTAAAAGCGTGAAAAACACAACTAAAAGAGACAAAAACATGACTAAAAGCGACAAAAACACAACTTAAAGCGACAAAAACATGACTAAAAGTGACAAAAACACAACTAAAAGCGTGAAAAACACAACTAAAAGCGACAAAAACACGACTAAAAGCGACAAAAACACGTCTACAAGCGACAAAAATGCCACTAAAAGCGACAAATGCCACTTAGGGCAATAAACAAGACAAAAACAGAACAAAAACTGACAAAAATGTGACTAAAAACAGAGACATAAAGACGAGCCTTAAAGCAGCTCCTGCACCAAACTGTTGGAACCAAAACGTTTTATTTTGAGTTTCGATTTTCTATCTTTAATACGAGCCGACGTTTGAAACTTAGAGTCTCTAGGAACAGTTCAAGTGCGTTTGTCTTAAATGTGTTGTTTTTTTGTGGTTTGTGACGTTTTGTTCCAGCGCACATGGGTCGATGAAAAGGTGCTGTTTTCTGTTCGAAAAGGCGACAACTAAACATGACTAAGAGCAACAAAAACGCAACTAAAAGCGACAAAAACACAACTTGAAGCAACAAAAACACAACTAAAAGCGACAAAAACGTGACTGAGAGCAACAAAAATGTGACTAAAATGACAAAAGTGCCACTAAAAGCAATAAACATGACAAAAACAGAACAAAAAGTGACAAAAATGTGGCTAAAGGTGACTAAAACGTGACTAAAAATGAGCCGACGTTTGAAACTTAGAGTCTCTAGGAACAGTTCAAGTGCGTTTGTCTTAAATGTGTTGTGTTTTTGTGGTTTGTGACGTTTTGTTCCAGCGCACATGGAGTCGATGAAAAGGTGCTGTTTTCTGTTCGAAAATGTGACTAAAATTACAACTAAACGTGACTAAGAGCAACAAAAACGCAACTAAAAGCGACAAAAGCACAACTAAAAGCGACAAAAACGTGACTGAGAGCAACAAAAACGAAACTAAAAACAACAAAAATGTGACTAACAGTGACAAAAATACGACAAAATGACGAAAAGAAGTGACAAAAACACAACTAAATATGACTAAGAGCAACAAAAACGCAACTAAAAGCGACAAAAACACAACTAAAAGCGACAAAAACATGACTAAAAGCGACAAAAACACAACTTAAAACGACAAAAACACGACTAAAAGCGACAAAAACACAACTTAAAGCGACAAAAGCACAACTAAAAGCGACAAAAACACGACTAAAAGGGACAAAAACACAACTTAAAGCGACAAAAACATGACTAAAAGTGACAAAAACACAACTAAAAGCGTGAAAAACACAACTAAAAGCGACAAAAACATGACTAAGCGACAAAAATGCCACTAAAGCGACAAAAATGCCACTAAAAGCGACAAAAACACGACTAAAAGCGACAAATGCCACTTAGGGCAATAAACAAGACAAAAACAGAACAAAAACTGACAAAAATGTGAATAAAAACAGAGACATAAAGACGAGCCTTAAAGCAGCTCCTGCACCAAACTGTTGGAACCAAAACATTTTATTTTGAGTTTCGATTTTCTATCTTTAATACGAGCCGACGTTTCAAACTTAAAGTCTCTAGGAACAGTTCAAGTGCGTTTGTCTTAAATGTGTTGTGTTTTTGTGGTTTGTGACGTTTTGTTCCAGCGCACATGGGTCGATGAAAAGGTGCTGTTTCCTGTTCGAAAAGGCGACAAAAGCACAACTAAAAATGACTAAGAGCAACAAAAACGCAACTAAAAGCGACAAAAACACAACTAAAAGCGACAAAAACGTGACTGAGAGCAACAAAAACGAAACTAAAAACAACAAAAATGTGACTAACAGTGACAAAAATACGACAAAATGACGAAAAGAAGTGACAAAAACACAACTAAATATGACTAAGAGCAACAAAACTCAACTAAAAAGCGACAAAAACACAACTAAAAGCGACAAAAACATGACTAAAAGCGACAAAAACACAACTTAAAACGACAAAAACACGACTAAAAGCGACAAAAACACAACTTAAAACGACAAAAACACGACTAAAAGCGACAAAAACATGACTAAAAGCGACAAAAACATGACTAAAAGCGACAAAAACACAACTTAAAGCGACAAAAACACGACTAAAAGCGACAAAAACATGACTAAAAGCGACAAAAACATGACTAAAAGCGACAAAAACACAACTTAAAGCGACAAAAACATGACTACAAGCGACAAAAATGCCACTAAAAGTGACAAAAACACGACTAAAAGCGACAAAAATGCCACTAAAAGCGACAAATGCCACTTAAAGCAATAAACAAGACAAAAACAGAACAAAAACTGACAAAAATGTGACTAAAAACAGAGACATAAAGACGAGCCTTAAAGCAGCTCCTGCACCAAACTGTTGGAACCAAAACGTTTTATTTTGAGTTTCGATTTTCTATCTTTAATACGAGCCGACGTTTCAAACTTAGAGTCTCTAGGAACAGTTCAAGTGCGTTTGTCTTAAATGTGTTGTGTTTTTGTGGTTTGTGACGTTTTGTTCCAGCGCACATGGGTCGATGAAAAGGTGCTGTTTTCTGTTCGAAAAAGTGACTAAAAGTACAACTAAACGTGACTAAGAGCAACAAAAACGCAACTAAAAGCGACAAAAACACAACTAAAAGCGACAAAAACACAACTAAAAGCGACAAAAACACAACTTGAAGCAACAAAAACACAACTAAAAGCGACAAAAACACAACTTGAAGCGACAAAAACGACTAAAAGTGACAAAAACATGGCTTAAAGCGACAAAAACACAACTTAAAGCGACAAAAACACGACTAAAAGCGACAAAAACACAACTTAAAGCGACAAAAACACAACTTAAAGCGACAAAAACATGACTAAAAGTGACAAAAACACAACTAAAAGCGTGAAAAACACAACTAAAAGCGACAAAAACATGACTAAAAGCAACAAAAATGCAACTAAAAGCGACAAAAACATGACTAAGCGACAAAAATGCCACTAAAAGCGACAAAACGTGACTGAGAGCAACAAAACGAAACTAAAAACAACAAAAATGTGACTAACAGTGACTAAAATACGTCAAAATGACTATAAGAAGTGACAAAACCCTAAATAATTATGACTAAGAGCAACAAAAACTCTACTAAAAGCGACAAAAACACAACTAAAAGCGACAAAAACACAACTAAAAGCGACATAAAACATGACTAAAGCGACAAAAACACGACTAAAAGCGACAAAACACAACTTAAAGCGACAAAACATGACTAAAAGCGACAAAAACACAACTAAAAGCGTGAAAAACACAACTAAAAGCGACAAAAACACGACTAAAAGCGACAAAAATGCCACTAAAAGCGACAAATGCCACTTAAAGCAATAAACAAGACAAAAACAGAACAAAACTGACAAAAATGTGACTAAAAACAGAGACATAAAGACGAGCCTTAAAGCAGCTCCTGCACCAAACTGTTGGAACCAAAACGTTTTATTTTGAGTTTCGATTTTCTATCTTTAATACGAGCCGACGTTTGAAACTTAAAGTCTCTAGGAACAGTTCAAGTGCGTTTGTCTTAAATGTGTTGTTTTTGTGGTTTGTGACGCTTTGTTCCAGCGCACATGGGTCGATGAAAAGGTGCTGTTTTCTGTTCAAAAGTGACTAAAAGTACAACTAAACGTGACTAAGAGCAACAAAAACGCAACTAAAAGCCGACAAAACACAACTAAAAGCGACAAAAACGTGACTGAGAGCAACAAAACGAAACTAAAAACAACAAAAATGTGGACTAACAGTGACAAAAATACGACAAAATGACGAAAAGAAGTGACAAAAACACAACTAAATATGACTAAGAGCAACAAAAACGCAACTAAAAGCGACAAAAACACAACTAAAAGCGACAAAAACATGACTAAAAGCGACAAAAACACAACTTAAAACGACAAAAACACGACTAAAAGCGACAAAAACATGACTAAAAGCGTCAAAAACACAACTTAAAGCGACAAAAACATGACTAAAAGCGACAAAAACACGACTAAAAGCGACAAAAACACAACTTAAAGCGACAAAAACATGACTAAAAGTGACAAAAACACAACTAAAAGCGTGAAAAACACAACTAAAAGCGACAAAAACATGACTAAAAGCGACAAAAATGCCACTAAAAGCGACAAAAACACGACTACAAGCGACAAAAGTGCCACTAAAAGCGACAAATGCCACTTAAAGCAATAAACAAGACAAAAACAGAACAAAAACTGACAAAAATGTGACTAAAAACAGAGACATAAAGACGAGCCTTAAAGCAGCTCCTGCACCAAACTGTTGGAACCAAAACGTTTTATTTTGAGTTTCGATTTTCTATCTTTAATACGAGCCGGCGCTTTCAAACTTAGGAGTCTCTAGGAACAGTTCAAGTGCGTTTGTCTTAAATGTGTTGTGTTTTTGTGGTTTGTGACGTTTTGTTCCAGCGCACATGGGTCGATGAAAAGGTGCTGTTTTCTGTTCGAAAAAGTGACTAAAAGTACAACTAAACGTGACTAAGAGCAACAAAAACGCAACTAAAAGCGACAAAAACACAACTAAAAGCGACAAAAACACAACTAAAAGCGACAAAAACACAACTAAAAGCGTGAAAAACACAACTAAAAGCGACAAAAACATGACTAAAAGCGACAAAAATGCCACTAAAAGCGACAAAAACACGACTAAAAGCGACAAAAATGCCACTAAAAGCGACAAATGCCACTTAAAGCAATAAACAAGACAAAAACAGAACAAAAACTGACAAAAATGTGACTAAAAACAGAGACATAAAGACGAGCCTTAAAGCAGCTCCTGCACCAAACTGTTGGAACTAAAACGTTTTATTTTGAGTTTCGATTTTCTATCTTTAATACGAGCCGACGTTTCAAACTTAGAGTCTCTAGGAACAGTTCAAGTGCGTTTGTCTTAAATGTGTTGTTTTTTTGTGGTTTGTGACGTTTTGTTCCAGCGCACATGGGTCGATGAAAAGGTGCTGTTTCCTGTTCGAAAAGGCGACAAAAGCACAACTAAACATGACTAAGAGCAACAAAAACGCAACTAAAAGCGACAAAAACACAACTAAAAGCGACAAAAACACAACTAAAAGCGACAAAAACGTGACTGAGAGCAACAAAACGAAACTAAAAACAACAAAAATGTGACTAACAGTGACAAAAATACGACAAAATGACGAAAAGAAGTGACAAAAACACAACTAAATATGACTAAGAGCAACAAAAACGCAACTAAAAGCGACAAAAACACAACTTAAAAGCGACAAAAACACAAATAAAAGCGACAAAAACATGACTAAAAGTGACAAAAACACAACTAAAAGCGTGAAAAACACAACTAAAAGCGACAAAAACATGACTAAAAGCGACAAAAACATGACTAAAAGCGACAAAAACACGACTTAAAGCGACAAAAACATGACTAAAAGCGACAAAAACACAACTTGAAGCGACAAAAACATGACTAAAAGTGACAAAAACACAACTTAAGCGACAAAAACATGACTACAGCGACAAAATGCCACTAAAAGCGACAAAAACATGACTAAAAGCGACAAAAATGCCACTAAAAGTGACAAATGCCACTTAAAGCAATAAACAAGACAAAAACAGAACAAAAACTGACAAAAATGTGACTAAAAACAGAGACATAAAGACGAGCCTTAAAGCAGCTCCTGCACCAAACTGTTGGAACCAAAACATTTTATTTTGAGTTTCGATTTTCTATCTTTAATACGAGCCGACGTTTCAAACTTAAAGTCTCTAGGAACAGTTCAAGTGCGTTTGTCTTAAATGTGTTGTGTTTTTGTGGTTTGTGACGCTTTGTTCCAGCGCACATGGAGTCGATGAAAAGGTGCTGTTTCCTGTTGAAAAAGTGACTAAAAGTACAACTAAACGTGACTAAGAGCAACAAAAACTCAACTAAAAGCGACAAAAACACAACTAAAAGCGACAAAAACACAACTAAAAGCGACAAAAACACAACTTGAAGCAACAAAAACACAACTAAAAGCGACAAAAACACAACTTGAAGCGACAAAAACACGACTAAAAGCGACAAAAACATGACTAAAAGCGACAAAAACACAACTTAAAGCGACTAAAAACAAAAACACGACTAAAAAGCGACAAAACACAACTTAAAGCGACAAAAACACAACTAAAAGCGACAAAAACATGACTAAAAGTGACAAAAACACAACTAAAAGCGAGAAAAACACAACTAAAAGCGACAAAAACATGACTAAAAGCAACAAAAATTCAACTAAAAGCGACAAAAACATGACTAAAAGCGACAAAAATGCCACTAAAAGCGACAAAAACGTGACTGAGAGCAACAAAACGAAACTAAAAACAACAAAAATGTGACTAACAGTGACAAAATACGACAAAATGACGAAAAGAAGTGACAAAAACACAACTAAACATGACTAAGAGCAACAAAAACGCAACTAAAAGCGACAAAAACACAACTAAAAGCGACAAAAACACAACTAAAAGCGACAAAAACATGACTAGCGACAAAAACACGACTAAGCGACAAAAACACAACTTAAAGCGACAAAAACATGACTAAAAGCGACAAAAACACAACTAAAAGCGTGAAAAACACAACTAAAAGCGACAAAAACACGACTAAAAGCGACAAAAATGCCACTAAAAGCGACAAATTCCAAAAAAATATCTAAACAATACAAAATCAGAACAAAAACTGACAAAAATGTGACTAAAAACAGAGACATAAAGACGAGCCTTAAAGCAGCTCCTGCACCAAACTGTTGGAACCAAAACGTTTTATTTTGAGTTTCGATTTTCTATCTTTAATACGAGCCGACGTTTGAAACTTAAAGTCTCTAGGAACAGTTCCGTCGCGTTTGTCTTAAATGTGTTGTTTTTTTGTGGTTTGTGACGTTTTGTTCCAGCGCACATGGGTCGATGAAAAGGTGCTGTTTTCTGTTCGAAAAAGTGACTAAAAGTACAACTAAACGTGACTAAGAGCAACAAAAACGCAACTAAAAGCGACAAAAACACAACTAAAAGCGACAAAAACGTGACTGAGAGCAACAAAAACGAAACTAAAAACAACAAAAATGTGACTAACAGTGACAAAAATACGACAAAATGACGAAAAGAAGTGACAAAAACACAACTAAATATGACTAAGAGCAACAAAAACGCAACTAAAAGCGACAAAAACACAACTAAAAGCGACAAAAACATGACTAAAAGCGACAAAAACACAACTTAAAACGACAAAAACACGACTAAAAGCGACAAAAACATGACTAAAAGCGTCAAAAACACAACTTAAAGCGACAAAAACATGACTAAAAGCGACAAAAACACGACTAAAAGCGACAAAAACACAACTTAAAGCGACAAAAACTTTACTAAAAGTGACAAAAACACAACTAAAAGCGTGAAAAACACAACTAAAAGCGACAAAAACATGACTAAAAGCGACAAAAATGCCACTAAAAGCGACAAAAACACGACTACAAGCGACAAAAGTGCCACTAAAAGCGACAAATGCCACTTAAAGCAATAAACAAGACAAAAACAGAACAAAAACTGACAAAAATGTGACTAAAAACAGAGACATAAAGACGAGCCTTAAAGCAGCTCCTGCACCAAACTGTTGGAACCAAAACGTTTTATTTTGAGTTTCGATTTTCTATCTTTAATACGAGCCGACGTTTCAAACTTAGAGTCTCTAGGAACAGTTCAAGTGCGTTTGTCTTAAATGTGTTGTGTTTTTGTGGTTTGTGACGTTTTGTTCCAGCGCACATGGGTCAATGAAAAGGTGCTGTTTTCTGTTCGAAAAAGTGACTAAAAGTACAACTAAACGTGACTAAGAGCAACAAAACGCAACTAAAAGCGACAAAAACACAACTAAAAGCGACAAAAACACAACTAAAAGCGACAAAAACACAACTAAAAGCGTGAAAAACACAACTAAGCGACAAAAACATGACTAAGCGACAAAAATGCCACTAAAAGCGACAAAAACACGACTAAAAGCGACAAAAATGCCACTAAAAGCGACAAATGCCACTTAAAGCAATAAACAAGACAAAAACAGAACAAAAACTGACAAAAATGTGACTAAAAACAGAGACATAAAGACGAGCCTTAAAGCAGCTCCTGCACCAAACTGTTGGAACCAAAACGTTTTATTTTGAGTTTCGATTTTCTATCTTTAATACGAGCCGACGTTTCAAACTTAGAGTCTCTAGGAACAGTTCAAGTGCGTTTGTCTTAAATGTGTTGTTTTTTTGTGGTTTGTGACGTTTTGTTCCAGCGCACATGGGTCGATGAAAAGGTGCTGTTTCCTGTTCGAAAAGGCGACAAAAGCACAACTAAACATGACTAAGAGCAACAAAAACGCAACTAAAAGCGACAAAAACACAACTAAAAGCGACAAAAACACAACTAAAAGCGACAAAAACGTGACTGAGAGCAACAAAAACGAAACTAAAAACAACAAAAATGTGACTAACAGTGACAAAAATACGACAAAATGACGAAAAGAAGTGACAAAAACACAACTAAATATGACTAAGAGCAACAAAAACGCAACTAAAAGCGACAAAACACAACTTAAAAGCGACAAAAACACAACTAAAAGCGACAAAAACATGACTAAAAGTGACAAAAACACAACTAAAAGCGTGAAAAACACAACTAAAAGCGACAAAAACATGACTAAAAGCGACAAAAACATGACTAAAAGCGACAAAAACACGACTTAAAGCGACAAAAACATGACTAAAAGCGACAAAAACACAACTTAAAGCGACAAAAACATGACTAAAAGTGACAAAAACACAACTAAAAGCGTGAAAAACACAACTAAAAGCGACAAAAACATGACTAAAAGCGACAAAAATGCCACTAAAAGTGACAAATGCCACTTAAAGCAATAAACAAGACAAAAACAGAACAAAAACTGACAAAAATGTGACTAAAAACAGAGACATAAAGACGAGCCTTAAAGCAGCTCCTGCACCAAACTGTTGGAACCAAAACGTTTTATTTTGAGTTTCGATTTTCTATCTTTAATACGAGCCGACGTTTCAAACTTAAAGTCTCTAGGAACAGTTCAAGTGCGTTTGTCTTAAATGTGTTGTGTTTTTGTGGTTTGTGACGTTTTGTTCCAGCGCACATGGGTCGATGAAAAGGTGCTGTTTCCTGTTCGAAAAGGCGACAAAAGCACAACTAAACGTGACTAAGAGCAACAAAAACGCAACTAAAAGCGACAAAAACAACTAAAAGCGACAAAAACAAAACTAAAAGCGACAAAAATGTGACTGAGAGCAACAAAAACGCAACTAAAAAAAACAAAAATGTGACTAACAGTGACAAAAATACGACAAAATGACGAAAAGAAGTGACAAAAACACAACTAAACATGACTAAGAGCAACAAAAACGCAACTAAAAGCGACAAAAACACAACTAAAAGCGACAAAAACACAACTAAAAGCGACAAAAACGTGACTGAGAGCAACAAAAACGAAACTAAAAACAACAAAAATGTGACTAACAGTGACAAAAATACGACAAAATGACGAAAAGAAGTGACAAAAACACAACTAAACATGACTAAGAGCAACAAAAACGCAACTAAAAGCGACAAAAACACAACTAAAAGCGACAAAAACACAACTAAAAGCGACAAAAACGTGACTAAAAGCGACAAAAACACAACTTAAAGCGACAAAAACACGACTAAAAGCGACAAAAACATGACTAAAAGCGACAAAAACATGACTAAAAGCGACAAAAACACAACTTAAAGCGACAAAAACATGACTAAAAGCGACAAAACACAAATTAAAACGACAAAAACACGACTAAAAGCGACAAAAACATGACTAAAAGCGACAAAAACACAACTTAAAGCGACAAAAACATGACTAAAAGCGACAAAAACACGACTAAAAGCGACAAAAACACAACTTAAAGCGACAAAAACATGACTAAAAGTGACAAAAACACAACTAAAAGCGTGAAAAACACAACTAAAAGCGACAAAAGCACAACTAAAAGCGTCAAAAACGTGACTGAGAGCAACAAAAACGAAACTAAAAACAACAAAAATGTGACTAACAGTGACAAAAATACGACAAAATGACGAAAAGAAGTGACAAAAACACAACTAAACATGACTAAGAGCAACAAAAACCCAACTAAAAGCGACAAAAACACAACTAAAAGCGACAAAAACACAACTAAAGCGACAAAAACGTGACTAAGCGACAAAAACACAACTTAAAGCGACAAAAACACGACTAAAAGCGACAAAAACATGACTAAAAGCGACAAAAACATGACTAAAAGCGACAAAAACACAACTTAAAGCGACAAAAACATGACTAAAAGCGACAAAAACACAACTTGAAGCGACAAAAACATGACTAAAAGCGACAAAAACACGACTAAAAGCGACAAAAACACAACTTAAAGCGACAAAAACATGACTAAAAGTGACAAAAACACAACTAAAAGCGAGAAAAACACAACTAAAAGCGACAAAAGCACAACTAAAGCGTCAAAAACGTGACTGAGAGCAACAAAACGAAACTAAAAACAACAAAAATGTGACTAACAGTGACAAAAATCACGACAAAATGACGAAAAGAAGTGACAAAAACACAACTAAATATGACTAAGAGCAACAAAAACACAACTAAAAGCGACAAAAACACAACTAAAAGCGACAAAAACATGACTAAAAGCGGCAAAAACACAACTTAAAACGACAAAAACACGACTAAAAGCGACAAAAACATGACTAAAAGCGACAAAAACCTGACTAAAAGCGACAAAAACACAACTAAAAGCGACAAAAACACGACTAAAAGGGACAAAAACACAACTTAAAGCGACAAAAACATGACTAAAAGTGACAAAAACACAACTAAAAGCGTGAAAAACACAACTAAAAGCGACAAAAACATGACTAAAAGCGACAAAAACACAACTTAAAGCGACAAAAACATGACTAAAAGCGACAAAAACATGACTAAAAGCGACAAAAACACAACTTAAAGCGACAAAAACATGACTAAAAGTGACAAAAACACAACTAAAAGCGTGAAAAACACAACTAAAAGCGACAAAAACATGACTAAAAGCGACAAAAATGCCACTAAAAGTGACAAATGCCACTTAAAGCAATAAACAAGACAAAAACAGAACAAAAACTGACAAAAATGTGACTAAAAACAGAGACATAAAGACGAGCCTTAAAGCAGCTCCTGCACCAAACTGTTGGAACCAAAACGTTTTATTTTGAGTTTCGATTTTCTATCTTTAATACGAGCCGACGTTTGAAACTTAGAGTCTCTAGGAACAGTTCAAGTGCGTTTGTCTTAAATGTGTTGTGTTTTTGTGGTTTGTGACGTTTTGTTCCAGCGCACATGGGTCGATGAAAAGGTGCTGTTTTCTGTTCGAAAAAGTGACTAAAAGTACAACTAAACGTGACTAAGAGCAACAAAAACGCAACTAAAAGCGACAAAAACACAACTAAAAGCGACAAAAACACAACTTAAAGCGACAAAAACACAACTTAAAGCGGCAAAAACACAACTTAAAACGACAAAAACATGACTAAAAGCGACAAAAACACAACTAAAAGCGTCAAAAACACAACTTAAAGCGACAAAAACGCAACTAAAAGCGACAAAAACACAACTAAAAGCGTCAAAAACACAACTAAAAGCGACAAAAACGTGACTAAGAGCAACAAAAACGCAACTAAAAGCAACAAAAGCACAACTAAAAACAACAAAAATGTGACTAAGATGACAAAAGTGCCACTAAAAGCAATAAACATGACGAAAACAGAACAAAAAGTGACAAAAATGTGGCTAAAGGTGACTAAAACGTGACTAAAAATGAGCCGACGTTTGAAACTTAAAGTCTCTAGTAACAGTTCAGTCCGAAGTGCGTTTGTCTTAAATGTGTTGTGTTTTTGTGGTTTGTGACGTTTTGTTCCAGCGCACATGGGTCGATGAAAACGTGCTGTTTCCTGTTCGAAAAAGTGACTAAAAGTACAACTAAACGTGACTAAGAGCAACAAAAACGCAACTAAAAGCGACAAAAGCACAACTAAAAGCGACAAAAACACAACTAAAAGCGACAAAAACACAACTTAAAGCGACAAAAACATGACTAAAAGCGACAAAAACACAACTTAAAGCGACAAAAACATGACTAAAAGTGACAAAAACACAACTAAAAGTGTGAAAAACACAACTAAAAGCGACAAAAACATGACTAAAAGCGACAAAAATGCCACTAAAAGCGACAAAAATGCCACTAAAAGCGACAAAAACACGACTAAAAGCGACAAATGCCACTTAGGGCAATAAACAAGACAAAAACAGAACAAAAACTGACAAAAATGTGACTAAAAACAGAGACATAAAGACGAGCCTTAAAGCAGCTCCTGCACCAAACTGTTGGAACCAAAACGTTTTATTTTGAGTTTCGATTTTCTATCTTTAATACGAGCCGACGTTTCAAACTTAGAGTCTCTAGTAACAGTTCAAGTGCGTTTGTCTTAAATGTGTTGTGTTTTTGTGGTTTGTGACGTTTTGTTCCAGCGCACATGGGTCGATGAAAAGGTGCTGTTTTCTGTTCGAAAAAGTGACTAAAAGTACAACTAAACGTGACTAAGAGCAACAAAAACGCAACTAAAAGCGACAAAAACACAACTAAAAGCGACAAAAACACAACTAAAAGCGACAAAAACGTGACTGAGAGCAACAAAAATGTGACTAAAATGACAAAAGTGCCACTAAAAGTGACAAAAATGTGGCTAAAGGTGACTAAAACGTGACAAAAAATGAGCTGACGTTTGAAACTTAGAGTCTCTAGGAACAGTTCAAGTGCGTTTGTCTTAAATGTGTTGTGTTTTTGTGGTTTGTGACGTTTTGTTCCAGCGCACATGGGTCGATGAAAAGGTGCTGTTTTCTGTTCGAAAAAGTGACTAAAAGTACAACTAAACGTGACTAAGAGCAACAAAAACGCAACTAAAAGCGACAAAAACACAACTAAAAGCGACAAAAACACAACTAAAAGCGACAAAAACACAACTTAAAGCGACAAAAACATGACTAAAAGCGACAAAAACACAACTAAAAGCGTCAAAAACACAACTAAAATCGACAAAAACGCAACTAAAAGCGACAAAAACACAACTAAAAGCGTCAAAAACACAACTAAAAGCGACAAAAACGTGACTAAGAGCAACAAAAACGCAACTAAAAGCAACAAAAGCACAACTAAAAACAACAAAAATGTGACTAAGATGACAAAAGTGCCACTAAAAGCAATAAACATGACGAAAACAGAACAAAAAGTGACAAAAATGTGGCTAAAGGTGACTAAAACGTGACTAAAAATGAGCCGACGTTTGAAACTTAAAGTCTCTAGTAACAGTTCAGTCCGAAGTGCGTTTGTCTTAAATGTGTTGTGTTTTTGTGGTTTGTGACGTTTTGTTCCAGCGCACATGGGTCGATGAAAACGTGCTGTTTCCTGTTCGAAAAAGTGACTAAAAGTACAACTAAACGTGACTAAGAGCAACAAAAACGCAACTAAAAGCGACAAAAGCACAACTAAAAGCGTCAAAAACACAACTAAAAGCGACAAAAACACAACTTAAAGCGACAAAAACATGACTAAAAGCGACAAAAACACAACTTAAAGCGACAAAAACATGACTAAAAGTGACAAAAACACAACTAAAAGTGTGAAAAACACAACTAAAAGCGACAAAAACATGACTAAAAGCGACAAAAATGCCACTAAGCGACAAAAATGCCACTAAAAGCGACAAAACACGACTAAAAGCGACAAATGCCACTTAGGGCAATAAACAAGACAAAAACAGAACAAAACTGACAAAAATGTGACTAAAAACAGAGACATAAAGACGAGCCTTAAAGCAGCTCCTGCACCAAACTGTTGGAACCAAAACGTTTTATTTTGAGTTTCGATTTTCTATCTTTAATACGAGCCGACGTTTCAAACTTAGAGTCTCTAGGAACAGTTCAAGTGCGTTTGTCTTAAATGTGTTGTGTTTTTGTGGTTTGTGACGTTTTGTTCCAGCGCACATGGGTCGATGAAAAGGTGCTGTTTTCTGTTGAAAAAGTGACTAAAAGTACAACTAAACGCGTGACTAAGAGCAACAAAAACGCAACTAAGCGACAAAAACACAACTAAAAGCGACAAAAACACAACTAAAAGCGACAAAAACGTGACTGAGAGCAACAAAAATGTGACTAAAATGACAAAAGTGCCACTAAAAGTGACAAAAATGTGGCTAAAGGTGACTAAAACGTGACAAAAAATGAGCTGACGTTTGAAACTTAGAGTCTCTAGGAACAGTTCAAGTGCGTTTGTCTTAAATGTGTTGTGTTTTTGTGGTTTGTGACGTTTTGTTCCAGCGCACATGGGTCGATGAAAAGGTGCTGTTTTCTGTTCGAAAAGGCGACAAAAGCACAACTAAACATGACTAAGAGCAACAAAAACGCAACTAAAAGCGACAAAAACACAACTTGAAGCAACAAAAACACAACTAAAAGCGACAAAAACACAACTTGAAGCGACAAAAACACAACTAAAAGCGTCAAAAACGTGATTGAGAGCAACAAAAACGCAACTAAAAACAACAAAAATGTGACTAAAATGACAAAAGTGCCACTAAAAGCAATAAACATGACAAAAACAGAACAAAAAGTGACAAAAATGTGGCTAAAGGTGACTAAAACGTGACTAAAAATGAGCTGACGTCTGAAACTTAGAGTCTCTAGGAACAGTTCAAGTGCGTTTGTCTTAAATGTGTTGTGTTTTTGTGGTTTGTGACGTTTTGTTCCAGCGCACATGGGTCGATGAAAAGGTGCTGTTTCCTGTTCAGTAGAAATCAGGATGTGGCTGAATCTTGGGCGTCGCTCGGTGAAGATGGCGGCGGCTCTCGTCTGCGCAGTCACTGGTAACAAACGACTTTTATCATTTATGATTATGTTTCCAAAAGATTAATTTTCTTACACATTTAGAAGCAGAAAGGGTTTTATTGCCGTTGTCGGTGACAAAATTCTCAAACAGGAACTTGCTTTGGAAGTTAATAGAAAAGTGAAAAGTATAGACTGATAAAATAAGATAAAATAAGGGAATGCAAAATAAAATATGTGTAGAATAAAACTTAAATATAATATGTATATTTACAGAACATTAGTGCAAACCTGCAGAGCAAACAGTGGAATAATTTAGAAAGTTCAGTCTGTCGTCTGTAAATATGAACTTGTGACTTTCTTCTAATAAAGAAACAAAAGCTAAAAGCTCATTTACGTGACATGTTTCAATGGGAGGACGTCCATTGAAACATGTCACGTAAATGAGCTTTATCTTCTTACAACTGTCTTATTAGAAGAAACTCACAAGTTCACAAACAGTGGAATAATATTATTAAAGTGACAGGTGTGTTTTTTGTCACTTTTAGTCACATTTTTGTCACTTTTAGTTGTGTTTCTTCTTTTAACCATGTTTTTGTCATTTTTAGTCACATTTTTGTTGCTTTTAACCATGTTTTTGTCATTTTTAGTCACATTTTTGTTGCTTTTAATTGTGTTTTTGTCATTTTTAGTCACATTTTTGTTGCTTGTAGTCATGTGTTTGGCAGGTGCTCTAAAGTGGCAGGTGCTCTAAAGTGGCAGGTGCTCTAAAGTGGCAGGTGTTGTAAAGTGTTGTAAACCTCCATCTGGAGGCTCTGGTCCAGATGGAGGCTCTGGTCCAGATGGAGGCTCTGGTCCAAATGAGGTTCTGGTCCAGATGAGGTTCTGGTCCAGATGAGGCTCTGGTCCAGATGGAGGCTCTGGTCCAGATGAGGTTCTGGTCCAGATGGAGGTTCTGGTCCAGATGAGGTTCTGGTCCAGATGAGGCTCTGGTCCAGATGGAGGTTCTGGTCCAGATGGAGGATCTGGTCCAGATGGAGGTTCTGGTCCAGATGGAGGTTCTGGTCCAGATGAGGTTCTGGTCCAGATGGAGGTTCTGGTCCAGATGAGGTTCTGGTCCAGATGAGGTTCTGGTCCAGATGGAGGTTCTGGTCCAGTTGGAGGTTCTGGTCCAGATGGAGGTTCTGGTCCAGATGGAGGTTCTGGTCCAGATGAGGTTCTGGTCCAGATGGAGGTTCTGGTCCAGTTGGAGGCTCTGGTCCAGATGAGGTTCTGGTCCAGATGGAGGTTCTGGTCCAGATGAGGTTCTGGTCCAGTTGGAGGCTCTGGTCCAGATGAGGTTCTGGTCCAGTTGGAGGTTCTGGTCCAGATGGAGGTTCTGGTCCAGATGAGGTTCTGGTCCAGATGAAGGTTCTGGTCCAGATGGAGGCTCTGGTCCAAATGAGGTTCTGGTCCAGATGAGGCTCTGGTCCAGATGAGGTTCTGGTCCAGATGGAGGTTCTGGTCCAGATGGAGGTTCTGGTCCAGATGAGGTTCTGGTCCAGATGAGGCTCTGGTCCAAATGAGGTTCTGGTCCAGATGAGGCTCTGGTCCAGATGAGGTTCTGGTCCAGATGAGGCTCTGGTCCAGATGGAGGCTCTGGTCCAGATGAGGCTCTGGTCCAGATGAGGTTCTGGTCCAGATGAGGCTCTGGTCCAGATGGAGGCTCTGGTCCAGATGAGGTTCTGGTCCAGATGGAGGTTCTGGTCCAGATGAGGTTCTGGTCCAGATGGAGGTTCTGGTCCAGATGAGGTTCTGGTCCAAATGAGGTTCTGGTCCAGATGAGGCTCTGGTCCAGATGAGGTTCTGGTCCAGATGAGGCTCTGGTCCAGATGAGGCTCTGGTCCAGATGGAGGTTCTGGTCCAGATGGAGGTTCTGGTCGGGGGGGGAGGGGCTAAATGTACCTTCATTGGTTCAAAGTAATTGGTGGCGTTCATGTTTGAGCTGGAGGCGGATTTTAAATCATTTACTAATTACTTTGTCCACTGTTTTATATTTTATTTTTAAAAAATAACTTTTTTTATTATTAGTATTTGTTATTTATTTGGTGGGAACAGTGCATGTTTATGAACAGGATTTCCATGTAAAATAATAATAATAACACAGCCTGGGAGTGGAACCCAGGACCTTCTCACAGTGAGTGAAAGTGCTAACCGCTGCTCGCCCCATGGAACGATAACAGGCAAACAGAACACACACTGTTTTTGACAGAAGGGTCCAGTGTCTCTATGGTGTTATTTCATTGATGGCCCTCTGGAGTCGATGGGCAGGACTCACTCACACTGACGTAGAAGCAGGTCCGGCCTTAAGCCACAGAAGTAAACGCAGCATCACACAGAGCCGGTCCACGTGGTCCCTCACTCGTCCAGGACGGTCCGTCGTCTGTCAGTCTGAGTGAAAATGACTTCTGGATCAGAGTCTCAATCTTCAAACGGCGTCCGACCCTGGGACCTCTTCAACCGTCCCACAGAACCTGGAGATGTTTACAGCACGTGTCCCAGTTTGAGCACATGAGGTTATGCTTATTTGGTTCTCAGTCATGAAGCAGAAGATCATTGTGAACCGCAGCCTTTGAAACGACGCAATAATACAAAGAAACAGGTCCATTGAGTTTCTGTTCCAAAGCTGCAGAACTGACACCTTTTCATGAGCTCTTCACAGTGACATTTCACCCAAACCACAGAGCTCTGCCGACCGCTCGCTTCAGGAAGTACAGCTTCTATTTTTATGTCAGGACGGTGAACATACATGACATACTGGGATCACAAACATGGGCTCATTCACACAAAACATTCACACTCTCCGTCTTATTTTTCTCATTTGAATTCTGAAAAAAAAAAGAAAGTCAAAGTTCTGTGGTGAGAACTATAATTATGTCTCAAATCTGTTTCTGAAACTTTATAAACCACAGACACACAGACATTTCGCTGATTTGTAATTATATATTAAACACAGACCACAAGCAGAGAGCGAAGAACAAAAAACAAAAATAACAGCAGAAACACATCAATGAAAAATAACAATGGCACAGTCAAAGCCCTAAAACACCTTTATACACTTTGTCCAGATCTGAAATCTTAACCAAACATCTCAACATCTTTGTTCACTTTGTATTTTTTGCACACAGTAAGTACAGATTTAACCACAGATTCTTCACTTTTACGCCGACACAAAGCCGTGTGAAGGCCTCAGGAAATGTGTGTCAGGTCTGTTTGTGGTGAACGCTGGTCCAACTAGAACTAGATAAGTCTGAACTCAGCTTCAGACTTTTATTTCTTTCAGCTTCAGCTGCAGCAGGTCCAAAACCTTTAAACAAACGTAAAACAAAGGCACTTCATTTATGTTTACTTTTTAACTTTTCAAATTGTATTTACTCATTTAAATAACTCTTCATAGCGACTAAATGCAACTTTACTAATTAAATAATATTTTTATACGTATGTTTTTTATAAATGTATTCTATGTTTCAACTTTCTAGAATATAAACTATTTTAATAACTGGTACTTATTTATTTTAACTATTTTTATGTATTTTATTTTATTTATTTATTTTATTGTTATTTATTTATTCGTTAGCAGCTATCAATAACTTTTAATCAATAAACTGTGTTTTTAACAAATGCAGACATATTGTTTTTAAGTATCTTTTTAATCAGTCTATTAATATAAACTGATAATTTTATTACTTTAAACAATTGACTTTGTCTATATTTCGTATAAATTCATCAAACTTTGCACAAATAAAATGTACTTTAATACTTTAACACAATCACTTTACATTAATTATTAACTCAAATTTTGGACCTTTTTGAATTTATTCTTATGTAATTCATTAACAGAGTAAAGTCAACCATATTAATACTAAACTAAAACTCTCAATATTTAGTTTGGTTGAACAAAGGCTGCTCACATGAGCCAAATGTAGCGGTCTGACCTGTGTGAGCGCCATCTGCTGGTCAAACTGGAGATGACTGATGGACTAAAGACAGATTATTAGAATGAGGAGGACAGAGTAGAGAGGGAGAGAGAGAAATGTGGGTTGGGCAGCTCGGCTTCACAATGAGTGCACTGCTGACCCCCTCTGGAGGGGAGTGTGCGGTGCAGGTGGAGAGCTGTTCACCTCGACTGGGGACGTCGTCCTCTCAGCCTGTGGTTATGGCCCTTCAACAAAGTCAAAAGAGACAAGAAACAGGACACTTTAAAACAGAAACTGGTCCACTCTGAGGACAAGACGCCGACACAGAAACAGAGCCGTGTAGTGTGTTCAACAGAGCAGAGAGGACGGCGGGAAATTTTACTGCCATATTTTTGATTAAATGTTTGTTTTTTTTGGTAATTTGTGTTTTACATATTATATTATATATATTAGGCGGCAGTATTATATATATCTTATATATTAGGGCGGCAGTGGCTCAGTCGGCAGAGAGATTGTCTTCTGATCCGTAGGTCGGCGGTTCGAATCCCGCTCCCGACATAAACATCCTCGGTTGAGCGATCAGATCCACTGACCCACAGGTTGGTGGTGCGATTGCTCCCGCAGGTGAATAATGCCGTTGTGTCCTTGGGCAAGACACTTAACCCACCTCGCCCCCAGTGTCTGTGTACTCTGGTGTGTGAATGTGTGAGTGAATGGGTGAATGGTACCTTAACGTAAAGCGCTTTGAGTGCCTCGAAGGTAGAAAAGCGCTATATAAATATGTGAATATTTACCATATAGCACTCTTACTTTGAAAATCCAAAGGTACTAACTATTGTTCAGGTATTTTAGTTCCGGTATATACACCTAATTGAGACGCACCTAAGATGAGCTCAGCGAAGACAAGAGAAACTAATTTAAGTAACAAAAGAAAGGAAAAGCCATTAGTTGGCTGTTAAAGGCATCATTCTACCTCTAAGTGTGGATCAGCCAGCGAGGCATGTTTGGATTTCATTTTCATTTTTATGTCTTTGTTTTATACTTTTACGCATGCTAATTGTACTTTATGTTACTTGTTTTAGTTCGATGGTGGCATAAGGTGGCAAGGGTTACAATAAAGTTTACGTTGAGCCATCAGTAAAAGAACTCTTTATTGACTCCGAGGAGGTGGTGTGACAACAAAGAACGTTACAAAGTGAGACTAAACACTGCACCAAAGGCTGGACCAACACAGAAGATCAGCCACAGCTGGACCACAAAGTGCTGTCCATCTGCTCCTGAAAGACACAAAGCACTTGTGTGAGGACAGAGAGGTGAAGATTTTGAGCAGCAGAAGAACTGGTTTGAAAGAGGAGGAAAGGAAGACATTTTTGTAAAAAGAGAGAATCCTTCCCTAAACAGGAATGGGGGCTTAAGATTCCAATTAGCAAAAATCTATGACAGCCTCCTAACCCTGGTCCAAGTCAATAGACCAGTCACATGCTAATCACATGCTAATCACATGCTAATCAGACAGTCAGCAGTGATGAGGGAGCTACAGCTAACAATAGGACAATAGAACAAAGGCTATCATAACAAGATTAGTTTTGGGTGAAACTAGGCTTGACTAACTAACAAAGAAAGACCATAATCAGTGACTCCTCCCTGTGGACGTTTGCTACGATGGAACCCTCCTGGACGAATGAGGGCTCACATCAACTGTTTTAATGAACATCTCATCCACAGTCCCTGGACAGATTGTAAATGGTCACCTTTAACCGCAATTATACAAAACAGTGCTATTAAAAAGCAATGAATATACATTGTAAAACAAAGTACATAGAGACAATAAATTATCTACAACACAACACATGCACAAATCATGTAAGTAAGATCCTGACAAATGTCTTTTTTGGTAACACCTTCTGTCTGTCCTCAGCCGTGGCTCTGAGCGTCTCTCAGAACAGCTCGCAGATCCACAACTATGAGCGCTTCACCGTCACCTGCCCCTCCGAGTCCTGGACGGCCTTCAGGAGAACACACTCCGAGGGAACTCCAGAGGAGTGTAACTCCTGGGGTAAAGGTGTCGGGAAAACCTGCAAAGTGAGAATCATACTGAGCCCTGACTCTGGACTCTACTGGTGCCAGAACCAGAACCAGACCGAGTGCAGTCCTGCTGCCAACATCACCGTGAGCGAAGGTGAGAAGAATGAATTCATTTAAAGTAAAAATGTGATCACAGTTTTAATGAATGTCATAAGTCTGATAAGTCTAATAGTCTGGTACAGTGATCCCTCGTTTATGGCGGGAGTTGCGTTCCAAAAATAACACGCGAAAAGTGAAATCCGTGAAGTAGTCCCAGCTTTATTTTTTATTATTTTACAATGCAATACTGAACTATGGAATGAAACCAAAAATCAAAACCTGTTTTAAAGCCCAAAATGTGTTTAAAACAATAATTTTAATATAGTAATACAAGGTTGTAAACATTGTCACTGGTGTATTTTACAGTCGCAGTTCGTCCTGACTCCGCCCCCTGTAGCGTCTGTTTCTACTGAAGGCGCACGAGTCTTTCTCCGAGAGAAGAACATTGTTATGGGGAGTTGTTGGCGCTCTTTCTTTTTCTGAGCAAGAAGATTGTTATAAACGGATACACCACCTTCGATTATATTTGAGAAATGCAATGAACGACTCGTCAAAGGGTCCCGTTCTTGTGCGTGCGCTGAAGTTCAGTGGATGCACTGTGAAAATATCCGCACTGTAAAAAAATCTGTGAAGCAGCGAAGCCGTGAAAGATGAAACGCGATATAGCGAGGGATCACTGTATGGTAATTTGGACAGTCACTCCCGTTCAAAACTCCAACGAATCATCAACAAATCCTCCAAGATCACTGGCCACACACTCCATCCATAGACACACTGTACCAAAGACACATCACACAGCGAGCCACAAGAATCACCTCAGAGATCTCACATCCTGCTCACCATCTCTTCACACTTATGCCCTCTGGGAGGCGCTACAGGTCTATAACCACAAAATCTGTCAGATTTAAAAACAGCTTCTTTCTAGCTATACGGACCTTAAATGAATCACTGTCTTGATGTAACCTGTGTAAATGTGTGCTTCTGTTGATTTTCTGTTGCTGATGATGGAACTGAATGAATTCCACTAACTCTGTTGTGTGGCCTTTAATAAATGATTCTGATTCTGATAACTAAAACAAAACAAAAAAAAATTAAAAAAGAGGAAAGACAATCTATCTTAAGACTGAAGACATTTCCTCCACCTCCCGAGGCATCTAGGAGGCTCCAGGACAGATCCCCGACCCATCCTCCAGCCACTGCTCCTCTCCAATTGGAGGAGCAGAGGCTCTACTCCAAGCTCCTCCCATGTGACCGCGCTCCTCTCTGTCTCTAAGGGACTGTCTCGTCCTTTGGGTCATGACCCAGAGCTCATGACCAGGTGAGAGAGGAACGTCAATAGCAGGACGGCCCCGGGTCACTCGTTCGGGCTGTGACGGCCGAGCCTCACTCCCAGGCTCTGCTGCAGGTTCATTAAGACGATGAAGAATTTAGTTCCTTTTTGGAATTGATCTTGAGCAAAAGTGTCTCTCTCTCGTGGAGTGTGCATGTTCTCTCTGTTCCTGTGGCAGAGTGGTTATCCTGTCTGTGTGTTTTCCAGAGAGAGTGATCCTGGAGAGCCCGATGTTCCCCGTCAACGAGGGAGAGCGAGTCACTCTCAGATGTTCCTACAAAGAGTCAAAAATGGCCACACCCACCTCAGACTTCAGCGCCTCCTTCTTCAGAAACAGTACATTTCTGGGGGAGGGCCCTGAGCTGGTGCTGGAGTCTGTCTCTGAGAAGGAGAAGGGCCTGTATCGCTGTGAGCACCCGACAGAGGGAGGGTCCCTGGAGAGCTGGCTCCACGTGAAGCAGAACGGTAGGAACTGTTTGTGAGCGCACTCTGAAGATATGTTTACAAGGCCAGTGTCATTAGATCTGATCGTTATAGAGTTAGCGTTTGAGAAGAAGAAAGAAGTCAACCTTGATTTGTGCTTCCAAAGTCCATTAAGATAAATAACAAACATATTCGCACCAATCATTGTTTGACGGATAAAAACGTATCAACATTAAACGTTTAAAATGACAGAAAAATGTCTTGTGTGTAAATTGTCCCTGTATTTTGGACGGCCTTTTGGATGAATGTTCTATGCCATTCATTTTAATGAAACCACAAAATTAAAACTGTAATTCTGTTGTTTGTAGACAGCACAGATGAAAGACCATTCACTTCCAGCTTAATTCTTTAAATTGCTTCCACTTGATGGAATGAAAATATAATTTTCTTGTCAAAGTGATTTGGCCTGCTGTGTTATATTGGTGCATTGTTGTTCAGGATGAAGTTAGTTTAAAGAAATGTTTATCATTTCATTTTGGCACCGACTGCTTTGTCAGTAAACAGGGTTCGAACAGTCATGAAAAACCTGGAAAACTCATGGAAAATTAAAATCTAATTTCTAGGCCCTGGAAAAGTTATGGACTTCTGATGGTTTTGGAAAGGTTTTGGAAATTTAGAACATTTTGGTTTCAGAAATAAATGTCGAAATCAAAAGATCTTTCTGGTGGTATATATTTTCAATCCAGAAAATAAGTAGCGCGACAGGGCACGCCCCGTCCGTGGCTTGTGCGTAAACGTGGCTCCCGCGTAGCTGCGCACAGCACCCGCCAATCCTGCGTCCCTGAGCCGCGGTCACCGACAGACGCACAGGCCGCACTCGGAGTGAACCACGGACCGGAGCGCCCACAGAGCACGAGCCGCTCTGGCCCCACATCGACTGAATCGCTTCCAACACTGGGAATAAGCAACTCCACTTTGGAGAACAAAGAGCACGGAGGACGCCGCCAGGATCAGACCTTGTGACAACAGACATTGTGTGCAACATTCAAACTGTTTTAGAAGAATGCAAAAACTAATAATGAACGTGCATTAAGAGAAGAACATATGGAGTTACTACACGGGATAATCGTGGACAACGAGACGTAAACCCTGCGCCTGCTTCACAAAAGTAAGAAACACATTTGGGATGAATTAAAACGTTCATGGTTCAAATGTTAAATGAGGACTGTTGTTTGCTTGTTAGCGCTTCATTGCATTTGCCGGTGTGTCATTTCTACACGATTCAGCGTCGGTAAAATCCTTTAACACTTAAGTTTCTGAAAGAAAGCTAATGGTGAATGTGGTTACATTTTTGGGCGAAATCAATCCTCCATCATAAACTGTGGAGAAGGATGTATTTAAACTGTAAGGTGACGTTTACGTGTGGCGTAGTCTGTGTGTAACTAAAGCTCAGCGCTGTTAGGTTCGCCGGGTGTGCCCGGTGCTCCTGCGCTCCTTGTGCTTTAAAAGTCCAACTTTCGATCCAAACGCTGCACGTTTCATGAGTCCAGAGAACGACGAGACAGGAACGTACACACATTCGGGCTATTGTTCCCCGGGCAAGGTGTTTTTGGCTAAACAGTGATAACAATAAATGGTAAATGGTAAATGGTCACATATTTATATAGCTTTATATTCCCTTTGCACACACACTTCCTCCAGCTCCTCTGATCCCGAGGTGTTCCCAAGACACAGAGAGACATAGTCCCTCCAGCGTGTCCCGGGTCTACCCCGGCTCCTGAACAGATGCTGAGCCTCCGCTGTTCCTCTCGATGTGGAGGAGCAGCGGCTCTACTCCGAGCTCCTCCGTGTGACTGAGCTCCTCTGTCTCTGAGGGAGCGCCCAGCCACCAGAGGAGGAAGCTCATTTCGACGCTTGTATCCGTCCTTTCGGTCATTACCCAGAGCTCATGAGGGTGGAATGGAGATTGAGGTAAATCGAGAGCTTTGTCTTTCGACAAAATACAGCGCCTGCATCACTGCAGACGCTGCACCGATCTGTCAATCTTACGCTCCATCCTTCCCTCTGAACAAGACCCTGAGATACTTGAACTCCTCCACTTGGGGCAAGGACCCTCCACCCAGAGAGGGCAAGACACCTTTTTTCCAGTCGAGAACCATGGCCTCGGATTTGGAGCTGATCCTCATCCCAGCTGCTTCACACTCGGCTGCAAACCGTCCCAGAGCTGGAGGTCCTGGTTTGATGAGGCCATCAGGACGACATCATCTGCAAACAGCAGAGATGATCCTGTGGTTCCCAAACTGGACGCCCTCCGGACAGCCCTGAGCAAAGGGCCCTGGACCCCATACTCCCAGAGCACTCTCCACAAGGCGCCCCGGGGCACACGGTCGAATGCCTTCTCCAGATCCACAAAGCACATGTGGACTGGTTGGGCAAACTCCCATGATCCCTCGAGCACCCGATGGAGAGTATAGAGCTGGTCCAGTGTTCCACGACCGGGATGAAAACCACAGGCTCCTCCTGAATCCGAGGTTCGACTATCGGTCAGATTCTCCTCTCCAGTCCCCGGAATAGACCTTACCGGGGAGGCTGAGGAGTGTGATCCCCCTGTGGTTAGAACACACCCTCCGGTCCCCCTTCTTATACAGAGGGACCACCACCCCGGTCTGCCAGTCCTGAGGTACCGTCCCAGACCGCCACGCGATGTTGCAGAGACGTGTCAGCCAAGACAGTCCCCCCGGAGCCACCAAGGCGCAACAACCTCAGTGACTTCAGCCAGGGTGATGGACGAGTCGCCTCCGAGTCCTCAGCCTCTGCTTCCTCCTCGGAAGACGTGACAGTGGGATTGAGGAGATCCTCAAAGTATTCCTTCCACCGTCCGACCACATCTCCAGTCGAGGTCAACAGCTCTCCACCTGCACCGAAAAACCCCCTCCTGAGGCGACGGATGGTTTGCCAGAATTCCATCGAGGCTGACCGATAGTCCTCCTCCTCTGCGACCGCACAGGCTGCAGTGCGCTTGGCCTGCCGGTACCTGTCAGCTGCTTCAGGAGTCCCACAAGCCAACAAGGCCTGATAGGACTCCTTCTTCAGCCTGACCATCCCTTACTTCCGGTTTCCACCATCGGGTTCGGGGATTACCGCCGCGACCACACGTCATACTTCTATGTGACATATTCCTTCAGACACATCAATTCAACTCTTTAATTTTACATAAGATTTAAATATTGAAAATAACATTAAATGCCTAACAAGTCAGTAGTATATCACACACCAGTCGTGTTTGTTCTAATATAAAAGCTATACCAAAATGTGTAAATAGACTGCCTTTATTGATGTTGTTTCCTCTTTGTTCATTAAGTCACAGAGAACTGTTTATCGTACGATTATAGCGCACAGCTCAGTGAATTCTTAAGACCCTTTCACATTTGACTCTTTTATTCCTCTTCTCTATATTTTGCAAAAAGCATTTGCTCATGTTTGATTTTAAATTGGTCGATGTCCTGACATTATCTCTGCTCCGCCTCTAATTTCAAGGTTCAACTTTCAAGTTTCACTCCATAAACTGTAGAACAGAAGCTTTTCAAGGTGGTCCTGTGCCTTGGGATCTGAAAAGTTAACCCTTCTCTTATTTTATACTCAGAATTTTTCTCATCAAACTTGTTTTGCAACCTGCAAAGTTTCTTTCTAACTTTGAATAAAAATGGCTGATTTTGAAACTCAATTATATCAAAAGTGGATTGGTGTGTTCAGTAAAAGCAACGGCGTGCATTACACAAATTGCTCTTTTTTACAATAAAAATAATGGTTTTACTGAACGTCTGTGTGTACTGCCCCGCTCCATAGAACGTCATTTGAGTCGAGCAAAACCAGGGCTGAATGCAGAGGACAAACTGTTATAAAAACACAGTCATTATGTTTTGATTGACAGATGCCCCGCTGCCCTCGGCCCCGCCCTCCTCTCCTCCTCCTCCAATGGGAGTCCCTCTGCACAGATGGGTGCTCTTCGGGGTGCTGGTCCTGCTCTACACCTGCATCCTCTGCATCGCCGTCTACATCCGCCACAAGTGGACCCGAGGTACAGCACTAAAGCTGCACTACCACACTTTTCTGACACGGAGCTGACGTGTCGTTTCCACGGCGATGTCACGGTTATGTCTGTGTAAAGCCGGTGTCCTCTCTGTTCGTCTGTGATGTTCGTGGGAAGAATCTTGAGTCGTGGCTCGTGGCTCAGAGTGAGACCGAGACAAAGACTAAACGTAGAACCATCGAACGACCAAAGACCAGCCGTGGTTTAAATCAAAGCTGTTTGACCTGCTGTCTGTCGTCTACCATCGAGAGCAGCAGCTGAGGCTCCACAGCAAACACCACTTTATCTCCTCATTTCACTTTAATGTAGTGACTTTACAGATGCTAACGCTAGCACATCGCGCTAGCCTGTGCTAACACATGCTGTGCTAGTTTCCGCTAACAGGTAACACTGTGGTGACTTTACACAGGGACCATCACTGTGTGACTCTAGAGGAGTCTTTATGTCTTTGAGTGAGACATAAAGGAATCTAATAAGACGAAAAACTCTGTGCTGTGGACACCGGGCTTTAGTCCAAACACGAGGCGCGTTCAGGAAAAGCCAGATGCCCGATCAGTGTCGGTCGGCGCTGATCTGAAGGCGGTGCATCCGGAGCAGGTTTGTGTCCGACTTTACTCCGACTCGCTCTGACGTCACGAGGTAAAACCTGCTGAAATCCAGACGGGATCAACAGCTGAAGTCGGACACAAACCTCCTCCAGGTGTGTTCTTATGTGAGTGCGCTCTCCACAGATCTGACCTGTAACCAGGCGGCGTCACCCGTCTGTTTCCATGGAGATTTCAGACAAACTGAGCTCATAGTTCATTGTGATTATGTCGTCTGTGTGTGTTTTTCAGCTCGAGCCAAAGAAAAGCAGCAGGAGTCCGAGCGCGTTTCTCTCAGAAGAATCAGAGACGCCTGACACCAGCAGGGGGCGCACGGAGCGGAAGTGAAGCCTGACACCAGCAGGGGGCGCACGGGGCGGAAGTGAAGTCTGACACCAGCAGGGGGCGCACGGAGTGGAAGTGAAGCGTGACACCAGCAGGGGGCGCACGGAGCGGATGTGAAGCCGTTAAAATGAGGCTCAAATCAATAGCCCAGTGTTGTTCAATTAGCCTGGTCCCATTCTATGTTGTAGCGCTAATGCATTGTCAATGGGAGAGTTAGCGTTAGCCTCAGAGTTAGCGTTAGCCTCCAAACATCACAAAGTGAAAAAACAGGTCTGTTTTGCTGATGTTGCACTGTTTTGTGTGGATTAAACGAGAAGAATCAGAGTTTCAGTCAAATCTGGAACAATCTTCCTGAAGATGTGACGCCTCTGACAAGGTTTAAATCCAGGATAAAAACAGTTCTGTTTAGCTGCAAAGCACCGAAAGATTCATCTGTGCTCTTCTCCTTTAAAATATTTTGATAATCATTTAAAATCAGTTATAATCATTTTAATTAATGGAATTTTATTCTTTTGTGTAAAGCACTTTGAATTGCCTGATGTATACATTTTATTGTACAAATAAACTTGCCTTGCCTAGATTAGCATTAGCAATTAAGCGCCTGACAGGGCTTCAAGTGTTTAGTGTTCTACCTGCACCAGCGGGATGTGTCCTGTTCCAGAAGTTCCTGTCCCTCCGCTGACGCTGGCCCAATGATCTCTCTCCCTCGCTCTTTTCTTCAGCTTTTTGGGAGGGCATCCATGGCTCTCTCTCTCTCTAGCAGCAGGTCAGCTGTGCTGGTCCCGCTGGTCGCGCCGCGTTTTCGCTGGTGACTTTTTTTTTGGCGACAAGTAGCGCAACTAAAGCGACTGTCCTTAAATGCACAGGCGACAAACTAGGGGCGACAGGCGCGATTTTGTCGCTGCGGTCTGAACAGGGCTTAAGACCAAAGGTTTCAAGGACAGCATCAAGCTCTTCAGCGTTTCTGTCACAAACATTATCCACATGAACATTGAAATCACCTGTAATGACCAAACCATCAAAGTCTGTGCATACGACTGAAAGCATCTCAGTAAAATCATCAATAAAACCTTGGCAGTGCTGGGGAGGCTTGTACAGGACAATGTAGAGTATGGAGGGAGACTGTTTTAGCTCCATTTTAAAAGATAAATACTCAAATGATGAAAACACCCCAAAAGACAACCTCTGGGTAACAATTTTATCTCTAAAAACTGCACAGACACCTCCACCCTTTTTGTTGTCGCGTGTTTCAGATTCAAACTTGAAGCTCGGTGGAGTCGCTTCTATTAGAACTACATTCCCCGTGTTTTTGTCAAGCCATGTTTCAGTTAAAAACATAAAATCAAGATTATAAGAAGATATAAAATCATTAATTAAAAGTGATTTGTTACATAATGATCTGACATTAAGCACAGCAAGTTTCAGATTGGTTTCAATGTGACTGGACGTTATCTTTTCACAGGGAATATTAATTAAATTTCTAAGATTGGACAGTCTAACTGTCCTTCTGTTCTCCAGTCTGTGTGACGTGACTACAGATATAACACAGGGCCCCGGGTTTGTTTGACCATTTTCATGACCATAAGTCCCGGCAACGCTGAGACCCACTGCATCCTAGCTATGGGAGATAACAGTTCTGGGGGGAGGTGGGGGAGGGCGGCGAAGGGGGAGACCTGGAGGGAGTTTGGGCAAAGGCTGAGTGGGGAGAGCTGGGAGGGCTTTGGGTGATGGACCAGGTGAAAGGCGAGGGGGGAGAGGTGCAGGTCGTTTTTTTGGTGAAGCAGGAGAGTTGAAGCTCCTGGGTGGTTTGGGGGGCACAGATTTGTACGGGGAAGAGTTCATCACTGTTGACATCAGAACTCTTGATCTTGCTAAATTAGGTGTGAGTGGAACCATCTTTACTCCTGATTTGATCAGACTGTCAAGATGGTTGGGAAGGTCCCTGGGTGAAGGTGGAGATGAAAAGGAGAGTGATGACTGAGTGGGAGTAGATGTTGCAGGGGGGACCCGGGACTGGTCTGAAGGTAGGGGTGGTGACAGGGCAGCTGTCACAGACAGGTCCATGGCCTGTGATGAGCTTGAACCCTTCACCGGTGGTGGTGGAGATCGTTGTGGTGCTGCAGCTGATGACTTCTTTACTGGAGGCAGTGTAGGTGATTTTGGAGCAGCTGGAGTTGAATCCTTTGCTGGGCCTGGTGGAGCTGCTGTTGATAAATCCTGTTGTGGAGTCGGTAGTTTTGTTGCTGCTGATGCTGAGGCATTGGCTTGTTCTCTGGCTGTTTGAGCAGGAATTCTTCTCTCGTTCCTTGAACTGTCTGATCACGACCCTGTCCACACCCATTTTGATGCCTGAGAGCGTGACAAATTGATTTAAAAGCAAAATAAATAAGGAAACAGCTGTAGCAAACAGCTGTCAGGAGCAGCAAAGAAAAGCGTCTGCACTCTCATGGAAAATGATTGTGGGCTCAACATTTCTGTGAGTATTTTCCAGTAAAACCCATAAATCATAACCAAGTGCATCACACACAGGGAAATGAAAATACAAAACGGTACATGACAAAGCGCAAAAACATGATAGAAAACCAGGACTTCCGGTTACGACGCAGCAGCATGCACACGTGAATTAATTGCTCCGTATAGACAGGGAGTTGAAACCCCTCTAATTCATTAACATTTAATCAATTTTGGCTGAAAATGCACAATATGAGTGGGGGTACCGAATCTAAAGGCAGAAGGATGACTGAAATCACCGACACAGAAGTACTGTCAAGTGAAGACGATGTCGGTGATGCTAACGCTACTAGAACTAAACATGGCCGCGACTCGACAGAAACTGTCCAGCCGAGTTTGAGAGAGATAAGTGAACAAATCAGCTGCTTCAACACGGAGTTTACTGGCAACTGGATCATGTTCAAAGAGGTTTTTAGGAAAGAAATGAGAGAGGATTTCGCTCATTTCAAGATGCAGATCGAACAACAGTTAGCTTCAACATCGCAGAAATTACAAGAACATGACCAGAAACTGGAAGAGGCAGCCGCGGGTATCGACGAACAGGAGACGAGGTCTGCGGTTGCAAACGAAGCGCTACAACAGGTGTTAAAAGAGCAAAAGATCCTGCAGGACAAACTCAACGATTTAGAATCAAGGTCGAGAAGGACCAACATGAGGATTTACGGGGTGCCCGAGGGATCTGAAGGGACTTTGTTTGTGGAGAAGTTGCTGGTGAGTGAAAAGTTGATAGAAGAGGGAACAGATGCACAAATACAGCGAGCACACCGCTCACTCGCGCCAAAGCCGAATCCCAGCGCACCCCCAAGATCTATAGTTGTCAACTTCCTTCAATACAGAATGAAAGAAACTATCATTAGGAATGCATGTGTAACAAGGTTAAAGTGTTAAGTGTATTGAATATCATCAAAATATGTATCAGTTACACCCCCATTTTATTTTGAAAGTTCTGTTTCTGTAACTGGTAGTGGTGGTAACCGTGGCAACCCCTGCTCTGCCCCTTCTACTGTTGAGAGACTTGAAAACGGTATGTTACAACTTTGGCTCTGTGATTTTGGTATTATTTTGAGTTTGTACATCTATGTTAACATGTTTTAATTCACTCAATATGTAACCTAAGATTGTACAGTATTATTTTAATGTGGTTGGTGAAATATTTACCTCTATTTGGTAAAGTTATTTGAAGAAGTTGTAGTCTCTCAGTATCGGCAGTTGGCTTGACAGGGGAGTAACTGTCAGGGCTCATAATGCAGCTAAATCTATTTAAATACAAACATACATGGAGTTCAATTCTCAATATTGTTTTGTTGTTACTGTTTAGGGGCAGAAGCTGATTTTTTGTGTGATTTCAGGTATGTAATTTATGGGGGAGTTGTGCTTATATATATGTTTATCATTAGTTCACAAGTTTAAATTGCAATTAATATGTTTACGTTATGAACTGTGTGTTATTATATAGAGATAATAATTTTTTTATTGTAATACCACTATACGATCAAAGCCCCTTCTACTGTTGAGAGACTTGAAAACAGGGCAGAAGCTGATGTCATCACATGTTTACCAGTTCCTGTATTTTTTGTGTGATTTCAGTCTTCTTTATAAAACTTAAAAAAGACTGGTGTCGTCTATGCAACCTGGGTGACAGTTCAGGGGTTACACATGGAAGAAGAAAATCCAGATTGGTGACAAGACTATCGTTTGACTATGATTGGTAAATGTTTACGCTCCTCCTGAAAGTGAAGGAGAGTTCTATAAATCAATTATGGACATTGTAATAAAAGAGGCAGAAGGCATTTGTATATGTGGAGGCGATTTTAATGCAACTATTGATTTAAAACTTGATACCACAAGTGCAAATAGACGGAAAAAAAAAAAATACTTCGTACCACTCTTGGGGAAATCGGTATGGTAGATGTATGGAGAAAGCTACATCCTACAGAAAGGGAATATACACACTACTGTGTACCTCACTCGGTACATTCGAGAATAGATTACTTTTTTATAGGTCAAGAAAATGTATACAAGGTAACTGAATGTAGAATCGGAGTTGCGGATATCTCAGACCATAACTCAATTTATTTAACTGTAAACCTCCAAAACTGGCCAAAAAACACAGTATGGAGATTAAATGTGAGTCTTCTTAATCAGTCTACAGTTGATGATATTAAACAAGATATTAAGACATTTATTGATGAAAATGATAATGGTCTAGTTGATCCATCAATATTGTGGGACTCGTTAAAAGCAGTCTTAAAAGGAAAATTAATAGCTAAGGGGGCATACTTAAAGAAAAAAAGAATGGAAACATATAACCAATTAATCAAAGATTTGAAGGGCCAAGAACAGAAATTTAAACTCAACAAGGATCAAGAGTCTCAAAAGGAAATAAAAAAAATTGAAGTTGCAAATTGAAAGACTTCTAGATCATGACATAGAAATAAAAGCTAGATACACCAAACAGGCATATTACGAGCTTGGTCCAAAGTCCGCCAAATTGCTCGCGCGAAAATTGCGTAAGCTGCAGGTGGATTCAACAATTCCAAAAATTAGAGATCCAACTTCTCAGGAAATGCATACAGATCCCAAAAAAATAGAAGGTAGTTTTTATCAATACTATAACAACTTGTACTCAAAAGAGTGCGTCCCTGACAGGGAGTCAATCAAAGCCTTTTTGGACAAATTGGACCTTCCTTGTACAGGAGAAATTCAAAATAAAACCATCACATCTGAAATAACTCAAAAAGAGGTTGAGAAGGCCATAAGCGGACTTAAAGGTCCCATATTCTGCTATTTTGCCCTTTACACAGTCTATTCTAAGGGCTTTGTTGATAAAATTTTGCGTTGTGCAATATCCATAACATAACAGTTTACAAAAAACACCCATTTCTTGGACTGGCCCCCCTCCTGCAAAAGCAAACGGCTCACTCTGAGATCTGACCCCCCCGAACAGAGAGCAGGCTGTCTCCCCCGCCTAACCTGCGCAGCTCCCCCTCCCAACTCGTGCCGAAGCCTAGAGTGGAGATGGTGCATGCGCCGTGTGCTCCGGTAAACAGCGATACACAAACACTGAATAAACCTTTTCTGGTCCTGACGGTGCGTCGTGCTGAGTCCTACGTCCTGGATCTGACCTGGAGTTTGACGTGCTCCAGGGCCTCGACGACGCACGTGCCGTTTGGTAAATAACAAGCTAACTCTTCTATCTGTCGTATCCATCGTGTAATTACTGTGTAGCATTAGAATTAGCTGTTTTTATTCTGCGGCTGCGCGCTTCCCGGAGGCGTGGCTTAAACACCGCGTCATCCATGGGAAGCCGCGTCGTCCATGGGATGAGCCCCCGTCTGCTGCTCAGCTGAGGGGGACGGAAAAGACAGTTCTCTAGTGAAAACATGAGGGAATCAATCAAAAAACCACTTTGGGCACAACATACGAGGCCCAAATAGCACTGGAGGAAGGTTAGAACCTCTGAAAAGTCCATTTTGCATGTTATGGGACCTTTAAGACCAGCAAGACTCCGGGTAGTGATGGTTTCCCTACAGAGTGGTACCGAAAGTTTAAGGATGAACTGTCTCCACTTCTTTTGAGGGCCCTTAACTTTATCCATAAAGAAGGCAAGACCCCTCCTTCTTGGAAAGAAGCGGTCATTACCTTAATCCCCAAAGAAAACAAAGATAGAGAAAATTGTGCCAACAACAGGCCAATATCAACGTTAAATGTGGATTACAAACTATACACATCGATTTTAACTAAAAGATTTGAAACTTTTATTGCTGAACTAATTGACGAAGACCAGACCGGCTTTGTGGTGGGAAGACAAACGCAGTATCAGAAGAAGCCTGCACATAATTCATACGATAAACAAAAGCAAATTAAAAGCAGCTCTGATCAGCCTTGATGCCGAAAAGGCTTTCGACCGAGTAAATTGGGACTTCTTGTACATTACAACATTAGAAAAATTTGGCTTAACTCAAGACTCAAATGTCAAACGTATAAGAGCAATTTATGACAAGCCTACGGCAAGAATAAAAGTAAATGGTTCTTTAACAAATCGATTTGAACTAAAAAGAGGCTCAAGGCAGGGATGTGTAAGTAGCCCTACCCTTTTTGCTCTTTACAATGTGCCACTGGCTCAGGCCATTCGACAGAGTGAGCATTTGAAGGGCAACAAGATCAATGACAGGGAACAAAGATTGGATTGTTTGCAGATGATGTACTGTTATACTTAGAAGATATTAACACTTTCTACCAAAGTTAATGGAGCGTTATGGAGCTACAAAAATGTAATTCATATGCTGGATACAAATTGAACATTTCCAAAACCCAAATAATTCTATTCAATCATAAACCCTCAAAGGAAGTGGTAAATAAATACAATATCAAGTGGGACAATAAAAAAATTAAGTACCTTGGAGTATTTCTGTCTAAGAACCCGTCTCTTCTACATGATGATAACTATAACCCAGTTAAACTAAATATCAGAGCAGATATTCAGAAACGGTCCACTTATCCTTTGGATTTTACGAACAGAATAAATGTAGTAAAAATGAATATCCTGCCAAGATTGCTTTACTTGTTTCAGTCACTTCCTGTTGACATGTCACTTAAACAATTCACAGAATGGGATCGAACGATATCTAGATTTGTTTGGGAGGGAAAGAGGGCGAGGATTAGATACTCAACATTACAATTGCCAAAAGCCAAGGGGGTTATGGCCCTTCCCCATCTGAAGATGTATTTTTATTCTGCCCAGTTACGATATTTGTGTTGTTGGTGTGATCCTGGTTATTATGCCAAATGGAAGGAGATTGAGACATGTATGCCTGGGTATCATATTCAGACTGTCTTAGGGGAGGACAATCTGCCCAGTAATATTAAAACTTTACTCAGTCCAGTAACAATATTCACAATTGAAACCTGGTTTAAAGGGCCTATGACAGGTTGAAATACACATTTGACTAAAATGAAGTAAAGATACATATAATCAAATTTCCACTAAAGTCTTTACAAATTTTACCCCAGTTTAGCCATTTTTTAGGTTTTAAATTTTACTTCCTGGTTGTAAAGTATGACATCACACTAGGAAATTACCATAGCAACCACACTGTACATTGGTCAAAACTCATCTAATGTCACAGATTTTGTTCATTTGACAAAGAGAAACACATGTGAACGTCTTTATTTTGTTGAATTAATGTTTAAATGGTCAAAAAAGTAGTTCATTTTGTGTAAATTATGCATAACCTTTGTCTCCCCAGTGTGATGTCATCAGTTTATTTACTTCCTGTAATTTTCAACAGATTTTTCAACTTTTCTCCACAAACAGTGACTTGATTGGTGTAAAACTATAATTTGTATTTACACAAAGTATTAATACACTGGATAAAGTCAAAATTAGAAAATCATAAAAACCCGTCATACGCACTTTAAAGTAGCACGGCAACTGAAAATTAAAAAAAGAAAGACAAGTATTAAAATGGCTCACTTTAGATGAGGATTTTCAACCAGCAAAACTTGACTCAACATTTAAGAATTGGATTAACAAGGTGTCACAGCATTCTCAACAGTTATTAAAAACAATGAGACACGGTCCTTTCAAGTAGTGATGTGTAGAGGACCCCTCAGTGTGTCACACATTCCTCTTACTGTGTCGACACTGTATCACGCTGTATCACATATGTGTATGGGTTCCATCTAGTGGTTAAAAAATGTACTGCAGCCATACTGCAAAGGAACACATTGTAATTAGTTTGTGTAACTAAGTGCAATATATTACTTTTTCCACATGTGAACAAAACAATTGGGCCTATTTTCATTAATCTCTCTGTGATAAAGTGAAATTAGAGCAAATATTATTTATATTCTTGTGATGATTAAACACATTTTGTGTGTGTCATGAGTGCTTGTGAACATTTATTTTAATATTTACAATGCATCGATTCAGATTCCAAGTGAAAAGGAAAGGTGTTTGATTTAGATTGCTATTAGCCTCCATAATAATTAGTGACTGATTACAAAATACTAATCCACCAGTGTCCATTCCTGATGTATTTTCTCTTTCATGGCGAGCTCTATTGACCTTATTCTGCCCCGCCCACTTTTGCCGTTTTTTTACACGCACTTCCGTTTGACGAGAACTCCGTTAAAGCTAATGACGAACGAGGGAAAAGTTTCGCCCCTAAAATGTTACATAAAGTAGATTGATTTGTGTAAAATGTTTAATGAACACGAGCAACAACAAGTCAACAACGCACCGATTTCCTGGGCGGTCTGAAAACGTCTTTTTAGTCGAGTAGAACTTATTTTCTGTTGAGCTCGTCTGCTCTGTGTAAACTAATACAACGGAAACAAGACGGCGGCGCGTACGGCAAATTCCGGAATAAGGTCAATAATGCCGTAGTATTGCTGACGTGTTTCGGGTTGCATAGGACAACTCCGATGAGCATAGACGACATTTAACCTGTGGGTCACAAAAATATTTATAAAAGACCTTATCAGGTGTTCTGAGGTCAAAATGATCCCACACGGAAGAATACTTTCTCTTTCTTGGAGGCTCCATAGTCACCGCGTTGTCGTAGCAACAAGTGAGTCACCTGTGCTGGACGTCCTGATGTAGAACTGGGCCTCAATGACACGTGATACGACGTGGTCTAACGTGACACAGTGATGTCCTGTCACAAGGTTACCACCTTATATGTCAAAGAAAAATGGGAAAGGGAAACACTACTACAACTCAGAAGAGGAAAGGTATAGTATATGCCAGTTCTCGCAGACTTTTACATCGTTATTGAAATGGAGAGAGTTCAATTGGAAGAACATTTTTATTACTCCGCTTATTAAAAGTAAACAACTGTCGAGTCCACAGATGTGTTGGAGACAATGTGACACAGTTAATGTGTGGTGTCACGTGTGTAACGTGTGCTCCACGGCGAAAGAGCGCGGTGTGCAGTCAGCACTGTGTTGTTTTCCTCCTCATCCTCTGATAAAGTGGTCAAAATATGTGACGTACACCTTAATGAAAGTGTGGCTGCTGCACGGAGCAGAGGAGAGAGAGAGAGCCACGGATGCCCTCCCAAAAAGCTGAAGAAAAGAGCGAGGGAGAGAGATCATTGGGCCAGCGTCACGTCCCGTTGGTGCAGGTAGAACACTAAACACTTGAAGCCCTGTCAGGCGCTTATTCTGCCAATAAACCTCTGCAGGAACTCAGTTTATGGTTCTACACGTGTGCGGGCTCAGGTCTGTTCGGTCAATCATGCGTTTGGTTTGTTTACGTCCTTCTTCCCGGACAATGAAATACGTAGTTACGTCACTCAAGCGTGGTCTCTGATTGGTTGCCATCGGCGGCGGTCGCGGCGTTGGCCGCAGAAAGTTCAGCTTTGTTTATCTTCTGCGACGGTCACGCGAATGAAACGATTTTGCGGCCGCCGCAAAGTCGCTCTTGTCGCGGCGCACGACAGAATCGCAGGATTCGCGCCGCGCCGGTCGCTCCGCAACATTGCAGGAGGCTTTTGTCGCGCGACACCATAGACTTTACATGTAAACTGGTCGCGTTGGTCGCTGCGGCCTGAACGCCCCTTTAGACTCAAAGAAGACAAATTCAGGGATAAATGCGACAAATGGTTAAATACAAAAACTCACTGGACAGCCAGTGGGCGAGGCTACCACGCTCAAATTGTTCAAATTGCTCAAAATACGGCTTTGGTCTCAAACGTTAGCTTACGGCTCTGTGACGTTAGCTTACGGCTCTGTGACGACGCTGAGGGGGGTGAATTTTTTTGAACCAGGCTGGTTTAGCCGCTGTGATTTTTTAAAGTTCATGCATATCTAATGAAGAAGGCGGGCTTTACGCGCCGGAAATGTCAGGGCGGAGCCATTCACCTACGAGTGGGCGGTAACCATAGAGACAACGACGGCAGTACGTCAGCCAAAGGCCGCCCCAAAGTCGCCCTCTCCCCGCCTCCTCACCGAGGGGGGAGTGGTGGGGGCTAACCCGCGGCCATTTTGAATTCTCCATGACTGAGCCGCATTATCATGAAAGGGGCGGAGCCACAACCGTCTGTCCACTATTTTTATGTCTATGTGGACAGCACATAGTCAGCACTAATATAAAGCAATACTTGATGGTTGCTGTTTTATTTTGTTTTTGTAGTATTTTATTTCTGTTTGACATTTACATTATATATGTTTTGGCTCGGTGTCGAATTGTATTTTTGTTAAATTTGTTAAAAACAATAAAACATAAGTTACAAAAAAAAACATGATAGAAAACCACAAGAAAATAAAATATAAACCTGTCCAGCTCCTGAGATTATACTCCAGGGAGAAGAGGTGGGTTTTAGTCCAGACTTAAACTGGTCTGAGGGGCGGAGTCTGGGCCCTGCCACAGAAAAGGCCCTGTCACCTCTGGGCTTTAAGTCCTGGTTTAGTCCTGGTTAAATCTTGGTTTAGACCTGATTTAGTCCTGTTTTAGTCTAGTTTTACTCCTGGTTTAGTCCCGGTTTAGTCCTGGTTTAGACCTGGTTTAATCCTGGTTTGGACCTGGTTTAGTCCTGGTTTAGACTTTGTTTAATCCTGGTTTAGACCTGGTTTAGTCCTAGTTTAGACTTTGTTTAGTCCTAGTTTAGACCTGGTTTAGTCCTAGTTTAGACTTTGTTTCATCCTGGTTTAGACCTGGTTTAGTCCTGGTTTAGACTTTGTTTAGTCCTGGTTTAGACCTGGTTTAGTCCTAGTTTAGACTTTGTTTCGTCCTGGTTTAGACCTGGTTTAGTCGTTAGCCTCATAGTATAACTGCCTAAGTCATTTTTTTTTTCCAAATAGTTGATTTCTGCCAAACTTTGTGCTCTTTCCTCTGCTGCTTCATCCTGGCTTTCTGCCCAGGCCCTTGGCCAGTCACACTAACTAGAATGTTTTGGATTCGACTCAGGCTCAAATTCCACATCATGCGTCTCCGCTGCGCCGCCCACTGCGCAGAACTTGAGAGGCATCTGGCTGTTGCCTCTCCGCAGACCTTAACCAGGAGGCGCCCACGTGACCCGTACCTTAACCCAGAGGCCCTACCAGAGCCCGGATGTGTCAAAAATAACCAACATCAACACACGGCACCTTATGTTTTTAATTCAATCATTCCTCTTGTAGAAACTAAATTAAATATTAGTCTCTCCGCTGATTAATCTCAACAAAATGTGATGATTAGAATTTGTCTCGTGCTGTGAAGTGAATATATAGATATTACAGCACCACACGCTCTTTATGTTATCGCTCGTAATGTCTAATGTTAAAGGCGTTGAAGTGGAGTTTAAGTAACATATTATAAAAACTAGGGGTGAAGTTTACTGTTAATCGCAAATTTAATGTGAATTTGTAGAAATAGATCCATCGTCAGTGATGATGAGACTGAAATCTGACGATGAAGAACACGAGGAGGAGCTGGAGCTTTTAAAATCGTATTTGTTTGTGTGGAAGACGTGGTGGAGGCGGGGCTTTGTTTTTTATGAATGTCATGAGATGAATGAGTGATGCATGTGATCTTTCTTTCAAGTTTTTAATTTTTTCAATACTGTTTTTTTTTTAATTTTCTTATTCTTATTACAATATTTTGATTTGCAGAGCTTTCAATATTTCTATAAACTGTCAATCTTTCATTCAGTTTGAATGTTTTCTGATTGTTTTTAAACATATTTTTACTAACCTCTTACTTAGGTTAGTAAAAAGTAATATTGCGGCGTAACCTTTTTTTTAATTTTTATTATTATTATTTTCTTCCGCGCAACGTACTTCTGGACCTGTGGGTGAAGGCGCCTCTTGGTTAAGGTCTGCGGAGAGGCGACTCTGGATTAAGGTCTGCGGCCAAACACTCTTGCAGAACTTACGCAGCCATCGAAATGAATGAAGCCCGTTCCACATCCCGCGTAAGAATTGCGGATGAAGTCTATTTTCTTTCGCGCCAGAGTCCGACCAGATCAAGCCCCACAGTTTAGATCGCACCAAACAGGAAAGAGAACACCAACTACATCTGGGTCTTCAAAACAAAAACTTTTAACTCAGACCTAATGACGTGAATTAAACTTTTTGTTACCCAGAAGGCAAATGTTTACAATCAACACCACCCGAAACATGTTGTAAATGTCTTAAATAAAGTTTCAGGCTGTGATTTTATTAATGCTCTATTCATGCGCCGTGTTGACTCTGTGAAAAAAGCGATTGCAGTTGCACAAACAACAAACTTCTGCATTTGCTTTCCTACCGATACTTTTGGAGCGCTTTCTGATCGCGGATCCCTGCGCTGCGTGGACGGGCGGAGACAAATTACATCCAGTAGACGAGGGTCTGCGCTCTAAATCGGAGGCGATCCGCGGCGCAGCGGAGACGCATGATGTGGAATTCAGGCGTCAGGCAGTTTTGATGCTACAAACAAAATGGTAGAAAGAATAAGAACGAGGGTCAGCTGTCCACAAGTGAAGCAGTAGCTCTTCTCTTTGATTCCTTTTCATCTGATAAGAGTTCATATTCAATACTCTAGACACTAAATTTACTTTCAGTCATTCAAAGGAATCATAAAATGTGTGTAGACCTGGTTTAGTCCTGGGTAACGCCTGATGCACACTGACTCCGGTCCGGCTCCGGTTCAAGACTTAGAAAGTGCTTAAAATCAATGGGCCCTGTCACACCGACCTCGGAGCTCTGCGGTCGCGGGTCCGGCAGCCGCGTGAGTCTCCGGAAATAATCCGCAAGAAGTCTATTTTTGCCGGACGCCGCAGCGGTCTGGTGCGGCTTTCATGTCATTTGACGAGTGTTCTCGCGCGAAACCACGTGAATCTACGTGACTTTCATCAAAAACGGACCGCAGTGAACCGGAGCTGGTGTGACAGGCGTCTGCAAGAGACCCGCGCGGGTCCCGGACCGCGACCGGACTGGACTCAGTGTACGCTAGGCGTTAGACTTTGTTTAGTCCTGGTTTAGACTTTGTTTAGTCCTGGTTTAGACTTTGTTTAGTCCTGGTTTAGACTTTGTTTAGTCCCGGTTTAGACCTGGTTTAGACTTGGTTTAGTCCTGGTTTAGTCCTCGTTTAGACCTGGTTTAGTCCTGGTTTAGACTTTTTTTAGTCCTGATTTAGTCCTGGTTTAGACTTTGTTTAGTCCTGGTTTAGACCTGGTTTAGTCTTGTTTTAGACTTGGTTTAATCCTGGTTTAGTCCTGGTTTAGACTTTGTTTAGTCCTGGTTTAGACTTTGTTTAGTCCTGGTTTAGACTTTGTTTAGTCCTGGTTTAGACTTTGTTTAGTCCTGGTTTAGACCTGGTTTAGACCAGGTTTAGACCGGGTTTAGTCCTGTTTTAGTCCCGGTTTAGACTTTGTTTAGTCCCGGTTTAGTCCTGGTTTAGACCTGGCTTAGACTTTGTTTAGTCTTGGTTTAGTCCTGGTTTAGACCTGGTTTAGTCCTGGTTTAGAACCGGTTTAGTCCTGGTTTAATCCTGGTTTAGACCTGGTTTAGACCTGGTTTAGTCCGGATTTAGACTTTGTTTAGTCCTGGTTTAGACCTGGGTTAGTCCTGGTTTAGACTTTGTTTAGTCCTGGTTTAGACTTTGTTTAGTCCTGGTTTAGACTTTGTTTAGTCCTGGTTTAGACTTTGTTTAGTCCTGTTTTAGTCCCGGTTTAGACTTTGTTTAGTCCCGGTTTAGTCCTGGTTTAGACCTGGCTTAGACTTTGTTTAGTCTTGGTTTAGTCCTGGTTTAGACCTGGTTTAGTCCTGGTTTAGAACCGGTTTAGTCCTGGTTTAATCCTGGTTTAGACCTGGTTTAGAGCTGGTTTAGTCCGGATTTAGACTTTGTTTAGTCCTGGTTTAGACCTGGGTTAGTCCTGGTTTAGACTTTGTTTAGTCCTGGTTTAGTCCTGGTTTAGACTTTGTTTAGTCCTGTTTTAGACCTGGTTTAGTCCTGGTTTTGACCTGGCTTACTTTGTTTAGTCCCAGACTATGTTTAATCCTGGTTTACACCTGGTTTAGTCCTGGTTTAGACCTGGTTTAGTCCTGGTTTAGACTTTTTTAGTCCTGATTTAGTCCTGGTTTAGACCTGGTTTAGTCTTGGTTTAGACTTCGTTTAATCCTGGTTTAGACTTTGTTTAGTCCTGGTTTAGACCTGGTTTAGACTTGGTTTAGCCCTGGTTTAGACTTTGTTTAGTCCTGGTTTAGACTTTGTTTAGTCCTGGTTTAGTCTGTCTAAAATAAAGTTGCAAAGCCTGATGTAAAAAGTCTTAAAAAACCAAACTCAAACAGCAAATAAGTCGCAGAGTCCGTCCAACACTGAAAAGGAGCACACAAGAAAAATCACAACGTACAACTGTAGTGTACGCCCCACGACACAGCAGTTTGTCCATGAAAACGACGGCCTCATGACACAGTGATTCTGACACAGTTTACTAACATCACGTACTATTCACCTCATTCCGGAAGTTGTCGTACGCCGCCGTCTTGTTTCCGTTGTAGTTCACACGGAGCAGACGAGCTCAACAGAAAATAAGTTCTACTCGACTAAAAAGACGTTTTCAGGAAATCGTTGTGTTGTGACTTGTTGTTGCTCGTGTTCATTAAACATTTTACACAAATCATTAGTCCTGGTTTAGACCTGGTTTAGTCTTGTTTTAGACTTGGTTTAATCCTGGTTTAGTCCTGGTTTAGACTTTGTTTAGTCCTGGTTTAGACTTTGTTTAGTCCTGGTTTAGACTTTGTTTAGTCCTGGTTTAGACTTTGTTTAGTCCTGGTTTAGACCTGGTTTAGACCGGGTTTAGTCCTGTTTTAGTCCCGGTTTAGACTTTGTTTAGTCCCGGTTTAGTCCTGGTTTAGACCTGGCTTAGACTTTGTTTAGTCTTGGTTTAGTCCTGGTTTAGACCTGGTTTAGTCCTGGTTTAGAACCGGTTTAGTCCTGGTTTAATCCTGGTTTAGACCTGGTTTAGAGCTGGTTTAGTCCGGATTTAGACTTTGTTTAGTCCTGGTTTAGACCTGGGTTAGTCCTGGTTTAGACTTTGTTTAGTCCTGGTTTAGACTTTGTTTAGTCCTGGTTTAGACTTTGTTTAGTCCTGGTTTAGACTTTGTTTAGTCCTGTTTTAGTCCCGGTTTAGACTTTGTTTAGTCCCGGTTTAGTCCTGGTTTAGACCTGGCTTAGACTTTGTTTAGTCTTGGTTTAGTCCTGGTTTAGACCTGGTTTAGTCCTGGTTTAGAACCGGTTTAGTCCTGGTTTAATCCTGGTTTAGTCCTGGTTTAGTCCTGGTTTAGACCTGGGTTAGTCCTGGTTTAGACTTTGTTTAGTCCTGGTTTAGTCCTGGTTTAGACTTTGTTTAGTCCTGTTTTAGACCTGGTTTAGTCCTGGTTTTGACCTGGCTTACTTTGTTTAGTCCCAGACTATGTTTAATCCTGGTTTACACCTGGTTTAGTCCTGGTTTAGACCTGGTTTAGTCCTGGTTTAGACTTTTTTAGTCCTGATTTAGTCCTGGTTTAGACCTGGTTTAGTCTTGGTTTAGACTTCGTTTAATCCTGGTTTAGACTTTGTTTAGTCCTGGTTTAGACCTGGTTTAGACTTGGTTTAGCCCTGGTTTAGACTTTGTTTAGTCCTGGTTTAGACTTTGTTTAGTCCTGGTTTAGTCTGTCTAAAATAAAGTTGCAAAGCCTGATGTAAAAAGTCTTAAAAAACCAAACTCAAACAGCAAATAAGTCGCAGAGTCCGTCCAACACTGAAAAGGAGCACACAAGAAAAATCACAACGTACAACTGTAGTGTACGCCCCACGACACAGCAGTTTGTCCATGAAAACGACGGCCTCATGACACAGTGATTCTGACACAGTTTACTAACATCACGTACTATTCACATTATTCCGGAAGTTGCCGTACGCGCCGCCGTCTTGTTTCCGTTGTAGTTCACACGGAGCAGACGAGCTCAACAGAAAATAAGTTCTACTCGACTAAAAAGACGTTTTCAGGAAATCGTTGCGTTGTGACTTGTTGTTGCTCGTGTTCATTAAACATTTTACACAAATCAATCTACTTTATGTAACATTTTAGCGGTGAGACTTTTCCCGCGTTCGTCATTAGCTTTGACGGAGTTCTCGTCAAACGGAAATGCGTTTACAACAAAAGTGTGATCTGTGGCAAAAAACGGAAAAAGTGGGCGGGGCAGAATAATGTGAATACTATATATTAGATATAAATATAGATAATTTACTTTTGCTGACAAACGTGTGCTCTTTGACCATTCGGCATTGAGTGAGGGCCGTCTTTTCGGCACGTTAGCATTTAGCTAACGAGATGAGCTAGCACATGGGAACAAGGGGCGGCTTGTTTACGTTTTCAACCAACTCCAAATCAGAGAATCAGAGAAACGCCGTGTTTAGCCAATCATTTTTTACCCATCTTTTTATTTTTTATCTGAAAGTCTTACGCCATTGGACGATATGCCGCGTTGTGTTCAGGTGCAATGCCAAAAAGGAGGACAAATAAGCGTCCGGTGCTTATTAAAGTACTTTATTTAAAAACGGAAGCAATAAACAAGCAAAAATAGCGTGTTTTGTTTGTTTTTCAGGAAACTTAACGACTGATCCTGGCTTTACCCAATCAGCCGCTCCCTCAACCTGCTCTACATCGCACCAGAAGAACAACCACAGGAAGCACAACAGCAGCTCCTGGACATGTGCACCGGGCGTGACTGGGATGAAAAAAAGCTCCACCATGACATTTTGGACCAAAATAAAAACAAACGACCATTTGTTTTTATTTTTGCACCAAAACATTTTTAAAGCTGTGTCCTTGGTGTGACTTGCAGCTCCACATGCCTGACTCGTCCTGCTTGTTTCCATGGAAATGTTGTTCCTTTGGCTGTAATGTTCCATGTGTGACATGTATAGATCTATTGTATTTTATTCTTATTTTATATATATCTTATTTTGTTTATAATACTTTACTGTCACTACTGGTCGGTTGCACATGTAACATAAAGAATTTCCCCTTGGGGATAAATAAGTAATTCTGATTCTGATATTTACGTCAGGTTTTATTCCACCAAATAAAGTAAAAGCCATAAAATCATATAAAGCTATCATAAACATTAATTCAACAATAATAAAACTGTTAAAAAATCATTTACCTGTCGCTTTTGGAGAGTTGTCGTGCCGTTACAGATTTACTGTTTTAAATTTAAATATCTTTAACTGGAAAAATGCACCAAATTGACTTTAAGGCTGTTTCTAGAGTATATTTTCCTTTTTATTTCCTTCTTCATGTCCGTTTGTCTTGTGAATTCGTCTGCTTGGACTTGAGTGTATTCCTGTGACTTCACGATTGTTTGATGAGATTAAAGTATTTCGTGCTCAGTGCAAGAAGAAGAAAAGTGCAAGTTTGTTTTGTGATTCCGGAAGTGTTCAGGCTTTGCAAAACGATCAGCAGAATTATGGCTAATCCCGAAGCGGTGAAAAAGATGAGGCGAAACTGTAAAAATGACGCAAAATCTAAACTAAAATGACACAAAACAGCCCAGAAATGATGCAAACTTGACAAATTTAGCTTCTTTTCAGGTTATTTGTATTAAATTATGACATACTTATATTGTTATTTTACGTTTTGTTCATTGTAAACCACAATATTTGGCTAAAATTAGTTAATAAAATAATACAAACCATAACAGAAATAACTGAAGAAATAACAGAAAAAACTGTCAAAATGGAACACAGAAACCAAAAACAAAGTCACAGAGAATGAATACGAGGGGCCACAACACTGACCCCTGTGGAACAACAGTTTTCTTTGCGTTTTCTTTAACTTGACAAAATAAAAACATAAATAAAGCCGCTTTTACTTGTCCAATAGCAAGTGGTGATTGATCAGAACTGATTACAAACTCCGCCTTCATTTTGCCGGGTTTCGTTGTCGCGGTCGTAATGTTTTGGTCGACACAAACGCTCTGAAGTCTTGTCTTTGTTTTGCAGCCACTCGAACCGACTGTAAAAGAAGCTGCGCCGTCGTCATGGAAATATAAGTTTGAACCGAGCCACGTCCCAATCCTCCAAAGGCGTCACTTCCTGTCGACGGACGTTCTAAACCCGGGGGTTCCCAAGCTGTGGTGCCGGTCCCACCGGTGCAGCAAAGACGCTTTTAGTTTAGTTTGTCCGAGATTTAGACCAACGTTAAACAAGAAATCTATGGAACTGAACCACGAATAAACCAGGACTAAACCAGGACTGAACTAAGACTAAACCAGGACTAAACTAAGACTAAACCAGGACTAAATCAGGACTGAATAAGGACTAAACCAGGACTGAATAAGGACTAAACCTGGACTAAACCTGGACTAAACTAGGACTAAACCAGGTCTAAACCAGGACTAAACTAGGACTAAACCAGGACTAAACTAGGACTAAACTAGGTCTAATCCAGGACTAAACAAGGACTAAACCAGGATTAAACTGGGACTAAACCAGGACTAAACCAAGACTAAACCAGGACTAAATCCAGACTTCATTCATAGATCATGTACTTTCTGATATTTTAGTCACATTTTAGTCAATTTTGTCATGTTTTTGTCACTATTTGCCTCGATTTCAGCCTTTTTCGCTGTCTGTATTTGTATCTTTAGTTTATGCTAATGTTAGTTAGCTTTAGCGCTGTGTGCTCAGAGACTGTTAAAGTGTTTCTAAACTCATGGAGGTGAATGTTCAGGACGCTGGGCATTAGGACAGTGAGCAATACATGTTTTTGTCACTTTTAGTCATGTTTTGTCACTTTATGTCGCAATTTTGTCAGTTATTAGTCATGTTTTTGTCAGTATTACCCTTGTTTTTGTCGCTCTCAGCCTTCTTCCTGTATTTGTATCTTTAGTTTATGCTATTGTTTTTTAGCGTTACCCAGGACGATCTGTGACATACTGTGGTCAGAAACTCATGAAAAGTGCTTCTAAACTCATGGAGGTGAACAAGTATAATATACATGTTTTTGTCACTTATAGCAATGTTTTTGTCACTTTTAGTCACATTTTGACACTTTAAGTCGCAATTTTGTCACTTTTTAGTCACATTTTAGTCATGTTTTTATCAGTATTAGCTTTGTTTTTGGCGCTTTCAGCCTTTTTCCCTGTCTGTATTTGTATCCTTGGTTTATCAGATTAAGAAGTCTGAAAAAACGTCACGGCTCGAGGGAGTTCAGCAGAAAGTGTGTTTGACGCAGTGAATGCAAATAAATGTAACTCCAGGTTTGTTTTTGATGAAGAACATTGTTAGAACAGGGTTAAAAGAGAGAAAAACTGTAAGAGAATATGTGTCCTTTAAACTGCCACACCCCCATAATAATAAAGCTATAAAGCTATAGTAAATAAATCAAAGAAAAACATTATAAAATTGCAAACGAAAATTATGGTTTAAAACATGTGTAAAATGCTCCAACAAACAAGAAATATGGTCTGATTTCAAAACAATTTCTTGGGAAGGACCCCCAAACCCCCTGTTTAAACATGTTTAAAACATGAGTTTTAAAGAGCGCATGACGGGTTTTTCTGATTTTCTAATTTTGACTTTTTTCTGTGTATTATACCTGTTGTAAATATAAATTATAGTTTTAAACCAATCAGGAGCTGTTTGTGGAGAAAAGTTGAGAAATGACAATGACAGGAAGTAAACAAACTGATGACATCACACTGTGAGAGACAAAGGTTATGCATCATTTACACAAAATAAACTACTTTTTTGACCCTTTAAACATTGATTCAACAAAATAAAGATGTTCACGTGTGTTTTTATTTGTCAAATGAAAAAATCTGTGACATTAGATGAGTTTTGGTGCACCGTACAGGAGTGTGATGTCATCATTTACAACTAGGAGGTTAAACTAAATACTGAAGGAATGTCCTCTTCTTGTTCACACAGAGACGATTGTGGGTTCAGTGTGAGGTTAAAGGAAGAACTGATTCCCAGAAATGTTTAGTTGTTTTTAATCAGAAAACTAATAAAATCCTGACAGAGGAGTCTAATACAAAACACAGCTCTGGTTCTAAATCTGTCCCTGGAGTCGTTTGTTTCCTCTGAGCAAACCATGAAGAATGCACTGTGTGGGTGGAGCTGCCCATGTTCTTGAGCACTGATTGGTTTATAATCCATTCTCTTTGTCGGTTTGGAAACTTCTGAACGGACACGGATGTTCTTAGATCAGGAGTCGCTGGTTACTTTTTCTCAGACCTGATGCTGGAAACAAAAACAGTGAGTGCAGGCTCAGAGCGTCAGGCGACACACAAACACGGCACACAAGCATTTACAGGAGAAAATGTTCACACGTAGTTTGATAATAGTAATAAAAATGTAACCCTTCAATACCTAAAACTAAATGGATAAACCGGGGTAAAATGTGTCAAGATTTTAGCAGAATTTGAAATGTATTTATCTGAACTGCGTTTAAGTCAAATGAGCAGAGGAGCTTTAAAATGTAAAAAACACAAACTTAAAGCTTCATTTATTTATGTATTTATCAATGAAACCTGATCAGACCCATCAAGTAGACAGACTTAGTGCCTGCGTGAAAGACATAAAAACTTGGATGACTCTTAATTATCTGCTCCTTAACCCTGAAAAAACCGAGGTCATTCTGCTGGGCCCTAAGCACCTGCCAGACTCTTTATCTGACCAGATAGTTTCTCTGGACAATATCACTGTAGCCCCCAGCTCTACTGTAAGAAACCTTGGGGTCCTATTTGACCAAGATCTCTCGTTCAAAGCTCATATAAATCAAGCCTGTAAAACAGCCTACTTTCATTTGCGTAACATCAGCCAAAATTAGAAAAATCCTGCCCAGAGATGATGCTGAAAAACTCATCCATGCATTTGTCACATCCAGATTAGACTATTGTAACGCTCTGCTTACAGCGTGTCCTAAAAGCTCTAGAAGAAGCTTTCAACTGGTTCAAAATGCAGCAGCAAGATTATTAACAGGTACTAGAAGAAGAGATCATATTTCACCAGTGTTAGAGTCTCTTCACTGGCTTCTGTTGAGTTTAGAATCAAATTTAAAATCCTCCTCCTGACTTATAAAGCTTTAAACAATATGGCCCCATCCTACCTCAAAGATGCAATAGTAGCGTACCATCCAAACAGAGCTCTTCGTTCTCAAAATGCTGGACTATTGTTAGTCCCCAGAGTCTCTAAAAGCACAGTAGGAGGTCGAGCATTTAGCTACCAAGCTCCTATGTTATGGAACCAGCTCCTGTTCATGTAAAAGAGGCCGACACAGTCTCTACATTTAAGACCAGGCTCAAAACGTTCCTCTTTGAAATAGCTTATGGTCAGGCCAGTTAGGAACAGAAATAAAAACCTACAGTTTTAGCTACGCTGCCCTTGGAGCAATTCTGCTGGAGGAAGTATGGAGCTTGAACACTATCCTCTGGTTCTTCCTACTTTATCTATCAACAATATTTAATATTACTTCAACTGTAGTCTGTTCATTGCTGTTCACATGTTTCTCTTTCTCTCCACTTCCCCCGGGGAGTGGAGACTGTTTCAGGCACAATTGAACAATTAAGATGAATGCAGTTTGTACACATTTAGATCATGTTCTGTCTGATGTTTTTGTTTAAAAAAGGACAAACGACACATTAAATGTGTAAATAATGTAGAGTATAAACTCTCACACAGAGCTGAAAGCCCCTGATGTAAACCATCGTCTGGACGTGAGGTTTTTGTCTTTTTTGACCTGATTTTGGGTGCGGTTTGACCTTTTTCATAAACGCTGATTCTGACACAAACAGGACTAAACCAGGACAAGACGCTCAGGAAGTGAGTGCAGCAGATGAGCTTCATCTACGGCTCGTTTGGTTTGACCACAAAGTGAGAGGTTCAAGTCCCACAAATGACTGAGTTTGTGTTTCTCTTTTTATGTGTTTTTTGTTCACAAATAAAGTCTTTGTTGTTGTGTGTGTTTTTACAGTTTACAACAAAAGATTTGTGCCTTTTTACGTCAAATCATTCAAACTGTTCTTTCATACAGTGTATTGTTGTTGCAACTAAAAGTGACAAAAACATGATTAAAAGAGATCAAAACTGGACTAAAAATGACAAAAATGCAACTAAAAACTGTAAAAGCTCCAAAATGTATGACAAACTCTTCTTTTATAGTGTACACTTGTTATCTCCTAAATTGAATTTTTTTTTTTTTTTTAAATACATTTTTAAGGAGCATGACAATCTGAAAAAACTAACATTGTTGAGTTAAAATGACTTGCAGAATCATGAGTTAAATTTGAGTCATTTTTAAGAGTTTAGGTTTAATTTGTTTGATTTTGTTTGTTTTTTTTAGTTTTTCCAGTGCACTTTTGACACGTTTTAGTCACAAAAACAACCTCTACTTTTTTTTCATGACCATCGGAAAAAAACAATTCAAAAACGACTTAAAATGATATGAAATCAGAAAAATAATTTAGATTTGAGTCATTTTCAAGAGCTGACTTTTTATTTTTGTTTATTTGAAACTACACTGTAAAAACCCAAGAGTTCAAATGAACTTGAATTTAAACAATGTGTTTGAGTTGATTTGAAGTGTTTGGATTAGTTTGTAAAAATGATCAGCTGAATGAAAAAAACAACAAATACAAATAAAAATAAACCAGGACTAAACCAGGCCTAAACCAGGACTAAACCAGGACTAAACCAGGACTAAATCAGGACTAAACCAGGTCTAAACCAGAACTAAACCAGGTCTAAACCAGGACTAAACCAGGTCTAAACCAGGACTAAACCAGGTCTAAACCAGGACTAAACCAGGACTAAACCAGGCCTAAACCAGGACTAAACCAGGACTAAACCAGGCCTAAACCAGGCCTAAACCAGGACTAAACCAGGACTAAACCAGGACTAAACCAGGCCTAAACCAGGACTAAACCAGGCCTAAACCAGGACTAAACCAGAACTAAACCAGGTCTAAACCAGGACTAAACCAGGTCTAAACCAGGACTAAACCAGGTCTAAACCAGGACTAAACCAGGACTAAACCAGGACTAAACCAGGTCTAAACCAGGACTAAATCAGGTCTAAACCAGGACTAAACCAGGTCTAAACCAGGACTAAACCAGGACTAAACCAGGACTAAACCAGGCCTAAACCAGGACTAAACCAGGACTAAACCAGGCCTAAACCAGGACTAAACCAGGCCTAAACCAGGACTAAACCAGAACTAAACCAGGTCTAAACCAGGACTAAACCAGAACTAAACCAGGACTAAACCAGAACTAAACCAGGACTAAACCAGAACTAAACCAGGCCTAAACCAGGACTAAACCAGGCCTAAACCAGGACTAAACCAGGCCTAAACCAGGTCTAAACCAGGACTAAACCAGGACTAAACCAGGACTAAACCAGGCCTAAACCGGGACTAAACCGGGCCTAAACCAGAACTAAACCAGAACTAAACCAGGACTAAACCAGAACTAAACCAGGACTAAACCAGAACTAAACCAGGACTAAACCAGAACTAAACCAGGCCTAAACCAGGACTAAACCAGGCCTAAACCAGGACTAAACCAGGCCTAAACCAGGACTAAACCAGAACTAAACCAGGACTAAACCAGGACTAAACCAGGTCTAAACTAGGTCTAAACCAGGTCTAAACCAGGTCTAAACCAGGACTAAACCAGGTCTAAACCAGGTCTAAACCAGGACTAAACCAGGCCTAAACCAGGCCTAAACCAGGACTAAACCAGGCCTAAACCAGGACTAAACCAGGCCTAAACCAGGCCTAAACCAGGGACTAAACCAGGCCTAAACCAGGTCTAAATCAGGTCTAAACCAGGTCTAAACCAGGTCTAAACCAGGCCTAAACCAGGCCTAAACCAGGACTAAACCAGGCCTAAACCAGGTCTAAACCAGGACTAAACCAGGACTAAACCAGGACTAAACCAGGACTAAACCAGGTCTAAACCAGGACTAAACCAGGTCTAAACCAGTTCTAAACCAGGACTAAACCAGGACTAAACCAGGCCTAAACCAGGACTTAACCAGGCCTAAACCAGGCCTAAACCAGGGACTAAACCAGGCCTAAACCAGGTCTAAATCAGGTCTAAACCAGGTCTAAACCAGGTCTAAACCAGGACTAAACCAGGTCTAAACCAGGTCTAAACCAGGACTAAACCAGGTCTAAACCAGGACTAAACCAGGCCTAAACCAGGACTAAACCAGGACTAAACCAGGCCTAAACCAGGACTAAACCAGGCCTAAACCAGGACTAAACCAGAACTAAACCAGGTCTAAACCAGGACTAAACCAGGACTAAACCAGAACTAAGTGAGGTCTAAACCAGAACTAAACCAGGCCTAAACCAGGACTAAACCAGGCCTAAACCAGGACTAAACCAGGACTAAACCAGGTCTAAACCAGGACTAAACCAGGACTAAACCAGGACTAAACCAGGCCTAAACCAGGACTAAACCAGGACTAAACCAGGCCTAAACCGGGACTAAACCAGAACTAAACCAGGACTAAACCAGAACTAAACCAGGCCTAAACCAGGACTAAACCAGAACTAAACCAGGACTAAACCAGAACTAAACCAGGACTAAACCAGAACTAAACCAGGCCTAAACCAGGACTAAACCAGGCCTAAACCAGGACTAAACCAGGCCTAAACCAGGACTAAACCAGAACTAAACCAGGACTAAACCAGGACTAAACCAGGTCTAAACCAGGTCTAAACCAGGTCTAAACCAGGTCTAAACCAGGTCTAAACCAGGACTAAACCAGGTCTAAACCAGGTCTAAACCAGGACTAAACCAGGCCTAAACCAGGACTAAACCAGGCCTAAACCAGGACTAAACCAGGCCTAAACCAGGCCTAAACCAGGACTAAACCAGGTCTAAACCAGGACTAAACCAGGACTAAACCAGGCCTAAACCAGGACTAAACCAGGCCTAAACCAGGTCTAAACCAGGACTAAACCAGGACTAAACCAGGACTAAACCAGGACTAAACCAGGTCTAAACCAGGACTAAACCAGGTCTAAACCAGTTCTAAACCAGGACTAAACCAGGCCTAAACCAGGACTAAACCAGGCCTAAACCAGGCCTAAACCAGGGACTAAACCAGGCCTAAACCAGGTCTAAATCAGGTCTAAACCAGGTCTAAACCAGGTCTAAACCAGGTCTAAACCAGGACTAAACCAGGTCTAAACCAGGTCTAAACCAGGACTAAACCAGGTCTAAACCAGGACTAAATCAGGTCTAAACCAGGTCTAAACCAGGTCTAAACCAGGACTAAACCAGGACTAAACCGGGTCTAAACCAGGACTAAATCAGGTCTAAACCAGGTCTAAACCAGGTCTAAACCAGGACTAAACCAGGACTAAACCAGGTCTAAACCAGGTCTAAACCAGGACCAAACCAGGACTAAACCAGGACTAAACCAGGTCTAAACCAGGTCTAAACCAGGACTAAACCAGGTCTAAACCAGGACTAAATCAGGTCTAAACCAGGTCTAAACCAGGTCTAAACCAGGACTAAACCAGGACTAAACCGGGTCTAAACCAGGACTAAATCAGGTCTAAACCAGGTCTAAACCAGGACTAAACCAGGACTAAACCAGGTCTAAACCAGGTCTAAACCAGGACCAAACCAGGACTAAACCAGGACTAAACCAGGACTAAACCAGGACTAAACCAGGACTAAACCAGGACTAAACCAGGTCTAAACCAGGTCTAAACCAGGACCAAACCAGGACTAAACCAGGACTAAACCAGGACTAAACCAGGACTAAACCAGGTCTAAACCAGGACTAAACCAGGTCTAAACCAGGACTAAATCAGGTCTAAACCAGGTCTAAACCAGGTCTAAACCAGGACTAAACCAGGACTAAACCGGGTCTAAACCAGGACTAAATCAGGTCTAAACCAGGTCTAAACCAGGACTAAACCAGGACTAAACCAGGTCTAAACCAGGTCTAAACCAGGACCAAACCAGGCCTAAACCAGGACTAAACCAGGCCTAAACCAGGACTAAACCAGGCCTAAACCAGGACTAAACCAGAACTAAACCAGGACTAAACCAGGACTAAACCAGGTCTAAACCAGGTCTAAACCAGGTCTAAACCAGGTCTAAACCAGGTCTAAACCAGGACTAAACCAGGTCTAAACCAGGTCTAAACCAGGACTAAACCAGGCCTAAACCAGGACTAAACCAGGCCTAAACCAGGACTAAACCAGGCCTAAACCAGGGACTAAACCAGGCCAAAACCAGGTCTAAATCAGGTCTAAACCAGGTCTAAACCAGGTCTAAACCAGGTCTAAACCAGGACTAAACCAGGACTAAACCAGGTCTAAACCAGGACTAAACCAGGACTAAACCAGGCCTAAACCAGGACTAAACCAGGCCTAAACCAGGTCTAAACCAGGACTAAACCAGGACTAAACCAGGACTAAACCAGGACTAAACCAGGTCTAAACCAGGACTAAACCAGGTCTAAACCAGTTCTAAACCAGGACTAAACCAGGCCTAAACCAGGACTAAACCAGGCCTAAACCAGGCCTAAACCAGGACTAAACCAGGCCTAAACCAGGTCTAAACCAGGGTCTAAACCAGGTCTAAACCAGGTCTAAACCAGGTCTAAACCAGGACTAAACCAGGTCTAAACCAGGTCTAAACCAGGACTAAACCAGGTCTAAACCAGGACTAAATCAGGTCTAAACCAGGTCTAAACCAGGTCTAAACCAGGACTAAACCGGGACTAAACCGGGTCTAAACCAGGACTAAATCAGGTCTAAACCAGGTCTAAACCAGGTCTAAACCAGGACTAAACCAGGACTAAACCAGGTCTAAACCAGGTCTAAACCAGGACCAAACCAGGACTAAACCAGGACTAAACCGGGTCTAAACCAGGACTAAATCAGGTCTAAACCAGGTCTAAACCAGGTCTAAACCAGGACTAAACCAGGACTAAACCAGGTCTAAACCAGGTCTAAACCAGGACCAAACCAGGACTAAACCAGGACTAAACCAGGACTAAACCAGGACTAAACCAGGACTAAACCAGATCTACAAAAATAAAATAAAGACACAAATACATTGTAAAGCACAGTTTATTCGGTACAAAAGTCCTTACAGCAGAAACATTCAAGAAACAAATAAAATCCTCTCAATCCACACAACAAAGTGTTTCCTGCAAAACTACAGCACATTCAAGAACTAAACATTCAGTGACATTATGTATACTATGCATTTAATAATAATGTAATTTAATAATATAATAATAATAATAATAATAATAATTGGACAAACATTTCCTTTGAATATTCTAAAAGAAAAAAATAAAAGGCTACACCAGATATTCTCTCAAAAGTGACATTTCATATAAAGTTTGAAGTTGTTAAAACAGTCACAAATCCTTTTCACGTTTGTCTTCACATTGTCAAGAAAAAGTGAGAGTTTGGACACACTTTTATTTAATGTTTTCTGTTTGTAAACTCACCAACACAAATGTAATGTAGAAAACAAAAAGGTGTGTGATTTATGTTTAAATAATAGGATTCTGTTCAAATTCACATTTTAAACACAATTTGTCACTTTTAGTCACGTCTTTGTCGTTTTTAGTCGTGTTTTTGTCGAGTTTGTTGTTTGTAGGCACATTTTTGTCCAGTTTTTGTCGCTTTAATCATGTTTTGGTGCCCTGAGTCACGTTTTTATAGTTTTTATTTTGTCGTTTGTAGTCTCGTCTTTGTCATTTTTAGTCACATTCTTGTACTTTTTATTCACGTTTTTGTTGTTTTTGGTTGCGTTGGTAGTTTTTAACCGCGTTTTTGTTACTTCTGAACGCATTTAGTCGTGTTGTTGTCTCTTTTAGTCGTGTTTTGATGCCCTGAGTTGGTTGTCAGTTTTGGTTGTGTTTTTTTTTCCGTTTTTAGTCATGTTTTTGTCATTTGTAATCGAGTCTTTGTCTCTTTTAGTCGTGTTTTGGTGCCCTGAGTCACATTTGTTGCATTTGGTCGTGTTTTTGTCAATTTTAATTCATGTCTTCGTCTTTTTTAGTCACGTCTTTGTCGTTTTAGTCGTGTTCTTTTTTCGAGTTTGTTGTTTGTAGGCACATTTTTGTCCAGTTTTTGTCACTTTTAGTCACATTTTGGTGCCCTGAGTCACGTTTTTATAGTTTTTATTCACGTTTTTGTCGTTTGTAGTCTCGTCTTTGTCTCTTTTAGTCGTGTTTTGGTGCCCTGAGTCACGTTTGTCACTTTTAGTCGAGTCTTTGTCGTATTTAGTCACGTTGTTGTAGTTTTTATTCATGTTTTTGTCGTTTGTAGTTGCGTTGGTAGTTTTTAGCCGTTTTTGTTGCTTCTGAACGCATTTTTATCGTTTTCTAGTCGTGTTGTTGTTCATTTTAGTCGTGCTTTTGTGGCTATTAGTCGCCTTTTGGTGCACGTTTGTCGTTTTCTGACGTGTTTTTGTCATTTTTAGCTGCGTCTTTGTCATTTTAGTCACGTTTGTTGTTTATAGGCGCGTCTTTGTCACTTCTGAACTGAAATTCTTATCACTTTTAGTTGTGCTTTTGTCGTTTTTAGTCGTGCTTTCGGCAACGTTTTTTTCGCTTTTGAACACATTTTTATCTCTTTTGGTCGTGCTTTTGTTTCTGAACATGTTTGTACAAATCCAAACTACAGTGTGAGCAGTTTTTCCTCAAATCAAAGACATTTTGTTGTTTGTTGAAGAAATGATTGCACTTCAAACATTGCCATCTTTGTGATTTGTTAATTGCATCCATTAAAATGTAGTTTTTGTGTGGATTTGGTTTAATTGTGCAGCTCTGGCCTTTAAGAGGTAAATAAAGTCATCTGCTCAGAGGCTAAACATCAGGAGAAACAGTGTGTTTGAACAGACAGCTGCATTAAAGACACAAACAGAACAACATTTCACTAAAACAGTCCCAGGATTCAGTTTTATCGCCTCAGGACTGCTTCAGATTCATCAGGACGGTTTGGCTCAAAATGGGTTCAGAAGAGCTGCCACTTTATTAAATACATTACAAACCAGGACTAAACTAGGTCTAAACCAGGACTGAACCAGGACTAAATCAGGACTAAACCAGGACTAAACCAGGACCAAACCAGGACTAAACCAGGTCTAAACCAGGACTAAACCAGGTCTAAACCAGGACTGAACCAGGACTCAAGATATAAAAATTCAAAAATGACATTTTATATTTATGCATTTAATCTAGAATAATAATTGTAATAATAATAATCGTAGAAAGGGGTTCAGAGGTTGTCATCCGGACGCCGTTTAAAGATCGAGACGTTTCGACTTTTATCCAAAAGTCATTGTCAATCAGAGGATAATAATAATAACAAATGTTTCCTGTGAATGTTCTAAAAGACAGAGGCTACAGCAGAGTCTCCAAAGTGACATTTCATATAAAGTTTGAGCTCCTTAAAACGGTCACAAATCCTTTCACTTTAGTTTTTACATTTGGACACACTTTGATTTAATGTTTTCCTGATGTTTCACGGTGGATTCTCACTGAAAGCATCAACGAACGAACACAAATGTAATAAACCGACCAAAAGGAGAGCGGAAATAACCTTTTATATTTGAGATTCCACTGCGATCACTTTTAGTAGCGTTTTTGTCATTTTAGTTGTGTCTTTGTTGTTTTTAGTCGCTTTTGTTGTTCTAAGGTGTGTTTTTCTCGCTTCTGGACGCATTTTATCGCTTTTGGTCACTTTTTTGTCGCTTCCGCACACAATGTTTTCGGTTTCAGTTGCGTTTTTGTCGTTTCTGAGCACATTTTTGTCACTATTAGTTGCGCTTTTGGTCGCGTTTTTGTCATTTTTAGTCGCCCTTATAGCCACATTTTTGCATTGCGTTTTTAGTCGCGTTCTGCTGCATTGAGTGGCGTTTGATTTTCTTTTTAGGCGTGTTTTTTGTCGCTTTTGAGCGCATTTTCATCTCTTTTAGTCGCGCTTTTGTTTCAGATCATGTTTGTACAAATCCAAACTACAGTGTGAGCAGTTTTTATTCAAATCAAAGCGAGACATTTTGTTGTTTGTGGAAGAAATTCTTGCACTTCAAACATTACAGTCTTTGTGATTTGTTAATTCCATCCATTAAAATGTAGTTTTTGTGTGGATTTGGTTTAATTGTGCAGCTCTGGCCTTTAAGAGGTAAATAAAGTCATCAGAGGCTTCAGAGGCTAAACATCAGGAGAAACAGTGTGTTTGAACAGACGGCTGCATTAAAGACACAAACAGAACAACATTTCACTAAAACAGTCAAAGGATCACAGTTTTATCGCCTCAGATCTGCTTTTAACTAACTTTTAACTTTAGCTTTTCAAAACTGGTTCAGAAGAGCTGAATACTTTACAAACCAGGACTAAACCAGGACTAAACCAGGACCAAACCAGGACTAAACCAGGACTAAACCAGGACTAAACCAGGACTAAACAGGACTAAACCAGGTCTAAACCAGGACTAAACAGGACTAAACCAGGACTAAACCAGGTCTAAACCAGGACTAAACCAGGTCTAAACCAGGTCAAACCAGGACTAAACCAGGACTAAACCAGGACCAAACCAGGACTAAACAGGACTAAACCAGGACTAAACCAGGTCTAAACCAGGTCAAACCAGGACTAAACCAGGACTAAACCAGGACCAAACCAGGACTAAACCAGGTCTAAACCAGGACTAAACAGGACTAAACCAGGACTAAACCAGGTCTAAACCAGGACTAAACCAGGTCTAAACCCGGTCTAAACCAGGACTAAACCAGGACTAAACCAGGACTAAACCAGGACTAAACCAGGACCAAACCAGGACTAAACCAGGACTAAACAGCAGTTAGATCCAGGAGTGTTTGCTGTAAAACAAGGATGAATTCAGTCCGAGTGTGACGGCTCAAACGTCCGTCAGGTTTTTCTTTGATGCAAATAAGAGTTTTCAAGGTTGTGTCGCTGCACGATACGCCGACTCATTAAGCTTCTGATTTCAACCACTTTGAGCAAATATTTGACAGAAAATTAGTGTAATTTAGTCGTGTAGGTTTGATCGAAAAAGGCGTCTTTGTCACTTTTACTCGCGTCTTTGTGTTTTTTTAGTCGCCTCTTTGTAGCTTTTAATCGCGTTTGTTGTTTGTAGACTCGTTTTTGTAGTTTTTAGTTGTGTTTTTGTCATTTTTAGTTGCGTTTGTTGTTTATAGGCGTGTTTTTGTCGTTTCTGAAAGCATTTTTGACGCTTTTAGTCTCGTTTTGGTGCGTTGAGTCGCGTTTGTCGTTTTAACTTGAGGTTTTTTTGCTTTAGGTCGGGTTTTTATCATTTTTATTAGTGCTTTGGTGGTTTTTAAGTTGTGTTTTTCTCGTTATTATCACTTTCAGCTGTGCTTTTGTTGCTTTTAGTCACGCTTTTGTCACTTTTGGTAGCATTTGTGCTGGTTTATTTGCAAAATAAAACACTCCAAACCATTGCTGTGTCGAGGAAAAAAGACTCAAAGTTGACCTGTAAGGCATTATTATTATTCTTATTCTTATTATTATTATTATCATACGTTGCTATAGCTCTAATGATACAAAACGCCTGAGTGTTAAAAGTGCTCACAGTTTGAAAAGCGCAGCAGCTCGTTTTGTGACCTTTGGGGCCACCGTAGCTCAAGGCCCTGTGCTTTTCAGATAAAAACAGTACGAACTGGTTGTAGCACCGTCGGCCGTAAACGCCGAGAAAAAGACGTGTTTTCACAAAAATCATAACACTTTGGTTGAAAAAACGGAGTAAAAAAATGGCAGAAAATATGAAAATGTGTTAATGTTGTGTAAAAAGGGCTGCGTTCACATTTGGACCAGGACCAAACCAGGACTAAACCAGGACTAAACCAGGACGAATGTGGACGTGCCTCGATGTTTCATTCACAGTGGTGGGGTCTTCTTCCTCACTTCAGCCTCATCAACTCTAGTCCTTTGGTGCCTATGGAGTACATTACTTTGTCCCATCGACCTGAGAGCGAGAGTTTGTTACTGTGTGTTTTATAAAAGCAGTTTTTATGTTGAATCACTGTCTCACCTGGTGCCCTGAGTTTCTTCCAAAAGTAGATCTCCAAAACCACCAGAGCAACAACAAGAACAAGACCAACAAGCACAACGACAACAATCCAAGGGATCTCAGGTTCACTGGGACCTGGAGGAAATAAAGACGTGTTAGAGTTGAATCTAAAGGTTTTGTCGTCAACAGCAACAAGTGCTTTGCCCAAAGACACAACAGTAATAGACACAACAATCTAAACCAGGACTAAACCAGGACTAAACCAGGACTAACTGTGGCAGGTTGGGAGATTCACTGATAAAGAGAAAAGCAAAAGGACATTTGTTTTTGTTCAAAGTAGTAGAGCGCACTTACTGGTTGAGTTGGGTGTGGTTGTGAGTGTGGTTGTGGGTGTGGTTGCCATTGCAGAAGGTCTTCCTGTAAACATGTACATACAGTATTATACTTGTTGTTGCAGTAAATATAAACAGTAAATGTGAAGAACTGTTTGTCCATCTTTACATTTCTACAGTGTATTTTATAAACGGTAACATTGGATTCTGTTGAACTCGTCTAATTCACTCTTTATCAGACGCTCTACACAAACTTATGAACCAAGAACAGAGTGAGACACAATAAAAGTAATGAACCGTAAATGATGTGGACTTGACTCATGTGAAGGCAATTCATTCATTTAAACGTTGTCACATCTTTAAAGCTCCTGCCTCCCAATAAGGAGGTCGTGGGTTTGAATCCCGGACCAGACCAACATCACACGATCTCTCTGGGTGGACTTTGCATGTTCTCCCTGTGTTACTGTGGGTTCTCTGGCTCCTCCCACCGTCCAAACACATCATGTGTTCAGGTTCATTGTAAACTCTAAATTGCCCCTAGTGCATGAATGTGAGTGAATGTTTGTCTGTGTCTCTGTGTTTGCTGTGACGAGTGTCCACTGTCCAGGGTGTGCCCCGCCTAAGGCCCAAAGTCACTGGGACAGGCTCCAGTCGCCCGTGACCCCCAACGGGAACAAGGGGTAGAAATGAATGAATGAACATGTTGGTTGCATGATCAGACGTCCAGGAGCCTTTCTGATCAGGTCCACCCTGTGATGGATTGTACTGTTGTCTTTGGTGTCCTGCATCAACAGTCGACCATTTGTTTCAGAGTCTGACACTCCATAATGTCCTGTTCTGTTCTGTCCTTGCCTTTGTTTCCTCCTGTCCAGCCGACTCTCTCAGGAGACACAGATGCTCTTATAATCACACTCTGTGTCACAGTGCATTTCCTGACCTCCTGTCAATCATCTGACTCCCTGATCCCTGATTGGCTGTCGGACCTTTGTGAGCCGCCCACACCTGAATCTGTGTTTGACTGTTTGACTGTGAGGCCAACAACAACAGAATAAACACCAACAACAACAGAATAAACACCAACAACAACAACAGACTAAACAGCAGGAGCCTCTGCAGAGCTGAAGACACTCTCCTGGTCACAGCTCCATGTCCCAAGCTCCTCGAGTCTTTTATCGTGTCACATGGTCACATTATGACATTTCTCTCTTAAATTGATTTGTTTATTAATACTATACATTATTGCAATGGAACTTGTTAATTGTTTATCACCGACTATTGATCTTGTATGAGCTGGAATAAATAAACCAAACTAAATCTAAATCCTCTCTCAGCGTCGTACCATTCTTAGGGCTGTCGTTTCCATGGGTTTTCTTCTGATTCCTGGGTTGTTCTGACAAACAAACAAAGAAGAACAATCATTTCCAGAGCAGCCGCCTCAGACGTGTGTCCAGAGGATTCCTTTGTGCATCAGTAAAGTTGGTGTAGAAGTTATAACTCGTAAAAACATTCTCACCAACTGTAAGTGTGACGTTGCATCTTTTCTTATTTTGGTGAGTGACAGTGTAGATTCCTGCGTCTTCTTTGGTCACATTGAAGAGCCAGAGGGAACAGTTTCCTTTTTTCATCTCTTCATCGAAAAGTCCAGTACGACCTTTGAAAGTGTCGTCTGTTAGATACAAATCATTCGCGCCATTCCTCCGTCTGAACGCCGTTTCCGAGCCGTGCTTCCACCACAAATTGTCGTTACAAATATTTCGTGCAGGTTTGATTTGACATGGAAGAGTAACATTGCTGCCAACGTTTGCCGTCACTTCCTTTGGATCACACTCGATCGTCTCTGCCAAAAGAAAAGAAAAGACACACATTAGACGGAGGACGCAGCAGAAGGCGTTTTGATCCAAATCACGCTTCAACAAACGCAAACACTGCACGTCACAAATGAAACTGACTTGTTCTTCTTGTTTAAAGTCCATACTTCAGGTTCTCAAAATGTTCAAATTATGACTTAGTTCAGTAGAGGGCACCTGTGGTAATTATTTATTACAGTTTTACGTCTGTGAAGGTGCAGTTTGTGAAGAAATTTTAAAAAATAAAACTTTAAAATTGCAGGAAGTTGTGCTGAGTTTACAACGACTGACGACTGACACATTTGTTGACGATTTAAACCATCAAGAAAATAAAGGTGTTATCAGGGGTTATTATTTGTTAAATCATAACTATTGCGTCATGTATGTGGATGTTGGCCCTTGTTTACAGTCTGGTTGCTACGGTAACAGCTGTGGAATAAGAACTATGTCATATTTGTGTCGTGTTCAACACGAAGTGACATCATAGACTTTACACAAACTGGGGACAAATGGGTAAAACCTTAAATATAATCATGGTCACTACATTTTAGTCAAATGTGTCCTGTAGACTTTAAAGGACTGAGCTCATTTGTTTACTGTTACTATAGCGACGCCCACAGCAGAGCCACGAACAACAGCCGTTATGTTTGTGCGGAAATTATGCCAGGCAGTTACAACTGTCACTGGACAAATCCTGCAGGTCACGTTTAATCTGTCATCGTTCCAGACGCAGCAGGAGCCCAGAGCCCGGGGCCCTGAGCCCGGGGCCCGGGGCCCGGGGCCCGGAGCCCGGAGCCCGGAGCCCGGAGCCCTGAGCCCTGAGCCCTGAGCCCTGAGCCCTGAGCCCGGAGCCCGGAGCCCGGAGCCCGGAGCCCGGAGCCCTGAGCCCGGAGCCCGGAGCCCGGAGCCCGGAGCCCGGAGCCCGGAGCCCTGAGCCCTGAGCGAGAACTTCATCAAGACCCTAAATCTGATGTTTACTCATCATCTGAAACATCCACAGACAGTGCGTCCCACACAGGGTCAGAGGGTCAGACAGTTCTGTCTCTGAAGTGTTTCAGTCTCAGACACTCAGGGCTCACATCAGCTCCCAATCTCTCTCTCCCCCCTCTCTCTCTTTCTCTCTCCCCCGTCTCTGTCTCTCTCAAACTACGATGGAAAGTAAAGATAAACTCTATTCTTAAAATTCTCAAGTTAACGGCCACAGATGAGTCCAAAGATCACACAACAACAGACTAAACAGCAACAACAACAGACTAAACAGCAGGAGGCGCTGCAGAGCTGAAGACACTCTCCTGGTCACAGCTCCATGTCCGACTCTCCTCAAGCCTTTTATTGTGTCACATGGTCACTGTTCCATCCATTATGCCTTTGGTGTCTTTGGTGAGTGTGGTATGTGTTTTATGAATGAATGGTTGTGTCATGAGTGGGTGTGGCTTGTGAGCGTATATGAACGGGTGAGCACACAGTTTTTGACCGCGCTAAGCCACACAGCCTTTTGTTTTTGATAAAGTTATTGAATGTCCAATAAAGTTTATCAATGGAACTCTGTGGGAGTGCGTCGATTCTAAACCCCCAGTCAAAGTGACGTTGAGTAGCTTTAGTCTCAACAGTCCCATTATTACATTTCTCTCTTAATTTTTTTTGTTTATTAATACTATACATTATTGCAATGGAACTTGTTAATTGTTTATTACCGACTATTGATCTTGTATGAGCTGGAATAAATAAACTAAACTAAATGTACATCCTCTCTCAGTGTCGTACCATCTTTTCCAGAGCAGCCGCCTCAGACGTGTGTCGAGAGGATGTAATGGCAATTTATTAATTTCAACGTTGTCACATCTTGTATGCATAATCAGACATCCAGGAGCCCTTCTGATTAAGGATGTGAAGATGTCTTTTGGTGCGTTGTATTGCTGTCTTTTGGTGTCCTACATAAACATTGGACCATTTGTTTCAGAGTCTTTAGACTCGAGAAGATCCTGTTCTGCAGCAGAAGGTGATAAAATTCATAAATATCCTTTGTGTCTCCACTCCCTTCCAGACCAGCCAACAAAAGGTCCTCTTACTCAGAATAAACAGCTGCTATTGTGCTCACACCACGCAGGGCCCTCCTGTGGGGACCATTCTCTTAGGACTCACACTGTATTTCCTGACCCCCTGTGAATCATTTGATTTGATTGGCTATCAGATCTTTGTGAGCCGCCCACACCTGAATCTATATATTGTTTGATTGTTGGACTGTGAGGCCCGTCGACCAGAGAGAACCTCTGTGAGGGTCAGACGTCCTTTGTTCACCAGGTACCAGTGAATAAAGTACAACTTATGGATCCAGACGCATTCTCTTTGCATTTTTATGGACAACTGTTTTTAGAAATCCACAACATCGTTTTTCCACGACAAGGATTCCTTTGTGCATCAGTAAAGTTGGTGTAGAAGTTATAACTCGTAAAAACATTCTCACCAACTTTAAGTGTGACTGTGCAGCTTTTTTCGCTTTCCTTATTCAGAGTGAAAGTGTAGTTTCCTGCGTCTTCTTTGGTCACATTGGAGAGCCAGAGGGAACAGTTTTCAGGGAAAAATCTGGTACGACCTTTGAAAGTGTCGTCTGTTACATCAAACTGATCGGTGCCATTCTCTCGTCTGAACACAATTTTCGAGTCGTGCTTCCACTCCAAAACATCCTTAGAAATATTTCGAGCAGGTTTGATTTGACATGGAAGAGTAACATTGCTGTTAACTTTTGCCGTCACTTCCTTTGGATCACACTCGATCTTCTCTGCCAAAAGAAAAGAAAAGACACACATTAGACGGAGGACGCAGCAGAAGGCGTTTTGATCCAAATCACGCTTCAACAAACGCAAACACTGCACGTCACAAATGAAACTGACTTGTTATTCTTGTTTAAAGGTCCCATATTCTGCTCTTTTCCCCTTCACACAGTCTTTTCTAAGGGCTTTGTTCATAAATGTTTGTGTTGTGTAATATCCATAACATAACAGTTTACAAAAAACACCCATTTCTTGGACTGGCCCCCCTCCTGCAAAAGCAAACGGCTCACTCTGAGATCTGACCCCCCCCGAACAGAGAGCAGGCTGCCTCCCCCGCCCAACCCGCGCGCCTCCCCCTCCCAACCCGTGCCGAAGCCTAGAGCGGAGATGGTGCATGCGCCGTGTGCTCCTGAATAAACCTTTTCTGGTCCTGACGGTGCGTCGTGCTGAGTCCTACGTCCTGGATCTGACCTGGAGTTTGACGTGCTCCAGGGCCTCAACCACGGACGTGCCGTTTGGTAAATAACAAGCTAACTCTTCTATCTGTCGTATCCATCGTGTAATTACTGTGTAGCATTAGCATTAGCTGTGTTTATTCTTCCTGGAGGCGTGGCTTAAACACCGCGTCATCTTAGTGAGGAGCCCCCGTCTGCTGCTCAGCCGAGGGGGACGGAAAAGACAGTTCTCTAGTGAAAACATGAGGGAATCAATCAAAAAACCACTTTGGGCACAACATACGAGGCCCAAATAGCACTGGAGGAAGGTTAAAACCTCTGAAAAGTCCATTTTGCATGTTATGGGACCTTTAAAGTCCATACTTCAGGTTCTCAAAATGTTCAAATTATGACTTAGTTCAGTAGAGGGCACCTGTGGTAATTATTTATTACAGTTTTACGTCTGTGAAGTTGCAGTTTGTGAAGAAATTTAGAAAAATAAAAGTTTAAAATTGCAGGAAGTAGTACTGAGATCTAAGACGGAATCCCTCTGTGATGTCATCAAAAAGCGACACATTTTTCCTTTGTGCATCAGTAAAGTTGGTGTAGAAGTTATAACTCGTAAAAACATTCTCACCAACTGTAAGTGTGAGTCAGTGCATTTTAATTTCATCTTTTGGAGAGTGACAGTGTGGTTTCCTGTGTCTCGTTGGCTCAGATCAGAGAGACAAAGGGAACAGTTTCCATTCTTCAGGGAAAATCTGGTACAAGCTTTGAAAGAGTCGTTTATTACATTAAACTCATCTGTGCCAACCCTCCGTCTGAACACAATTTTAGAGCCGTGCTTCCCACAAAAGGAAAATAAAAGAAAAAAATAAATATTTCGTCTCTCTCTTCCCCCCTCTCCTCCTCTCCGTCTATCCCCCCTTCTCCCTCCCCTTCTTCCTCTCCCTCCCTCCTTCTTCCTCTCCCCTCCCTTCTTCCTCTCCGTCTCCTCCCTCCTCTCTCCTCCTCTCCGTCTCTCTCTCTCTCTAATGTTAAATATAAGTACATCTTTTTTCTGATATGAAACAGTAGATTTCTCTTTGACAAAAGTGCAGCTCAAACGAAGAGCAGGGTTTAACAACACTTTAAATGAAACAATGAACGTGACGTCAGCGCTGAGGGTTACACTGTGGGTTACACTGTGGGTTACACTGAGGGTTACACTGAGGGTTACACTGTGGGTTACACTGTGGGTTACACTGTGGGTTACACTGTGGGTTACACTGAGGGTTACACTGTGGGTTACACTGTGGGTTACACTGTGGGTTACACTGTGGGTTACACTGAGGGTTACACTGTGGGTTACACTGTGGGTTACACTGTGGGTTACACTGCGGGTTACACTGCGGGTTACACTGTGGGTTACACTGTGGGTTACACTGTGGGTTACACTGTGGGTTACACTGTGGGTTACACTGTGGGTTACACTGTGGGTTACACTGAGGGTTACACTGCGGGTTACACTGAGGGTTACACTGCGGGTTACACTGAGGGTTACACTGAGGGTTACACTGAGGGTTACACTGCGGGTTACACTGTAATAAGAGTCAGTCTCACGGTGTCACTTACCAGTACGAACGATTTCAACGACTTGAAACAGCCACAGCGTCCAGAGGAGCTGAAAGATGAAACGAGGCATTTCTTGGTGAAACAGGAGACGTGTGACTTCAGCTGCTCAGAGCGACCGTGCAATCTGCCCAGAATGCTTTGCACTTTCACTTTTACACACTTTTATAAAGCAGAGGATGTGGGAGGAGCCATGAGGTATGGTATTCACTTGGCTCGGGTGTCTGTTCATCCTGGATGCCTCTGTCCCTTGGTGTTCTGTTGGAATTTCCCCATTGTGGGACAATTAAAGGATCTCTAATTCTAGGCGAATCCCACTGGGAGACGGGCCAGAGAAATACCCAGAGGCTCGGGGTCTGAGAAGCGTCCGGCTCCAGACCTTAATCCAGAGTCGCCTCCTCACAGACCTTTAAGTGCCTCTGACAGATGGGACCACTCACAGTTGAAATGATGAGATTTTGCTGACAAATTTAAAATGTTTATTCTAGTTTGGCAAGTTTTTAGGTTTAAAAATGTAACTGTTACAGGGAGAACAAGGAAGAGCAAAGTAAACGAGGAGCAGCAGTTATGAGTCTGTTTACACCATAGACATAAAAAATAATGGACAGACTGTCGTCGCTCCGCCCCATTCATGAAAATGCGGCTCAGTCATGGAGAATTCAAAATGGCCGCGGGTTAGCCCCCACCACTCCCCCCTCGGTGGGGAGGCGGGGGGAGGGCGACTTCGGGGCGGCCTTTTGCTGACGTACTGCCGTCGTTGCCTCTATGGTTACCGCCACTGTGAGGTGTTTGGCTGTGCCCTGACATTTCGGCGGCGCCAGAAAGCCCGCCTTCTTCATTAGATATGCAAGAGCTTTAAAAAATCACAGGCTAAACCAGCCTGGTTCAAAAAAATTCACCCCCCTCAGCGTCGTCACAGAGCCGTAAGCTAACGTCACAGAGCCATAAGCTAAGCTAACGAGACCAAAGCCGTATTTTGAGCCTCAGGCTCTAAAGTAGGTTTTGAAACGTCTAACTCCCCATTGACTTGCATTGAATAATTCTACTTCTGCAGCAGCCCCTAGTGGTCAGCAGCAGATTGCAAACATGGCAGCCTACAGTCGGCGGCTCAATTTGAGCGCGGTAGCCTCGCCCACTGGTTTACACTGACCATGATGCACCAGGACAGAAACGAACGGCAGAACGTCTCTGCTTTTACACTGAACCTCCAGATGGTGCACTTTTACTCTACTTTTTTGACAGAGTTTTAGTAGATACATTTCATTTTTCACACTTTTTTTTTTGCTTAAATCTGTTAATCCACTTCAATTTTGTCAAAAAATACTAGGATTTTGAATTAAATTCATTTAAATATGAAAAAGCTTAATTATAAAAATCATACGAAATTTGAATCTAGACTGAAATAGTTTTTACTGTTTATCACAGCCTTGGACGTGTCAAAGATTGACGACAACATTGACTTTGATGATTATTAGGCCCGAGCCCCTACAGGGCGTAGGGCATACATGGAAACCAATGGGGAGCCCATGCGCGGGCCCGACTCGGAGGTGAATGACGAGCGCGTACCCCACGGTGACGTGAAGGGTCAGAGCTTTCAAAAAACGTATAATATGTCATTCTCAGTTAAGTGGATATATTGTTTTTGCTAAAAATATATATATATATTTTTTTTCTTCTGCTCTTTGAGCTCTAATTTGACCCCTGAACAAGCTCAAAAACTCACCAAACTTTGCCCAAAATTCAGAATCGGCGAAAAATTTTGTTTTTATAGCTGTCATGTTTGGGGAACAAAATATGGCGCAATAGCACCACCTACAAAAGTCAAAGTACATTGCGCCTATGGGAGGCGTCCCGACGTAAAGTTTGTCGTACAGCCATGAAATTCAGAACACACATTCCTCTCCTGAGGACAAAAAAATATATTATTATGGCCACGCCATATGGCCCTGACTCACCGTATGGTCGCCATATTGGATTTAAAGTTCCCAAACGCTGAGTCAGCGTTTTCGCTCACGTTGAACTTTAACAAACTGGTCCTAGGGCGTTTTGCCCGCTGCACATGCTCTACACAAGTGGGGCATCTAAAGTTATCCAAATTGTTAAAATAACTTTAACGGTTTTTGTGCGGTGCAGCCGCAAAGTTGACCCACAATTTTTGGAATTTTCAACTTTTTAAAAATGCTCCCGTTTTGGCAAAACGAGTCCAATTATGCCCACATTTTAATAGGTTGTTTAATTTTCTTGCCTGAACCTACTTAAGGTGGAATTTTTTCATTTGGCGCGATACCGCCCCCTACAGAGAGAAAAAACTTTTTCTATGGGGAGTAAAAAGTTTTGTTTTTTAGAATTTTTTGAAATTTGCCACAACATTCCATTTTGGCCCACCGATCAAAAAAGTCAATCAGACCCATGTCATATTTTGTACGGAAAATCGAAAAATTTCTCAAATTTGCTTTTTTTTTTTACTCCACATTTTAACGCACTCCTCCTCAGGCGTGAGCCCCACCAACCGGAAACCTGGTGACAATCCTCCTGAGGAGTGGGGCATCTGAAGTTATCCACATTGTTGGGATAAGTATTACGGTCTCCGTGCGGCGAAGCCGCAAATTTCACCAAACTTTGAGAAACGACAGAAAACCCCATGTTATTCCTGTGGGAAAATCTCAAAATCTGTCAAATTAAACTTTAACAAAGTTTACTTTGACCCCCCCCCCCCTCTACATAACCCACTCTTTTCTGCATCCATCTCCTAAAGGGGAGGGGTCAGCGAGACGGAGTCCCCCCCTCTCTCCTCTCTCCTCTCTCTCCCTCCCCCCTCCTCCCCTCTCACATTTTTAACGTTCATGTGTTTATTCTGAGCTGCACGTGTTGGACTCTTGTGTTTGGAGCTTTAGTGACATCTTGTGGCTCAGAACGCAACTGCAACATGAAACATTTGATCAGTGAGAAAGACGTTTTAATCAAAGACTTTAAAACCAAAATAAATGTTAAGAATTCATTTTAACCAGCTCTTTGTTTATTTATTATTTATATTCGTCAACATGTGAATAAAAAGTCAGATATTTGTGTTTTTATTCAGCTTGAACACAATATTTCAGTAATTTATGCAAATTAAATGCACAGAAAACATCACAAACAAACACACTTTGAAATCTTTTTGTTTTCACGATTCATTTGTGTCGCCTCAAAAGTGGGATTTTAATAATTTTACAAAAAACCACAAACGTAAACACTTTGGCCCCAGTTTTAGAGGCGTCCTGAGCTGAGGAGGAGATTAACAGAGAAGAAAAATAAAACAGAAATACAGAGGGTTATGAGTTTGAGCAGCTTTAAACTCTGAAATGTTGAATTCTAACTCTGAAAAAACATGTTTGAATTGTTTTTATTATGATTTTGAGACTGAGTTTTCTCAGTTTAAAACTTCAAAATGAAAAATTCTGCTTTTAAATATTCAACAGATTTTACACTTAACGTCCATATGCATCGAAATTTTCAAAGGTGCATTTTTCATTTTTCAATAATTTAAAAAGAAACACTTTGAAGAGGTGCACTGCAAAATTCGGCGACTGAAATTCCAAATAAAAACATTTTGTGTGAAAAAATGTTTTAATTTAAAATTCTAAATCCAATGAAACAAGAGGTTGAACGTTTAAACGAGTTTTTAACGAGATATTTTTCCTTTAAACAAATCTGAAAAGTCGCACAGTCCACTTTCAGCAGCTACTGATTTGAGCCTTGTTTTGCGCCCCCTGCTGGCGTCAGATTCTGATTCTTTGGAGGGAAATGAACTCAGACTCCTGCTGCTGATTTTCTTTTGCTCGAGCTGAAAAACAAAACAAAAACACAAGAAAAATATAAAAATCAACTGTTCATTTATTATTTTTTTTTTTTTTTATTTTATGTTAACGTTTTTACTTTTGGAGTAAAACGTGAAAGTATTTCCCTCTGATCGAAGAACGGGCCTGACTTTTCTCTCACTTTTGTTTGTTAGGCGTATATTTTCCGTTTGCTCAAAGCCAGGACTTGAACTCAGAACCTTTTGGCCGGATGTCGCTATAAACTGTCAAAAAATAATCACTCAAACCAAACAGAAAGTACGTTTTACTTTTCTTTTCGGTAAAAATAGTGGAGAAGCGAGTGCAGCTTTAAGCCGAGGTGGAAAGTAAAACAAAAATAAAAGAACGAATGAATATGATTTAAGATTTTACTAAACATTTTGCCAAGTTTCATACCTTTTTATAATAATGTTACTTCCTGGTTGGACACGAGCAGCAAACGTGACATCGTTAGCGACCGTTACCATAGCAACCATTTTGCAAACAAGCGCCAAACCCACCTCGGGTGCAGCAGCAGACGTAGAGGGCGACGCAGAGGGCGACGGTGAAGAGCAGGGCCAGCGCCCCGAAGATCAGCCACCTGTGCAGAGGGACTCCCATTGGAGGAGGAGGGGAGGGGGGCGGGGCATCTGTCGGACAGAACACAGGGACTTTAGCCACAAAAACACCACAAAAAGCTGGGACTGGGAGAGATCGCCGAGGTGACCACTTTAGCCGCTATGACTGCTAGCTCCACTTTAGCCGCTATGACTGCTAGCTCCACTTTAGCCGCTATGACTGCTAGCTCCACTTTAGCCACTATAACTGCTAGCTCCACTTTAGCCGCTATGACTGCTAGCTCCACTTTAGCCACTATAACTGCTAGCTCCACTTTAGCCGCTATGACTGCTAGCTCCACTTTAGCCACTATAACTGCTAGCTCCACTTTAGCCGCTATGACTGCTAGCTCCACTTTAGCCGCTATGACTGCTAGCTCCACTTTAGCCGCTATGACTGCTAGCTCCACTTTAGCCGCTATGACTGCTAGCTCCACTTTAGCCGCTATGACTGCTAGCTCCACTTTAGCCGCTATGACTGCTAGCTCCACTTTAGCCGCTATAACTGCTAGCTCCACTTTAGCCGCTATGACTGCTAGCTCCACTTTAGCCACTATGACCTGTTAGCTCCACTTAGCCGCTTATGACTGCTAGCTCCACTTTAGCCGCTATGACTGCTAGCTCCACTTTAGCCGCTATGACTGCTAGCTCCACTTTAGCCGCTATGACTGCTAGCTCCACTTTAGCCGCTATGACTGCTAGCTCCACTTTAGCCACTATAACTGCTAGCTCCACTCTGAGACACTGGAACTCCTCCTGGAGACAGGACCCTCCTCCTGGAGACAGGACCCTCCTCTGGAGACAGGACCCTCCTCTGGAGACAGGACCCTCCTCCTGGAGACAGGACCCTTTTACACCTGAGGACCCTGAGCTCAGATTTGGAGCTGATCCTCATCAGCCGCGTCACACTCAAACGTCCCAAAAATGAATTTGTAGATGAGTTAAATGTCTTGTTTTAAGGATATTAATCTGAATTTCAGACGTTTTGACTCGTTAAGATCAGAGACGATTTATTTGATGGAACTAGATTATTTCACTTGTTTCAATACATTATTTCTTACTTCAATCCAAATGATCTAAAATGTAAATCTATCCGAGCTTAAAATGGCTTGAATTTATTATTTTGATCTGGATTTGAGTCGACTTGACTCGATGAGATTTAATTGTTGATGCGATGCAGAATATTTCACTGGTTTCAAGGTATTTCTGATGATCAGACCATCATTTTGCTCAAAATAAGAAAATGAATGTGTCAGTGGAGTAAGTAAAATGATCTTAACCCAGTGACAGATCATTTGGATTGAAGTAAGAAATAATGTGTTGAAACAAGTCACAAACGGTTTGAAACAAGTGAAATAATCTAGTTCCATCAAATAAATCGTCTCCACTGATCTTAACGAGTCAAAACGTCTGAAATCCACATTAATATCATGAAATCAAGACATTTAAATCATCTAGACATTCGTTTTTGGCAGTAGGTCCTGGTTTGAAGAATCATCAGGACGACATCATCTGCAGCAGAAGATGACCCTGTGGTTCTCAAACCGGACGCCCTCCAGGCCCTGACTGCACCCACAAGTTCTGTCCATAGAAATAACAAACAGCCCTGGAGTCCCACATGAACAGCTCCGGCTCAGAGCTCTCCTGTCTCCAAACCGTCCTCACCGCGGGGCCTCACGTGGAGCCAGCTCTGGGGCGAGCGGCTCTTCGTCGGGTGCTCGCAGTGATACTGGCCCTCGTCCTCCTTCGAGACGGACCGGAGCTCCATCCGTCCTCCCTCGAACTTCCCCAAGAAGAAGCCGTTTCTGAAGAAGGAGGCGCTGAAGTCTGAGGTGGAATCGTCGAGGTCCGTCCGTCTGTAGGAACATCTGAGAGTGACCCGCTGTCCCTCGTCCACCGGGAACAGCGGACTGTGCAGGATCACGCCCATTTCTAAAACACAACAGTAACGAAAAGACCGGAAACACGATTCAGAGCAAAAAACGCAAAAGAATAGATTCATGAAACGCAATTCCAGGGACAACTTTATAAACAGTCAGGTATGCAGAGTTTGTCCAGCAGTAATTTAGCTTAATATAAGAAAATAAATGTGCTAATGAGGTTAGTAAAATAATCTTAATCCAATGACATATAATTTGTCTTGATGTAAGTACGGTTTGAAACAAGTAAAATAATCTAGTTCCATCAAATAAAGACTCTTAATCAATCTTAACGCGTCAAAACGTCTGAAATTCAGATTAACATCCTGAAATCAAGACATTTGAACTCATTTGCTGCAGGTTAAAGGCTGGACCGAGTGGACGCTGCCCCCTGGTGGCTGCACCGGGTCACACTTGTACCTCGGATGCTGATGTCGACGGCAGGACTGCACTCCGTCTTCCCCTGGCACCAGTACTGGCCCGAGTCGTCGGGGAACAGCTGGTCCACCACGCAGCCGTCCTGAGCCGGGGCGCCCCAGGGGGAGGTGCACGACTGGGGGCGGGGCGCGAGGGCGGTGCTCCGGAGGACGCTCCAGCCGGACGGGCAGATCACGGTGAACCGCTCCATCTGAAAGTACTGGGACCTGTCCGGAGACACGCTCAGGGCCCCTGTGGCACAAGACGGGACGAGTTATCACTGCGGTGAGTAAAACAGGACAAGGACGGGACAAAAACGACACAAACGCGTCTGAAAACGACAAAAACACAACTAAAATTACACAAAGGTGACTGAAAGGGACAAAAACACGACAAAAACAACACAAACTCAACTGAAAGCGACAAAAACGATGCAAACGCAACTGAAAGGGACAAAAACACAACTAAAACTACACAAAGGCGACTGAAAGGGACAAAAACACGAGAAAAACGCCCCAATGCAAGTGAAAGAGACAAAAACGACACAAACGCAACTGAAAGCGACAAAACCGCAATTGAACACAACACAAGCGCAACTAAAAGCGACAAAAACGCGACTAAAAATGACAAAAACACGACTAAAAACAACTAAAGCATGACTTCAACAACAAAAACGCAACTGAAAGCTACAAAAACGCCAGTAAAAACAACAAAAACATGACGTTGATGTAATCCCTCATTCGTCCAGGCACGTTTCATCGTAGAAAAGGTTTCAGGGGTTGTCATCCGGACGTTTGTTTGAAAATCGAGACGTTTCGACTCCTATCCAGAAGTCATTGTCAATCAGAGCTGGCTTGGGAACTCTGGCTTATATGCTACTCTGAGTATTGAGAGCCCTGCCCACAGGGAGGAGTCACTGAACGCCTGTTTTTGTTCAATATCTGTCTAATACAGCCTGTTTTTTGTTAAACCTAATATCTGTCTAATACCATTCTAATATCATCTGAAACTGCTAATGGCCTGTCTTTAATAGTTGGCCCTGCCCAGTTTCACCTGTGGCTAAGGTCTATTATTGTCTTAGATCTATTGTTCTATTGATAGCTGTTGCTCCCTCCTCACTGCTGATGGCCTCATTAGCATTTGACTGGTCCATTGATTTGGACAGGGTGTTAGGAGGCTGTCATGAATTTTGTCTAAATTAAATCTTAAGCCCCTATTCCAAAAACATCAAATCAAATCAAATCAATTTATTTTTATAATGCCCAAAATCACAACAACAGTTGCCTCGATGGGCCACAGGTAAAAGCAGTTCAGATAACTGTCCCAGAATGCCCCTGTCCTTTGACCCTCCTTCGCGGCGAGGAAAAACTACAAAACCCCATGGGAAAAAGTATAAACCTCGGGGAGAACCACAGTGAAGGAGAGATCCTACTCCCACGGACGGACAGGCTGCAGATGAACTAGGACTGACATCCACTTGGACTGTGGAGCCAGAACCACTCAAGAGGGAGGTGGCTTTAAAGAGTTCCTCCAGGCGGACGAGGAGCAGTCCACCAGTGTAGAGAGATCCTCCAGCAGGAGATGAGGAACAGTTCATCTAAGTAGATGGAGTTCGTCCAGGCAGACGAGGTGTGGCTAATCCAGCTGTCCAGGCGGGTGAAGCGCAGATCGTCCAGACAGGTGTTAGGGGTGGGGGGGTGTCACCACTGAGCAGCCAGGTCAGTGTCTGAAACAGTCTCCACTCCCCGGGGGAAGTGGAGAGAAAGAGAAACATGTGAACAGCAATGAACAGACTACAGTTGAAGTAATATTAAATATTGTTGATAGATAAAGTAGGAAGAACCAGAGGATAGTGTTCAAGCTGCCATACTTCTCCAGCAGAATTGCTCCAAGGGCAGCGTAGCTAAAACTGTAGGTTTTTATTTCTGTTCCTAACTGGCCTGACCATAAGCTATTTCAAAGAGGAACGTTTTGAGCCTGGTCTTAAATGTAGAGACTGTGTCGGCCTCTCTTGTACATGAACAGGAGCTGGTTCCATAACATAGGAGCTTGGTAGCTAAATGCTCGACCTCCTACTGTGCTTTTAGAGACTCTGGGGACTAACAATAGTCCAGCATTTTGAGAACGAAGAGCTCTGTTTGGATGGTACGCTACTATTGCATCTTTGAGAGCAGGATGGGGCCATATTGTTTAAAGCTTTATAAGTCAGGAGGAGGATTTTAAATTTGATTCTAAACTCAACAGGAAGCCAGTGAAGAGACTCCAACACTGGTGAAATATGATCTCTTTTTCTAGTACCTGTTAATAATCTTGCTGCTGCATTTTGAACCAGTTGAAAGCTTCTTATAGAGCTTTTAGGACACGCTGTAAGCAGAGCGTTACAATAGTCTAATCTGGATGTGACAAATGCATGGATGAGTTTTTCGGCATCGTCTCTGGGCAGGATTTTTCTAATTTTGGCTGATGTTACGCAAATGAAAGTCGGCTGTTTTACAGGCTTGATTTATATGAGCTTTGAACGAGAGATCTTGGTCAAATAGGGACCCCCAAGGTTTCTTACAGTAGAGCTGGGGGCTACAGAGATATTGTCCAGAGAAACTATCTGGTCAGATAAAAGTCTCGCAGGTGCTTAGGGCCCAGCAGAATGACCTCGGTTTTTCAGGGTTAAGGAGCAGATAATTAAGAGTCATCCAAGTTTTTATGTCTTTCACGCAGGCACTAAGTCTGTCTACTTGATGCGCCTGGATCAGGTTTCATTGATAAATACAGCTGAGTGTCATCTGCATAGCAGTGGAAGTTAATGCCATGCTTTCTGATGATCATACCTAAGGGCAGCATATAAAGAGTGAACAGAACTGGACCGAGTACTGAACCCTGCGGCACAATCGTAGGTTACTTTAGAACATGGGGAAGATCTCTGGTTTACATTAACAAACTGGTACCTATCAGATAGATAGGATTTAAACCAGCTAAGGGCGGTTCCACTGACACCTATATCACATTCTAACCTCTGCAGTAGAATGTTGTGGTCGATGGTATCAAACGCTGCGCTGAGGTCCAACAGAACCAGGATTGAGACCTGTCCATCATCAGCAGCTAATAACAGATCATTTGTGACTTTAACTAGTGCAGTTTCAGTGCTGTGGTATGCACGGAACCCTGACTGAAAAACTTCAAATAAATTATTGTCCTGCAGGTGGCGACAAAGCTGTTTAATCACAATTCTTTCAAGGATTTTAGAGACAAAGGGCGAGATTAGAAATAGGTCTATAGTTTGCCAGTATGTCGGGGTCTAGATTAGGCTTTTTCAAAAGTGGTTTAACCACTGCATATTTGAAGGACTGAGGGACATAACCGCTTTCTAGTGAAGTATTTATTATATTAAGAATGGGATTTATAATTAGGGAGAATTTCTTTGATGAGTCTACTTGGGATTGGGTCTAAAATACAAGTTGATGTTTTGGAGGACATAATGACTGAAGTTATCTCTGCCTGATCAACAGCAGTGAACCTATCTAGTATTACTGAAGGATTTGTATGGGACACTAGCTTTGCAGTCTGGGCTTGCTCAGTACTGATAGTGGGAGTAATTGCATTTAGTTTATCTCTAATAGTTGTGATTTTGCTGCTAAAGAATAGAAGGAAGTCATTGCAGCTTAGAGTAACTGGTATTGAGGGTTCTACTGCGCCAGACAGTTTGTCAGCCTGGCTACAGTGCTGAAGAGAAATCTAGAGTTATTTTTATTTCCTTCTATTAAATTTGAATAATATCTGGTTTGGGCCTTACGCAGAGCCTGCTTATAAGACAGAAGGCAAGTTTTCCATTCTTTCAGGGATTCTTCTGTGTGGGAGCGGCGTAAGGATCTCTAGTTTTCTTACCCTTTGTTTGTGAGAACGTAGTTCTTCATTGTACCAGGGGAGGCTCGTTTTGGCCTGATTACTTTCTGTTTAAGTGGAGCTGCAAACATCAAGAGCAGATTTTAGAGAGTTGACCATTGAGTCAACAGAGTTATCAATAGCACTGGGACTGGCGCTGTTAACGACAGGATCACATGACATAATATTAAATATTGGTTCTATTATTTCTCTGAACTTTAAAATAGATTTTTCAGATATTGTCCTTTTCATTATAGTTTTAGTCTGAGGAGCTGGATAGTCCTTAAGAATAAAAAGAAAGGTAATTAGGAAGTGATCTGACATTATTGGGTTTTGGGGGAAGACATTAAGGTCACTAATCTCTATTCCATAAGTTAGAACCAGGTCCAGAGTGTGCTGGTGACTGTGGGTTGGTTCATTTACATTTTGAGTGAAACCAATGCATCTAATAAAGCGCTAAAGGCATTACTGAGGCAATTATTTTCATTCACATGAATGTTGAAATCCCCAACCACCACGATATTTTCCCAGTCTAATACTAAATTTGATAGGAAGTCAAAGAATTCTGTTAAGAATAATGAATAAGGACCAGGAGGTCGATAGATTATTATGAACAGAACAGCTTTTTGGTTTCTCCAGTTTGGGCAGGTGATTGATAGGATAAGGCTTTCAAATGAGGAAGACTCATTATTAGTTTTGTTAATTTTAGGACTCAGGAGTAAACTAGAATGTGAGATTACTGCCACCCCACCTCCCCGGCCTGAGCTCCTGGCAGCTTGAAAGTTAACATGACTCTGTGGGGTGGCCTCATTTAATCTGACATAATCATCTTGTTGAAGCCAAGTTTCAGTTAAAGCTAAAAGATCAATATTATAATCGTTAATTAATTAATTAACTAAAAGTGATTTGGAGGAAATTGACCTAATGTTTAGCAATCCACATTTTACATGCTTATTTATTAGTTTATTTGTATCATGTGTAGGGATTATTTGTATTAAGTTATTTGGTCTGACACCTAAATTATCTGTATTTGGATCTGACTTATTGGCGTTATTTACACGAGGGACACGCACAGTCTCTATTTGCTTTGACTCTGAACACTTGATCTGTGACAGCGCTGGCGAGAGCTTAGCGACAGAGAAGAGACTCTGCACCCGGGACTCATATTTAGAGCGTCACTTTAGGCGACTAAGGCTATCGGCCAAATTCGAACTAAAGTGATGTACCCTCCGAAGTCGGATGGATGCCATCCCTGCGTATGAGCCCGGGCTTTCCCCAGAACGCACTCCAATTGTCAACAAAGACTACGTTGTTTTGGGGGCACCAACTAGACAACCAGCAGTTGAAACTGAAAAGCGGCTGTACATTTCAGCATTGACCCGATTGGGGAGGGGACCAGAAAATATTACGGTATCTGACATCGACCGCTTAATTCACACACCGCTCCAACCTGCAATTTGAGCACTTCTGATTGTCTCCGCCGGGTGTCATTACCACCTCCGTGAATCACGATACGACGGAACCTCTGACTACTCTGTTTTAAAAGCCTAAGGTTTCCTTCGATGTCACCCATTCTGGCCCCCGGATAACACCTAACTGAGGCTGCTGGCAGCTTCACGCCTCTGACTATGGAACTTCCAATCACCAGAGTGTCACGTTCGGGCGGGCGTGATCGCCGAGTGGGGCAAACCTATTGCAGACGGGAAGCTTATGGTGCACTAAAGGCCGGCGTTTAGCGCATCGATCCCTCCGAACTGTCACAAATCTATCCCTGTCTTGTTCCTGGTCTGGTCCTGCCGCGCCGGGAGGCGCTGGGGGCTGGTCTTATCCTGAGGCTTAGCCTGCTACCGCTAACACTGCTAACCATGCTAACACTGCTACCCGCGGCGCGGTCCGGTAAACCTGATGCTACGACCTGGCTATAGCTAGACTTTAGCTCCTCCACAATGCGGATCCGCGCTTCTAACTCTGTAACCCTGGCTTCAAAGCTACCACTACGCTACACTTCACGCAACTCTCCCTGTCGCCAGTGAAGGAAGCAGGGTTCTGACTCAACATATGACAACTTGAACAGGTAAGGGCTTAAAGAGGCGGAGGACGGGCCAGCCATGGCGCTTATCGGCTAGGCTAGTCTCCCGATGCTAGCGGGCAGGGGGATTTAATCCACGAAGAACTGAACAAAGTGAGCTAAATGAGGCCCGGGTTGTTTAGGGAGCAATTAA
>CM033640.1:27921756-28090049 GCA_019453435.1 Rhinogobius similis
TCACTTTCAGCTGTGCTTTTGTTGCTTTTAGTCACGCTTTTGTCACTTTTGGTAGCATTTGTGCTGGTTTATTTGCAAAATAAAACACTCCAAACCATTGCTGTGTCGAGGAAAAAAGACTCAAAGTTGACCTGTAAGGCATTATTATTATTACTATTATTATTATTATTTTTATTTTTTTTATTATATATATTTTTTTATTAAATGTTACTATAGCTCTAATGATACAAAACGCCTGAGTGTTAAAAGTGCTCACAGTTTGAAAAGCGCAGCAGCTTGTTTTGTGACCTTTGGGGCCACCGTAGCTCAAGGTCCTGTGCTTTTCAGATAAAAACAGTACGAACTGGTTGTAGCACCGTCGGTCGTAAACGCCGAGAAAAAGACGTGTTTTCACAAAAATCAAGACACTTTGGTGAAAAAAAGTGAGTTAAAGATGGCACAAAATATGAAAATGTGTTAATGTTGTGTAAAAAGGGCTGCGTTCACATTTGGACCAGGACCGAACCAGGACCAAACCAGGACCGAACCAGGACGAATGTGGACGTGCCTCGATGTTTCATTCACAGTGGTGGGGTCTTCTTCCTCGCTTCAGCCTCACCAACTCTTGTCCTTTGGTGCCTCTGGAGTACGTTACTTTGTCCCATCGACCTGAGAGCGAGAGTTTGTTATTGTGTGTTTTATAAAAGCAGTTTTTATGTTGAATCACTGTCTCACCTGGTGCCCTGGGTTTCTTCCAAAAGTAGATCCCCAAAACCACCAGAGCAAGAACAACAACAAGAAGAACAAGAACAACGACAACAATCCAAGGGATCTCAGGTTCACTGGGACCTGGAGGGAATAAAGACGTGTTAGAGTTGAATCTAAAGCTTTTGTCGTCAACAGCAACAAGTGCTTTGCCCAAAGACACAACCTTTGTGAGCCGCCCACACCTGAATCTGTGTTTGACTGTTTGACTGTGAGGCCAACAACAACAACAGAATAAACACCAACAACAACAGAACAACAACAACAACAGACTAAACAGCAGGAGCCTCTGCAGAGTTGAAGACACTCTCCTGGTCACAGCTCCATGTCCCAAGCTCCTCGAGTCTTTTATCGTGTCACATGGTCACATTATGACATTTTCTCTCTTAAATTGATTTGTTTATTAATACTATACATTATTGCAATGGAACTTGTTAATTGTTTATCACCGACTATTGATCTTGTATGAGCTGGAATAAATAAACTAAACTAAATGTACATCCTCTCTCAGCGTCGTACCATTCTTAGGGCTGTCGTTTACATGGATTCCCTCCTGATTCCCGGGTTGTTCTGACAAACAAACAAAGAAGAACAATCATTTCCAGAGCAGCCGCCTCAGACGTGTGTCGAGAGGATTCCTTTGTGCATCAGTAAAGTTGGTGTAAAGTTATAACTCGTAAAAACATTCTCACCAACTGTAAGTGTGACTGTGCATCTTTGTGTGACTCTGCTTGGGTTTTCCTTTCTCTTATTCAGAGTGACAGTGTAGATTCCTGCGTCTTCTTTGGTCACTTTGGAGAGCCAGAGGGAACAGGTTCCATTTTTCATCTCTTCAGGGAAAAGTTCGGTACGACCTTTGAAAGTGTTGTCTGTTACATCAGAATCATTCGTGCCATTCCTCCGTCTGAACGCCGTTTTCGAGTCGTACTCCCACAACAAAACGTCCTTAGAAATATCTCGTGTAGTATTGATTTGACATGGAAGAATAACATTGCTGCCAACTTTTGCCGTCACTTCGTTTGGATCACCCACTTCTTTCGTCTCTGCTAAAAGAAAAGAAAAGACACACATTAGACGGAGGACGCAGCAGAAGGCGTTTTGATCCAAATCACGCTTCAACAAACGCAAACACTGCACGTCACAAATGAAACTGACTTGTTCTTCTTGTTTAAAGTCCATACTTCAGGTTCTCAAAATGTTCAAATTATGACTTAGTTCAGTAGAGGGCACCTGTGGTAATTATTTATTACAGTTTTGCGTCTGTGAAGATGCAGTTTGTGAAGAAATTTAGAAAAATAAAAGTTTAAAATTGCAGGAAGTTGTGCTGAGTTCTAAAATGGAATCCCTCTGTGATGTCATCAAAAAGCGACATTTCTTTTGATGATTTAAACCATCATTCAAGAAAATAAAGGTGTTATCAGAGATTATTATTTGTCAAATCATAACTATTGTGTAATGTATGTGGATGTTGGCCCTTGTTTACAATCTGGTTGCTACGGTAACAGCTGTGGAATAAGAACTGTGTCATATTTGTGTCGTGTTCAACAGGAAGTGACATCATAGACTTTACACAAACTGGGGACAAATGGGTAAAACCTTAAATATAATCATGGTCACTACATTTTAGTCAAATGTGTCCTGTAGACTTTAAAGGACTGAGCTCATTTGTTTACTGTTACTATAGCGACGCCCACAGCAGAGCCACGAACAACAGCCGTTATGTTTGTGCGGAAATGATGCCAGGCAGTTACAACTGTCACTGGACAAATCCTGCAGGTCACGTTTAATTATTACCGACTATTGATCTTGTATGAGCTGGAATAAATAAACTAAACTAAATGTACATCCTCTCTCAGTGTCGTACCATCATTTCCAGAGCAGCCGCCTCAGACGTGTGTCGAGAGGATGTAATGGCAATTTATTAATTTCAACGTTGTCACATCTTGTATGCATAATCAGACATGCAGGAGCCCTTCTGATTAAGGATGTGAAGATGTCTTTTGGTGCGTTGTATTGCTGTCTTTTGGTGTCCTGCATAAACATTGGACCATTTGTTTCAGAGTCTTGAGACTCGAGAAGATCCTGTTCTGCAGCAGAAGGTGATAAAATTCATAAATATCCTTTGTGTCTCCACTCCCTTCCAGACCAGCCAACAAAAGGTCCTCTTACTCAGAATAAACAGCTGCTATTGTGCTCACACCACGCAGGGCCCTCCTGTGGGGACCATTCTCTTAGGACTCAGACTGTATTTCCTGACCCCCTGTGAATCATTTGATTTGATTGGCTATCAGATCTTTGTGAGCCGCCCACACCTGAATCTATATATTGTTTGATTGTTGGACTGTGAGGCACGTCGACCAGAGAGAACCTCTGTGAGGGTCAGACGTCCTTTGTTCACCAGGTACCAGTGAATAAAGTACAACTTATGGATCCAGACTCATTCTCTTTACATTTTTATGGACAACTGTTTTTAGAAATCCACGACATCATTTTTCCACGACAAGGATTCCTTTGTGCATCAGTAAAGTTGGTGTAGAAGTTATAACTCGTAAAAACATTCTCACCAACTGTAAGTGTGACTGTGCAGCTTTTTTCCTTATTCAGAGTGAAAGTGTAGTTTCCTGCGTCTTCTTTGGTCACATTGGAGAGCCAGAGGGAACAGTTTTCAGGGAAAAATCCGGTACGACCTTTGAAAGTGTCGTCTGTTACATCAAACTGATCGGTGCCATTCTCTCGTCTGAACACAATTTTCGAGTGCTTCCACACCAGAACATCCTCAGAAATATTTCGTGCAGGTTTGATTTGACATGGAAGAGTAACATTGCTGCCAACGTTTGCCGTCACTTCCTTTGGATCACACTCGATCTTCTCTGCCAAAAGAAAAGAAAAGACACACATTAGACGGAGGACGCAGCAGAAGGCGTTTTGATCCAAATCACGCTTCAACAAACGCAAACACTGCACGTCACAAATGAAACTGACTTGTTCTTCTTGTTTAAAGTCCATACTTCAGGTTCTCAAAATGTTCAAATTATGACTTAGTTCAGTAGAGGGCACCTGTGGTAATTATTTATTACAGTTTTGCGTCTGTGAAGATGCAGTTTGTGAAGAAATTTAGAAAAATAAAAGTTTAAAAATGCAGGAAGTTGTGCTGAGTTTACAACGACTGACACATTTAAACCATCAATCAAGAAAATAAAGGTGTTATCAGGGATTATTATTTGTCAAATCATAACTATTGTGTCATGTATGTGGATGTTGGCCCTTGTTTACAGTCTGGTTGCTATGGTAACAGTTGTGGAATAAGAACTATGTCATATTTGTGTCGTGTTCAACAGGAAGTGACATCATAGACTTTACACAAACTGGGGACAAATGGGTAAAACCTTAAATATAATCATGGTCACTACATTTTAGTCAAATGTGTCCTGTAGACTTTAAAGGACTGAGCTCATTTGTTTACTGTTACTATAGCGACGCCCACAGCAGAGCCACGAACAACAGCCGTTATGTTTGTGCGGAAATGATGCCAGGCAGTTACAACTGTCACTGGACAAATCCTGCAGGTCACGTTTAATCTGTCATCGTTCCAGACGCAGCAGGAGCCCAGAGCCCGGAGCCCTGAGCCCTGAGCCCTGAGCCCTGAGCCTCGGAGCGGGCCGGGCCTGAGCCCTGAGCCTGAGCCTGAGCCCTGAGCCTGGGCCTGAGCCTGGGCCTGAGCCTGAGCCTGAGCCTGAGCCTGAGCCGGGCTGAGCCGGAGCCGGGCCCTGAGCCCTGAGCCCTGAGCCCTGAGCCTGAGCCTGGGCCTGAGCCCTGAGCCCTGAGCCCTGAGCCTGAGCCCTGAGCCTGAGCCTGAGCCCGGAGCCGGAGCCCGGGCCGGGCCGGGCCCGGAGCCGAGCCGGGCGGGCCCGGAGCCCGGAGCCCGGAGCCCGGAGCCCGGAGCCCGGAGCCCGGAGCCCTGGGGTCAGTGCTCGGCCAGAGAACTTCATCAAGACCCAAATCTGATGTTTACTCATCATCTGAAACATCCACAGACAGTGCGTCCCACACAGGGTCAGAGGGTCAGACAGTTCTGTCTCTGAAGTGTTTCAGTCTCAGACACTCAGGGCTCACATCAGCTCCCAATCTCTCTCTCCCCCCTCTCTCTCTCTTTCTCTCTCCCCCGTCTCTGTCTCTCTCAAACTACGATGGAAAGTAAAGGTAAACTCTATTCTTAAAATTCTCAAGTTAACGGCCACAAATGAGTCCAAAGATCACACAACAACAGACTAAACACCAACAACAACAGACTAAACAGCAGGAGGCGCTGCAGAGCTGAAGACACTCTCCTGGTCACAGCTCCATGTCCGACTCTCCTCAAGCCTTTTATTGTGTCACATGGTCACTGTTCCATCCATTATGCCTTTGGTGTCTTTGGTGAGTGTGGTATGTGTTTTATGAATGAATGGTTGTGTCATGAGTGGGTGTGGCATGTGAGCGTATATGAACGGGTGAGCACACAGTTTTTGACCGCGCTAAGCCACGCAGCCTTTTGTTTTTGATAAAGTTATTGAATGTCCAATAAAGTTTATCAATCAAACTCTGTGGGAGTGCGTCGATTCTAAACCCCCAGTCAAAGTGGTGTTGAGTAGCTTTAGTCTCAACAGTCCCATTATGACATTTCTCTCTTAATTTTTTTTTGTTTATTAATACTATACACTATTGCAATGGGACTTGTTATTTGTTTATTACCGACTATTGATCTTGTATGAGCTGGAATAAATAAATAAACTAAATGTACATCCTCTCTCAGTGTCGTACCATCTTTTCCAGAGCAGCCGCCTCAGACGTGTGTCGAGAGGATGTAATGGCAATTTATTAATTTCAACGTTGTCACATCTTGTATGCATAATCAGACATCCAGGAGCCCTTCTGATTAAGGATGTGAAGATGTCTTTTGGTGCGTTGTATTGCTGTCTTTTGGTGTCCTGCATAAACATTGGACCATTTGTTTCAGAGTCTTGAGACTCGAGAAGATCCTGTTCTGCAGCAGAAGGTGATAAAATTCATAAATATCCTTTGTGTCTCCACTCCCTTCCAGACCAGCCAACAAAAGGTCCTCTTACTCAGAATAAACAGCTGCTATTGTGCTCACACCACGCAGGGCCCTCCTGTGGTGACCATTCTCTTAGGACTCACACTGTATTTCCTGACCCCTGTGAATCATTTGATTTGATTGGCTATCAGATCTTTGTGAGCCGCCCACACCTGAATCTATATATTGTTTGATTGTTGGACTGTGAGGCCCGTCGACCAGAGAGAACCTCTGTGAGGGTCAGACGTCCTTTGTTCACCAGGTACCAGTGAATAAAGTACAACTTATGGATCCAGACTCATTCTCTTTGCATTTTTATGGACAACTGTTTTTAGAAATCCACAACATCATTTTTCCACGACAAGGATTCCTTTGTGCATCAGTAAAGTTGGTGTAGAAGTTATAACTCGTAAAAACATTCTCACCAACTTTAAGTGTGACTGTGCAGCTTTTTTCCTTATTCAGAGTGAAAGTGTAGTTTCCTGCGTCTTCTTTGGTCACATTGGAGAGCCAGAGGGAACAGTTTTCAGGGAAAAATCCGGTACGACCTTTGAAAGTGTCGTCTGTTACATCAAACTGATCGGTGCCATTCTCTCGTCTGAACACAATTTTCGAGTCGTGCTTCCACTCCAAAACATCCTTAGAAATATTTCGTGCAGGTTTGATTTGACATGGAAGAGTAACATTGCTGTTAACGTTTGCCGTCACTTCCTTTGGATCACACTCGATCGTCTCTGCCAAAAGAAAAGAAAAGACACACATTAGACGGAGGACGCAGCAGAAGGCGTTTTGATCCAAATCACGCTTCAACAAACGCAAACACTGCACGTCACAAATGAAACTGACTTGTTATTCTTGTTTAAAGGTCCCATATCCTGCTCTTTTCCCCTTCACACAGTCTGTTCTCAGGGCTTTGTTGATACATTTGTGCGTTGTGTAATATCCATAACATAACAGTTTACAAAAAACACCCATTTCTTGGACTGGCCCCCCTCCTGCAAAAGCAAACGGCTCACTCTGAGATCTGACCCCCCCGAACAGAGAGCAGGCTGCCTCCCCCGCCGAACTCGCGTGCCTCCCCTAGAGTGGAGATGGTGCATGCGCCGTGTGCTCCTGAATAAACCTTTTCTGGTCCTGACGGTGCGTCGTGCTGAGTCCTACGTCCTGGATCTGACCTGGAGTTTGACGTGCTCCAGGGCCTCAACCACGGACGTGCCGTTTGGTAAATAACAAGCTAACTCTTCTATCTGTCGTATCCATCGTGTAATTACTGTGTAGCATTAGCATTAGCTGTTTTTATTCTTCCTGGAGGCGTGGCTTAAACACCGCGTCATCTTAGTGAGGAGCCCCCGTCTGCTGCTCAGAGGGGGACGGAAAAGACAGTTCTCTAGTGAAAACATGAGGGAATCAATCAAAAAACCACTTTGGGCACAACATACGAGGCCCAAATAGCACTGTATGTTTGCATGTTATGGGACCTTTAAAGTCCATACTTCAGGTTCTCAAAATGTTCAAATTATGACTTAGTTCAGTAGAGGGCACCTGTGGTAATTATTTATTACAGTTTTGCGTCTGTGAAGTTGCAGTTTGTGAAGAAATTTAGAAAAATAAAAGTTTAAAATTGCAGGAAGTAGTACTGAGTTCTAAGACGGAATCCCTCTGTGATGTCATCAAAAAGCGACACATTTTTCCTTTGTGCATCAGTAAAGTTGGTGTAGAAGTTATAACTCGTAAAAACATTCTCACCAACTGTAAGTGTGAGTCAGTGCATATTAATTTCATCTTTTGGAGAGTGACAGTGTTGTTTCCTGTGTTTCGTTGGCTCAGATCAGAGAGACAAAGGGAACATCCTGTACGACCTTTGAAAGAGTCGTTTATTACATTAAACTCATCTGTGCCAACCCTCCGTCTGAACACAATTTACGAGCCGTGCTTCCCACAAAAGGAAAATAAAAGAAAAAAAGAAATATTTCGTCTCTCTCTTCCCCCCTTCTCTCCCCCTCCCCTTCTTCCTCTCCCCCTCCCCTTCTTCCTCTCCCCCTCCCCTTCTTCCTCTCCGTCTCCCTCCCTCCCCTCTCCGTCTCTCCCCCCTTCTCTCTCTCTCTAATGTTAAATATAAGTACATCTTTTTCTGATATGAAACACTAGATTTCTCTTTGACAAAAGTGCAGCTCAAACGAAGAGCAGGGTTTAACAACACTTTAAATGAAACAATGAACGTGACGTCAGCGCTGAGGGTTACACTGTGGGTTACACTGTGGGTTACACTGTGGGTCACACTGAGGGTTACACTGTGGGTCACACTGTGGGTTACACTGTGGGTTACACTGAGGGTTACACTGTGGGTCACACTGTGGGTCACACTGAGGGTTACACTGCGGGTCACACTGCGGGTTACACTGCGGGTCACACTGTGGGTTACACTGTGGGTTACACTGTAATAAGAGTCAGTCTCACGGTGTCACTTACCAGTACGAACGATTTCAACGACTTGAAACAGCCACAGCGTCCAGAGGAGCTGAAAGATGAAACGAGGCATTTCTTGGTGAAACAGGAGACGTGTGACTTCAGCTGCTCAGAGCGACCGTGAAATCTGCCCAGAATGCTTTGCACTTTCACTTTTACACACTTTTATAAAGCAGAGGATGTGGGAGGAGCCATGAGGTATTTCATGTATGTTATTCACTTCACTGGGGTTCATTCGAGAGGAGCAGCTGAGGCTCCGGTGTCTGTGTCTCTTGGACGCCTCTGTCCGGAGGTGTTCGAGGCATGTCCCACCGGGAGACGGTCCAGGGAAATACCCAGAGGCACAGGATCCAGGAAGCGTCCGCCTCCAGGCCTTAATGTTTAAGATTCTGCTGGCAAATTTACAATGTTTATTCTGGTTTGGCAAAGGTTTGAAAATGTGCTTCCTGCAAACACAGAGTCCTGCAGAGGGCGCCACAGAACAGCCTGAGGTCAAAGTACTGTGTGTCATCAATAAAACCAGAAACCAAGTCCTGGACTAAACCTGGACCTCCCAACTTTGACACCCCCCCCCCCCCCTCTCTCTCTCCCCCCTCCCTCCCTCTCTCTCGCTCCCCCCCTCCCCTCTCCGGTCGGACCTGTCCTGGAGCGTCCTGGTCCCGTCAGAGCCGTGTTACCTTTGGGCGCCTCTGATCACCCAATCTTTATTATTTGAGATCATTTACTGCTTAAAGCTGAAGTACATATTTTTCTGATATGAAAGAGTAGATTACTGTTTGACAAAGCGCAGCTCAAACGGTTTATCAACACTTTAAATGAAACACTGAACGTGACGTCAGCGCCATGTTACTCCGTAACGAAAATGACGCCTGAATTCCACATCATGCGTCTCCGCTCCGCTCTGCTGCGCAGAAGACCGCCTCTGATTTAAAGCGCAGACCCCGTCTACTGGGGTCTGCGCGTCCGCAGACCCCAGTAGACGGGGTCCACGGGATCCGCGAGAACTCGTAATCAGAAAGCGCTCCAAAAGTATCGGAATATATAGAGCATTGACAAAATGACAGCCTAAAACTGTACTTAAGACATTTACAACATGTTTCTAGGGTGGTACTGATTGTAAACATTTGCCTTCTGGGTAACAAAGTTTAATTCACGTCATTAAAAGTTTTTGTTTTGAAGACCCAGATGTAGTTCGTGTTCTCGTTCCTGTTTGGTGCGATCTAAACTGTGGGGCTTGATCCGGTCAGACTCTGGCGCAAAAGAAAATTCATCCGCAATTCTGTGGGAGAGCGGCGAAGGGGCGGAGCCGAGGCGCAGACCTGTGCAGCGCTTACGTGGGATGTGGAACGAGCTTCATTCATTTCGATGGCTGTGTAAGTTCTGCACAGTGCGCGGCGCAGCGGAGAAGCATGATGTGGAATTTGCCAGTGACCGTCAGGACCTTCTCCGACGTGAAAAAGCGACACAAGGAGCTGAAAGACGAATCGAGACATTTCTCAGTAAAACAGAGGCGGAGGACACAGAGGAGCTGCTCAGAGAGACTGTGCAAAGTGCCCAAAGTGCTTTCACTTTTACGCGCTTTTGTTACGCAAATGAATGTGGGCGGAGCCATGAGTTATTTCAATAAATCAAAATGACACACTCCAGGTGAACAGGGAAAACATTTTAAATTTAAAGATATCAATGTTAAACTTCTCCTGTAGTTTAGTCACATAAATGTAAGAAAAAAATATATTACAAGTTTTTCATCATGTCATGTTTTCATGTAAAAAGAAGACATTTTGTGTGGAAAAAACTTACAAAAATCCACATATTTGTGACATTTAAATCAGAAAAATTTACAGAACCAGGTTTAAATTTCTTGGTTCATTTTGTAACATATTAGTTACAAAAAGTCTTTACAGATTGGACACGTTTGTTGATTCCACATGAAAGTCTGTGTGAGAAAGAAAACTGACCAAAAACAAAAAATTGAAGAAAAAAAAAAGAGCTTTGCCTGTTGACTTTTACTGAAATAAAGTAAAATGTAAAATCTATCACTGTCCTGTTGTTTATTGACTAAAACGGACTTCTGTTCTGAATGACCTGCACTCTGGGACAAGGACCTCAAGCCCCTGTCAACCTGCCAAACGTATGAACCTGTCGCCTCACGATAAAAACAAACTAAATCAAATAAAACAAAAGCTTCTTTCAAGAACAATTCAAGAGACACGACAGAAACGTTACAGAAAATCACGCTTGCCTTTGGCCCCGAATTAAAAAAAAAAAAGGTTTATTGCTGTCATCAGTGAACAATATCCAACACAACTTTATTTATTCACCTGATTCCGTCCACTTTGGTCTCTTTTTGCCACAGATCTGCTCTTTCTGTTTGACCAGAACTCTGTTAAAGCTCATGACGAACGAGGGAAAAGTCTGTCGCCAAAACATTATATAAAGTCGAATGATTTGAGTAAAATGTTTAATGAACACACTGGAAAAATGTACAACCTAAAATAAGAAAATAAGTTAAAAAGTGATTGGATTCGTAATATTTATCTTGATTTGAATACCTTTAGACAGTCTTAAAATAAGATTTGCCAATAGAACAAGTACATTTGTTCTTATTTCAGGTGCAGTAGCGTCTTTTTTCTAATTTCAAGACAGAAAATGCTTGTCTTTTTCATGATTTAACTAAAATAAGATATTTTATGCTTGTTCCATTGGCAATCTTACTTCAAAATATACTCAAAACAAGTTAAATACTACTTATTTCAAGCACTTATTAACTTGTTATCTTATTTAAGACCATATTTTTTCCAGTGCACGAGCAAAAACACGTCACATGCACCGATTTCCTGAGGCCTGAAAACGGCTTTTTAGTCCATGCTCTGCAAAAATGAACTTCTAGACGACGAGTTAAATGTCTTGATTACAGGATTTTAATCTGAATTTGACTCGTTAAGATCAGTGCAGACGATTTACTTAACAGATTATTTCACTTGTTTCAAACCGTTTGTGACTTGTTTCAATAAAATCTTTCTTACTTCAATCCAAACGTATGAACCACACGATAAAAAACAAACAAAACCAAAGAAAAAACAAGATCAATTCAAGAGACACGACAGAAAAGCTGAAGACAAAGGTTTATTGCCGTCGTCAGAACAAAAATCACACTTTTTCTTTGACGTGAGGTCCGACGGACACAAGGCAAGCATAGAATTATGAATTTATAAAAGAATTAAATAAAAATAGACTAGAATATATACACACTTTACAAGAAAACAACCCCAGCATCTGAACGTCTCACTGGAAATTAAAACTTGCTGTTGTTGTTTCGCGCAGAACTTCAGGAAGTGAAACGTGAGTCTGAAACACTGACAAAGAAATGTAACGGGAATGTGCGTTCACTTCGACAAAATACAAACGTGCGTAAAAAAATGACACACACAGATATATATTGCATATTATGGAGTGTTTGATGGTTCTGCAATAAAAAAAATCTTTAAAAACACTGGTCTGTTCAATAGAAATAATCGTTTGTCGACTGGTACAATAACCGTTAGTGTCGTTACAGATTCTATTCCTTGTAGTGTTCACAGTAAGGGGCACCTTCCTTCTTCCAGGAACATCCTCTTCTTGATCTGATCCATCTCTATTTGGTGTTTGGTCTTCAGTCGGTCCAGTTCCACCTCGTTCACTTTCCCTCCGGCTTTTTTCACAAACGCGTCCATTTCCTGTTTCTGTTTCCTCTCCAACTCGGCCGTCTGTCTCTCCCAGTATTCTTTGTTTTTCTGCAGGAGACTCGCGGTGATCGCGCCGAGCTCCGCCTCGTGCTTCTTCTTTATCCCGTCCACACTCTCTTTCAGCTGCTGTTTCCGCCCGTTCCACAGATCCGCCTCCAGGTCCTTCAGCTGCTCTCGGTGCTTCTCCGACAGCTCTTCCTGTTTCCGTGGAAGGTCATCCGGCTCCGCGCCGTCCTCCAGGTCTTCCATTTCCAGGTTTTGCCTTTTCTTTAACTTCTCCACCTTGTGTTTGCGCTCCTTCTCGAACTGCTCGGAGACGGCTTTTTCGGCCGCTCTCAGTTCTTGCTTGTGTTTCCTCTGGACTTCCCTGATCTTCTTGCTGTTCTCCTTCTCCTCCATGAGCGCCACGATGGCCAGGTCGATCAGCTCCTGCTTGTGCGTCGCCTGCAGCTTCTCCACGCTCGTCTTCAGAGTGGTTTCGTTGTGCGCCTTGAGGTTTTCCAGGCTCTCGTACTCGCCCTCCTTCCGCCGGATGTCCTCTTTAAAGCGCTTCACTTCCTCCAGGTGCTCGTCGATGAGCGCCGCGAAGTCGATCTCCTTCCTCTTCTTGAACTCGTTGAACTCCTCGGCCTGTTTCCGCGCCTCGTCCTCGTACTTCCTCTTCAGCTCGTCCAGCTGCTGATGGTGCTTCTCCTCTAACTCTTTTCTCGTTGCTTCCTCTTGCTCTCGCCGCCGTTGGTCTTTCTCTCTTTCCTTCGTCCACGCCTCCAGCTTCTCCTGGTACTCTTGCTCCTGCTTTTCCAGCCTCTCCTGCTCCTCCTGCCGCCTCTTCTCCTCCTCTCGGTATCGTTCTTCGCGCTCTCTCCGTTCTTCCTCCCAGGCTTTTCTCTCCTGCTGAATTTTGTCTTTGCTCTCTTGGGATTTCAGATCGAAACTGCGCTGGAGTTTTTCCTCCAGTTCCTGAATGTTTTGTTCGTACTCTTGTCGTTTAGCCTCCTCCATTTGTTTCTCCTTTCTGTATTCCTCCTCTTTCTTTTCCTGGTTCTTCATCCACTGCTTCCGGTCCATTCTGATCTGCGCTTTCATCTCTCTCAGCTCTCTGTCCTTCTCCTCTCTTTCTCTCTCAGTCTTCTCTCGCTCTTGGTCCATTTTCGTTTGGATTTTCTGAATCTCTCGATCGTGTTTGTCTCTCATTTCTTGCATTTCTCTCCTCAGCTCTTCCTCCTTTTCCTTCAGAAGTCTCTGCACTTCTTCTTGAATGGCGGCCTCAGCTTCTTTGAGCATTTTATTCGTGTAACAGCCTCCGCCGTTTTGCTCCACCAGGGCGTCGATCTTCTGGATCAGTTCCTCCACCTGAGCGTCCTTTTTCCCCTCGTCCCAGTTGTTGAAGACGTGGTACCTGTTCCCGCAGTCGGCGATGAGCTTCTGACACAGAGGGTCACATTTGTTCTCGATAAAGTCTTGGATGGTGGCGTTGTTCCTCTCCAGAACGTCTCCGTGAGTGAAAAGGACTATTGTGTACTTCTGGCGTCTTTTCCGAAGCCCTTCTTGATCAGGTTCAGGGTCTCGTTCTCCTCCGGCGTGAACCTGCCGATCCCCAGCACCAGCAGAAAGACGTGAGGCCCCGGGGCCAGAAGGCTGATGCACTTCATCATCTCGTCGTTGATCTCGTGGTTGGACATGCTCATGTCGAACAGCCCTGGAGTGTCCACCACGTCCACGCTGCAGCGCTTCAGTCGGCTCTGCTCTTTCTGACAGACTTTAGTGGTGGCTTTTTGGCCGAAGTCACAGCTGAAGCCTTTCCGTCCCAGGATGGTGTTTCCAGAGGAGCTCTTCCCTCGACCCGTCTTTCCGATCAGAACGATCCTCAGAGTCTTCTCACTCTCTCTGCCTCCTGCAAAACCAAAAGCTGGGGTCAAAACAAGTCCAAAGCAACAAAACTCAACACGGCATTTAAGTCCATATGACAGATTAGACACAAATTTCGCTTAAACGTAAAAACGTAGTGATTGTATTTTAGTCTTTAGAGGCATGTAAAAGAAAAATGTCTTTGATGTATTGTATATACATGTAACCATTTACCTGTAGCATCTTTATGACTTCTCTGCAGCCAAACCTGGAGCTACAAGTGTCGAGAGGGACACCTGGGGTCTATTGTGTTTCTCTTCCCTCCTAGGCCAGCCACACAGTAGCTCCCATTTGGCTCCTCCAATCCAGGAAGCACCATTTACATTCTCGTTTAACCACCTGGACCCCCCTATGGTTAACCAGTCTCCTCACTCGAAGAGACACCTCTAGAGACATTCTAATTTGATCACCCAGACCCCCCCCTGCATGAAACCATTTTAATGTGTATTGCAATGTACCCCCATCTTGTGACTGCCTGACAAACCTGTTCTCCCGGTGGCCTTTATGGGCCGGCCTACTGTAACTCTATAAATTGCTGAGTTTCCTATTGTGTGGCCCGCGTCGTTGCTCCGTTGATCACCCGTGTAGTTGTCTAGGAACTGTATTCTTCGATATATCAAAGAATAAAGAATCCACCTTTTTGAGAGAGACAGTGCTCCTTTTTCCTTGGACTTATTACATAAATTTCCACAACAATTTGGCGTTGTCGGCAGTTTTCCTCGTCCGGATGTCCTTTGTGAGGCTGTGATCTAGCGTTTTGGCCACCTGGGATACAAAGACATTCCAGCCTTGTTCCTCGTAACTTTTCTGAGATGTGAGGGCTGGCTCACAGACTGCATAAGGACACCGGCGCTGGAATTTCGAACCTTTTTCCTACAAGATGTGGTGAGTTATGAGTTCTGTCTGTCTCAAAATGTGTCGATTTCCCTTTGCGTTATTTTAACATCGCGCACAACTCGTAAAAAAAAAAAAAAAAAAAAAAAGAGGGGAAACTTATTTTATTACAGTAACAATTAGTTGGACCATAAAACTTTGAACTTAAAAGAACTATAAAATAATGATAAATACACTTCTATAAATTGGACAAAAGAGAAGAGAAAAGCGAAATACAAATTAAAACTTAAATGGTACTAAGCCATTATTAAATTGATTATGAAGTGTAACCTAAATTAGTGGAACAATTGGTACTTGATAATTTTCGACACAGAAAGCATCAGTTTGGGCGTCTGCCAGGAATGGGAGGCTACATTTGATTGCAGCAGATTGCGCTGTTGGGATTGGCAGTTAGACAAAGAGGTCAACTGTGAAGACCGGAACTGGGTTCTGGCTGCTTACCCCCTAATCTATAGCAAGAAATGAATTCATTGAGCATAGATTGAGGCAATAGTTTAGTACGTTAGGCAATAGTTTAGTAGTTTAGAAGTTTAGTTTAGTAGTTAGAAGGTACTGAAACTCAGGGAAGTGAAAGACGCGACTCGCCGTCTCTAAAGACACGAAGGAAATGAAACGATCCAAAGAGCGCAACTGTGCCTTCTTCCGAGGCGCCTGTGATGCGCATTATGTCGGAAAAAATTTGGTCCAGAAAGTTTAGAGTGCCTGTCCGTATGGACTGAAAAATATGGGTTTCCTACCGGGGGTTCACTGAGCATAAATCAACTAACTAAATTGAGAGCAAACGTAGAGCAAAGAGCAAATGTAAAAAAAAAATGCAAAAATAAATAAAAATATAAAAAAAAAAGAGATGCAGAAATGACTGAGGACGAGACGCATGATAGAAAGCACTGGTGTAACTAAAAGACAACACCCCGAATTAATGTTTTTGAGAATAAATGAAAAGCCATCATTATAGTCACACAAAAGTCCATTCACTGACACAGGCTCGACCTTGCGCCGTGGAGGACACACACACACACACGCACGCACGCACACACACACACACGCACGCACGCACGCACACACACACACACACACACACACACACACACACACACACACACACACACACACACACACACACACACTCACACACACAAGACAACAAGTAAAAGGACAAGTTACTGCTTCTGCTCCTTTTATTCTCACAGATTTGACTGGCCTTTCTGTGGCGCAACTGGACCCCGACCTCGATCCCTGTTCCTTCAGTCGACCCCAACACCAGCACCAGCCACCGGACCAAGAGGGAAGAGGATGCAGCATTGCACGCAAGAGCACACACGTTGGACTGGTCCGACCTTGGCTCTGAGAAAGGCCCATGGACCTGCAGATCTCGAGGCTTGAGCACTCTGCACAGTGCAAATTTGGACATGAACTCCGGCACATCCACTGCTTGGCGTATGATTGAAGATCATTTGGACATTGACCATGCAGACTCGAGCCTACGACGCCTACAGCAGACAGGCTTCCAAGCTCTTCCTGCACCACCATCAAAATAACTATGGACACATTTCAACTAGCCCTCCCATCGCCACCATCGCCTGGTCACCATTACGTCCAGTCGCGCCACCAAGAAAGATCTGGGTCGACCTGATTGGACAGGGAGGAGAGTGGGTCCAGGAGACGCTGCAGAAACACCCAGACAGCCTACACTACATCACCACAAGGATGGTAACACACACAACTCACACATGTGATCGCTTTATTTGAATCGTGCCACTAAACCAAAATATCTCAAATTGCAGTGCCCGAGTACAATTTGGTAGTGAATGAGGTGCAGAGTAAATTTACAGTGGACTCTGAGGCCACATTATTCTGTGGTTAAATCAAAAAAAAAAAAAAAAAAGAAAAAAGAAAAACACGAGGCAAAGCTGAGCGATCGCTTTACATACTCATTAGCCACATCTGGAGAAGACAACAAAAGAGCCTCTCACATCTCCTTTAAAATGTACTGATATCTTGTGGCAACTCATCCAAACATTTATTTCTCTATTCTCCTCTATGTCCCACTGATCCTCTTGGACAAGATCTGATGTGTAAAGTAAGCCTTTGTCTACTTTCTACATCAGACGGTTTGAGAGTGATAGTGACCAAAGAATCGGCGAACAGTTTAACTTTCCTGGGGATGATGTCCGAGACACTACCCCACTTATCGATATTGTTTAAAATTGACCCCAAAACCCTTTAATCAGCTGATATTTTGACATGTGACAATGCATGGGCCACTGAAAACAGGGACATCAGAGACATGGATGATTTGCAATGCTCATTTTGCGTGTCTGCAGAAGGAGAATTTCTTTAAATGTTGGGACAAATGTGCTGATGATATTCTGACTACTTAATGTGTGCACTGGACTAAAACAATCCTCTGCTCTCTCAATTATCATGCCAGATTCTCAAAAACAAAACGAAACAAAATGAAACAAAACGAAACTAAACGAAACTAAACGAAACTAAACGAAACGAAACGAAGAAAGAAAGAAAGAAACAAAGAAACAAAGAAACAAAGAAAGAAAGAAAGAAAAGGATTAGCAAACTAGAGTTAAAACAACACATTGCTCTCGCTAAACCAAAATAATGCAAATTTGGGGAACTTTCAAACCTTTGCTAATCACAATATTATGGCCACAGAATGGGTACCCACTCAAATTGAAATGTCCGCTTTTCACAATCAATCCAGGCCTGGAACAAAGCACTTTTAACCATGGTTCGCAGAATTTTGCTTTGTTTTCTACTTTTTTTTTGCATTTTTGATTTTATTTTATTTTTGATTTATTTTTTTATTTTATTTTAAGGCTTGTTTAGTCCCTGCAGAGGTATTAGTAGATATCAAGTATTGAACTTGGTCTTGAATCTGAAAAAGCCCGTTGGAGGGTCAGGTAGGATTGGATTTTCTGTGTATTTTCTTTCTTTTGATCTTGAGTCAGAATTAGAAATTTTCGAGGTGTCATTGATTGATCAGGTTCATGCAACTACAACGCCACCATTCTACTAAAATATATCAATGGTCAAAATTCTTATCCTCAACCCTGTTTCATTAATGGAATGAACAGATTCGAAATGTGTAGAGAATTGGCTCGTGTTAACACACAAAGCAACAAAATTGGACAGATTTAACACTGATATATTTTTTTTTGTCTTATTCTACTTTATTTTATCAGGAAGTCCCATTAAGATTCCCATCCAATTTCCTGGTTTTTTACACATAAAATTCCTTATGGATGAAGATCTTGTAATGCATTTTTATTTTTCCCCTTTGCAGATATGTGAGTAAACTCCAGGAGAATTTCAAATTGATAGCTTTAAATTGGGGACTTTTCCCTACTCACCTGTAGTGTCTCACATTCAATCATTCACAAACGTAGTGCTGAACTGTGCAAACATGCTCTTTGACACGGTCTCTGCAGTGCATTTAAAACCATTAAAAATCATTTACTGGATTTGGACAAAAACAAGGCTTTAAAATACATTAAAAAGCATAAAATTTGATTTATTGAAATCTACACACACCTTGTTTGAGTTCAACGCAACAATTTTTGCAGAGCATTTGACCTCAGATGTAAATAGTGTGGCTGCGTGTCTTCAGGACCTGATCAATCAACATGTTGTAAAGTGTGCATTATTAGAAATTATGTGTTTGACATTTGGGGCTTGTGCGAACACTTTTGTTTTATTATTATTATTATTTTTTAAATTTCTTTTTAAGTTTATGTGCGAACACTTTTGTTTTATTATTATTATTATTATTTTTTTTTTTTTTTCTTTTTAAGTTTGTTTTGCCCATTGCTGCAGAGAGTTTAATGAAGAAAGTCCAGCTGGCATCGGAAGAAACCCGGTTCTTGCAAGAATTCCTTAAAATGTTATGAGCTCCATTCAATAACAGAGGCCTCATCAAACTGATTGTGATCACAAAATCCTGACTTGACTGACTTGACCACTCGTGATGACTTGCGCAAGCGTTTTCTTTAATACCTTCTGTGTTACAGGATGTGGGGATACAGAACATTTTTTTGCTTCAACAGGTGTGCTCCAATGAAATAATCTCACCACTAACAACTAACAATTAACAAAGTCCTGATTAACAAAAACATGGTTGGTTATTCTGATGTGCAACTTAACCCAAGAACTGTCCTACAGCAGAAGACCAAAGACAACCACAATGAACCAACATGAAACCGCTGCTATGACTGAATGTCCCAAAACCCAAAACAAGGGGATAAAGCTTCTCCTGATCTAAACCTAAAGCATCTTCCTGAATCACAGGAGGATACATGGTTTTCTCCAGAAAACACTAGCCCTGCATCTTGAATCCTGCTTCCTTACATTCCCAACTGTCACTGGAGAAGATCCGGTGGACTCACCCATTCACTGTTTTTTCCTCCAGACTCTTAAGAAATCATTATGGTGACATTTCTTTACTTTTGATTAGATGAAGCAAACATTTGGACCATACATGTTTTACTAACATGTCTGTTTGTGTGATTGTGAATGAATGAACAGGCCTTTGTCTTGTCTATGTTAACAGACCTACCTTCTTACATGTTTTCAGAATCTTGTGACATTATTAATAGATAATCTTAAATTTACAGGTTTTAACAGATTAGTTGAAGGAGCATATGGATCAAAAAAATAAATAAATAAAAACAAAAAAAAAGAGTGGATCTGTGTGGACAGTGGAACAAAGAATTCTGAGCTGCATCTAACACTTTAAATGCTAATAATGATACATCTTTTGGCAGAGACTGGCGCTGTACAGGTGATATTCTGATGCACTGAAGGCCTGAACCTCAAACAGGGGCTGTTCGGACAGTCTGCGTGTTATGTGTGATGTTTTTCTAAGGACCAAGAAGATAATACCAGTCCCAACTGGTTGATTGCAATAATGCATGACAATATTACTTCCACAGGTGGCCTGGCAAAAGAAGAAATTATAATGTTTTTTTATATCAAACAATATTCTAAAAGCTATAATATAACTGAACACACTTTGATTTGAACTGAATTGAATTGAATTAAGAAAAAGCCTCATTGCCTAATATATATATATTTCTATATATATATTTTAAATGATAATGAGAAGTTTTATCATGGAAATGTTCCACATTTGGTCTACTAATAATATTCAAGTTATGTGTTCAGTTTGTCTGCTCAGAGATCCTTACTAGGTCGTCTGTAGCTGGGGCAAGAATGGCTCTGCCCAGCCACACTCATGCAAATTTAGCTTTTGTTTGACCTGGTGGGACCGGTAGTCACGTTTTCGCTTTTTCTTTTGCACAGGTTTAGCTGGGGATGGGTTTGTCTTAGGATTGGTAGCGATGTTGCCACTGGCTTCTACGGCCCTGTACAGGGTTGGCCCGGTGTCACATCATCTGTTTGTTCTTTTTGGCCGGCCCACCAGGTCCATCTTTCTTTTCATTACTTTGTTTTATACTATTTTCTTTTTTGGGGAAACGGGAGGGTATGCACGTCTTATCTCTGTGCAGGATAAAAAACACTGCTGAAGCTGCAGAGCCGGAGCCAGACACGGAGATCGAAACACTGGGTGTGTCATGCTGGTCCCTGACATCGCTGTGGGACAGCTGAGCGGGACACCTGGACTCACGCTTCACACTGCCAGCGGCTCTTCCAAAAGACCAGAAATGGACAGCGCCCACGGGTCCACTTGAGACTGCGGTGACAACAACAGCGCTCCCAAATCACAACCACCCCTGACCTGACAGGTCTTTCCGTGAGATCTCCACCATCGCCTGTCCACCCGTGGGACCAACGCGACAGTCGACAACTGAACCCGCCCTCTGTCCATCCGAGGGACACAGAACCAGCTCAGGCCAAGGTTGTAGCGACAACCTCACCGCACCCGAATCGCACCCTCCAGAACCGTCATCAGCAAACTGGAATCCTGCCTCCGATGTGGAAAGCCCAACAGCTACTGACTTGAATTGCACCGCTCCCAAGCACAGAGAGAATCTACCTACTGGCGCTCGCTTTCGCCACGTTCGACGTGCTCCAGATCCAAGTGACTGTGTGTTAAGACCACGTCTCAGTGCGACACCACCACAGACATAAAGCCTGGGCGGCTTATGTCTGCCTCATTTGGTAAAACACATATTCACACGGCCACTTTCATGTCACCTGAATCACACACTCTCTCTCTCTCTCTCTCTTGAGGGGAGGAATATTGAGAGTAATAACAACACTGAAAACAATGACTCACAGGCCACAAAAATGGCCCTCCTGAAGAAAATTAAAATTGAAGAAACAAGAAACTGGACTTCAAAATATTGATGTATGCTTTCATTGTATTTTTGATGTTTCCAGCATTGATCTTATGGTTCCTTTATCTGCCCAGCCTCTTCCAACCTGATAGTGTATATAGTATAAGGCGAAATACACACTGCTTAAATAACAATGACGTTGCCTGGTTAGACATACTGACTAAAACCCACAACAACTCCACAGTGTATTCTTTGAACTTTTGGTCCAGATATGCAAGGGATGTGGCCAATTTCTTCGAAGAGTAACCTGCACACCTAGCATTTTTGCCTGCACCTGTACCTAACATTTCCGACATTGTTTAGGACACTCTAATATCCCGAAATCAACCAAGCATAATTGTTAGGAAGGCTTCATAAGCTTGAGCTGTTAGTCCCACATCTTTGTAAGGCAATCAACACAGAGTCTACCCAATTTGCCTCCATATGACTGAATGCGCCCAAACCGCTGCTCCAATCCCTGACGCAGACTATGTGAGCGACTCAGATGTTTGACAGAGGTCGGACTTTCAACAAGATATGCCTCCTTGTCTTGACTAAGATTCTCCTTTAATGATACCCAATTAATCGAGCACAGCTTATTAATACAGACTTGACTCCTTCCCCTAACCCTTAACTGTAGCCCAACAATTGCTCATCTGTTTTTATTTCTCATTTTTATATTCTTTGATTATTCTTTTTCTCCTTTTTACAATCCACATAGGTCCAGGGGACGATACCCAAAATGACATGTTTCTCCTTTGAAGGTTCCCTAATGCCAATTTCCTGTTTGATGATTTTTAATATTTTTTGTTATTCTTCTTATTCCTTCTATTCTATTTCTTCTCTACTTCTTGTTAATTCTACTGATTTTATTAGAGAAAGCTGACATTTTCCTGTTGATGTGATTAATAAAGAAAACAGAGTTTTCTTCATTATCAGAAGAGAGGAATTGTAAAAGAAAAATGTCATTTGATGTATTGTATTTACATGTAACCATTTACCTGTAGCATCTTTATGACTTCTCTGCAGCCAAACCTGGAGCTACAAGTGTCGAGAGGGACACCTGGGGTCTATTGTGTCTCTCTTCCCTCCTAGGCCAGCCACACAATAGCTCCCATTTGGCTCCTCCAATCCAGGAAGCAGCATTTACATTCTTATTTAACCACCTGGACCCCCCTATGGTTAACCAGTCTCCTCACTCGAAGAGACACCTCCAGAGACATTCTAATTTGATCACCCAGACCCCCCCTGCATGCAACCATTTTAATGTGTATTGCAATGTACCCCCATCTTGTGACTGCCTGACAAACCTGTTCTCCCGGTGGCCTTTATGGGCCGGCCTACTGTAACTCTATAAATTGCTGAGTTTCCTATTGTGTGGCTCGCGTCGTTGCTCCGTTGATCACCCGTGTAGTTGTCTAGGAACTGTATTCTTCGATATATCAAAGAATAAAGAATCCACCTTTTTGAGAGAGACAGTGCTCCTTTTTCCTTGGCCTTTCCGCAACACTGTAAAAGAAGTTGCGCCGTCGTCTAAACCGGGGGTTCCCAAGCTGTGGTGCTGGTCCCACCGGTGCAGCAAAGACGCTTTTAGTTTAGTTTGTCCGAGATTTAGACCAACATTAAACAAGAAATCTATGGAACTGAACCATGAATAAACCAGGACTAAACCAGGACTGAACTAAGACTAAACCAGGACTAAACTAAGACTAAACCAGGACTGAACTAAGACTAAACCAGGTCTAAACCAGGACTAAACTAGGACTAAACTAGGACTAAACTAGGTCTAATCCAGGACTAAACAAGGACTAAACCAGGACTAAACTGGGACTAAACCAGAGTTGAACCAGGACTAAAAAGGACTAAACCAGGACTAAACTAAGACTGAACCAGGACTAAAACAGGACTAAACCAAGACTAAACCAGTACTAAATCCAGACTTCATTCATAGATCATGTACTTTCTGATATTTTAGTCACATTTTAGTCAATTTTGTCATGTTTTTGTCACTATTTGCCCCATTTTTGTCGATTTCAGCCTTTTTCGCTGTCTGTATTTGTATCTTTAGTTTATGCTAATGTTAGTTAGCTTTAGCACTGTGTGCTCAGAGACTGTTAAAGTGGGTCTAAACTCATGGACGTGAATCCTTAGGACGCTGGGACTGCATTAAGATAGTTAGCAATACATGTTTTTGTCACTTTTAGTCATGTTTTATCACTTTATGACGCAATTTTGTCCGTTTTTAGTCATGTTTTTGTCGCTCTCAGCCTTCTTCCCGGTCTGTATTTGTATCTTTAGTTTATGCTAATGTTTTTTAGCTTTTACACTTTTAGTCACGTTTTGACACTTTAAGTCGCAATTTTGTCGCTTTTTAGTCACATTTTAGTCATGTTTTTATCAGTATTAGCCTCGTTTTTGGCGCTTTCAGCCGTTTTCCCCTGTCTGTATTTGTATCCTTTGTTTATCAGATTAAGAAGTCTGAAAAAACGTCACGGCTCGAGGGAGTTCAGCAGAAAGTGTGTTTGACGCTCAGAGGGAGAGGATTTTCTTTCCTCAAAACAGCGTGAATGAAACTGAATTAAACTCCAGGTTTGTTTTTGATGAAGAACAATGTTAGAACAGGATTAAAAGAGAGAAAAAGTCACTGTAGCATATGTGTCCTTTAAACTACCCAAGCCACACCCCCAATAAAGCTATAGTAAATAAATAAAAGAAAGACATTATAAAATTGCATGGTTTTAAATCATCTGAAACATGTGTAAAATGCTCCAACAAACAAAAAATATGGTCTGATTTCAAAACAATTTCTTGGGAAGGACCCCCAAACCCCCTGTTTAAACATGTTTAAAACATGAGTTTTAAAGAGCGTATGACGGGTTTTTCTGATTTTCTAATTTTGACTTTTTTCTGTGTATTATACCTGTTGTAAATATAAATTATAGTTTTAAACCAATCAGGAGCTGTTTGTGGAGAAAAGTTGAAAAATCTGTTGAAAATGAACAGGAAGTAAACAAACTGATGACATCACACTGTGAGAGACAAAGGTTATGCATCATTTACACAAAATAAACTACATTTTTGACCCTTTAAACATTGATTCAACAAAATAAAGGTGTTCCTGTGTGTTTTTATTTGTCAAATGAAAAAAATCAGTGACATTAGATGAGTTTTGGTGCCCCGTACAGGAGTGTGATGTCATCATTTACAACCAGAAAGTGAAACTAAATACTGAAGGGATTTCCTCTTCTTGTTCACACAGAGTAAGTAAGTAAGTAAGTAAATTTTATTTGTATAGCGCTTTTCACAGATAAAAATCACAAAGTGCTTCACATAAAAATAGGATAAAATACAGAGAAATAACAACCCAGTCAACTAAAAGCTTTTTTGAATAAGAGTGTCTTTAGCTGCTTCTTAAAAGTGTCCACTGAATCGGCCTGGCGAAGAGCCAGGGGCAGGGCGTTCCAGAGTCTGGGGGCCACAGCCTGAAAGGACAGGTCCCCCCGAGTTTTGAATCGTGTCTTTGGGACCATGAGAAGGCTCTGGTCTGAAGACCGAAGAGTGCGGCTGGAGGTGTAAGGGCACAGCAAATCAGCAATATACTGAGGGGCCTGACCATGCAGCGCTCGGAAAGTAAGAACACAGAGTTTAAAATCAATCCTATATTTTACTGGTAACCAGTGAAGGGACGATAAAACCGGGGTTATATGGGCTGTTCTGGGAATTCCTGTTAAAATCCTTGCAGCAGAGTTTTGCACAAGTTGAAGTCTTTTAAGAGCTGACTTATTAAAGTCAGAGACGATTGTGGGTTCATTGTGAGGTTTAAGTGAGAACTGAGAAAACTAATAAAATCCTGACAGAGGAGTCTAATACAAAACACGGCTCTGGTCCCTGGTTCTGACTCTGACGAGGAGTCGTCTGTTTCCTCTGAGCAAACCATGAAGAATGCACTGTGTGGGCGGAGCTGCCCATGTTCTTGAACACTGATTGGTTTATAATCCATTCTCTTTGTCGGTTTGGAAACTTCTGAACGGACACAGATGTTCTTAGATCAGGAGTCGCTGGTTACTTTTTCTCAGACCTGATGCTGGAAACAAAAACAGTGAGTTCAGGCTCAGAGCGTCAGGCGACACACAAACACGGCACACAAGCATTTCCAGGAGAAAATGTTCACACGTAGTTTGATAATAGTAATAAAAATGTAACCCTTCAATACCTAAAACAAAATGGATAAACCGGGGTAAAATGTGTCAAGATTTTAGCAGAATTTGAAATGTATTTATCTGAACTGCGTTTAAGTCAAATGAGCAGAGGAGCTTTAAAATGTAAAAAACACAAACTTAAAGCTTCATTTATTTATGTATTTATCAATGAAACCTGATCAGACCCATCAAGTAGACAGACTTAGTGCCTGCGTGAAAGACATAAAAACTTGGATGACTCTTAATTATCTGCTCCTTAACCCTGAACAAACCGAGGTCATTCTGCTGGGCCCTAAGCACCTGCCAGACTCTTTATCTGACCAGATAGTTTCTCTGGACAATATCACTGCAGCCCCCAGCTCTACTGTAAGAAACCTTGGGGTCCTATTTGACCAAGATCTCTGGTTCAAAGCTCATATAAATCAAGCCTGTAAAACAGCCTACTTTCATTTGCGTAACATCAGCCAAAATTAGAAAAATCCTGCCCAGAGATGATGCCGAAAAACTCATCCATGCATTTGTCACATCCAGATTAGACTATTGTAACGCTCTGCTTACAGCGTGTCCTAAAAGCTCTATAAGAAGCTTTCAACTGGTTCAAAATGCAGCAGCAAGATTATTAACAGGTACTAGAAGAAGAGATCATATTTCACCAGTGTTAGAGTCTCTTCACTGGCTTCTGTTGAGTTTAGAATCAAATTTAAAATCCTCCTCCTGACTTATAAAGCTTTAAACAATATGGCCCCATCCTACCTCAAAGATGCAATAGTAGCGTACCATCCAAACAGAGCTCTTCGTTCTCAAAATGCTGGACTATTGTTAGTCCCCCCCCCCCCACCCATGTCCGTGGGAGTAGGATCTCTCCTTCACTGTGGTTCTCCTCAGGTTTATACTTTTTGGGGTTTTTTGTAGTTTTTCCTGAAGGAGGGTCAAAGGACAGGGGCATTCTGGGACAGTTATCTGAACTGCTTTTACCTGTGGCCCATCGAGGCAACTGTTGATGTGATTTTGGGCATTAGAAAAATAAATTGATTTGATTTGATTCAAGAACAATTCAAGAGACACCAATTTACACAAAATTACACCTGATGAAGAGACCTCCTCCAGCTCCTCCTCCAGCTCCTCCTCCTCCAGCTCCTCCTCCAGCTCCTCCTCCAGCTCCTCCTCCAGCTCCTCCTCCTCCAGCTCCTCCTCCAGCTCCTCCTCCAGCTCCTCCTCCTCCAGCTCCTCCTCCAGCTCCTCAAACGTCTGACCTGGATCCAAACCTGTTTTTTGGTGCATTTTCCGCTCGTTTTGTTGATTTTATCGAAAAACTAAACAGAAAATACCACAAACTACGACCACGAGTTTCAACGACAACAGGAACAAGACCAGGACAAGACCAGGACTAGACCAGGACTAGACCAGGACTGAACCAGGACTGAACCAGGACTAAACCAGGACTAGACCAGGACTGAACCAGGACTGAACCAGGACTGAACCAGGACTAGACCAGGACTGAACCAGGACTGAACCAGGACTGAACCAGGACTAAACCAGGACTAAACCAGGTCTAAACCAGGACTGAACCAGGACTGAACCAGGACTAGACCAGGACTGAACCAGGACTAAACCAGGACTAAACCAGTTCTAAACCAGGACTGAACCAGGACTAGACCAGGACTAGACCAGGACTAAACCAGGACAAGACGCTCAGGAAGTGAGTGCAGCAGATGAGCTTCATCTACGGCTCGTTTGGTTTGACTGTGACCTTTGACCACAAAGTGAGAGGTTCAAGTCCCACAAATGACTGAGTTTGTGTTTCTCTTTTTATGTGTTTTTTGTTCACAAATAAAGTCTTTGTTGTTGTGTGTGTTTTTACAGTTTTACAACAAAAGATTTGTGCCTTTTTACGTCAAATCATTCAAACTGTTCTTTCATACAGTGTATTGTTGTTGCGACCAAAACGTGACTAAAATCAGCAAAATCCAAAAGACATTTTTTAGAAACAAAGACGAGCCTTAAAGCAGCTCCTGCACAAACTGTACAATCTGGACTCTGATTCTGACACGACACAAGGATTGGACTAAAAGCACGACTAAAACTGAGTAAAATGCAACTAAAAACGACAAAAACGTGACAAAAAGTGAGTAAAATGCAACTAAAAACGACAAAAATGTGACAAAAAGAGGAAAATGTGACGAAAAGCAGCAAAAACACAACTAAAAGTGACAAAAACTCGGCTAAAAGCAAAAAAAATTTGACTAAAAACTGTAAAATCTATCAAATCGTATAACAGGTCTAAACCAGGTCTAAACCAGGACTAAACCAGGTCTAAACCAGGACTAAACCAGGTCTAAACCAGGTCTAAACCAGGACTAAACCAGGACTAAACCAGGTCTAAACCAGGACTAAACCAGGACTAAACCAGGACTAAACCAGGACTAAACCATAGATAAAACGGATCAACAAAAATACAATAAAGACACAAATACGTTATAAAACACATTTTATTCGGTCATAAACCATTAAGTCATCAGTCCTAAACAGGATTAGGTAAATCAAGCACATTCAAGATATAAACATTCAAAAATGACATTTTATATTTATGCATTTAATCTAGAATAATAATTGTAATAATAATAATAACAAATGTGAGTGTTCTAAAAGACAGAGGCTACAGCAGAGTCTCAAAGTGACATTTCATATAAAGTTTGAGCTCCTTAAAACGGTCACAAATCCTTTCACTTTAGTTTTTACATTTGGACACACTTTGATTTAATGTTTTCCTGATGTTTCACGGTGGATTCTCACTGAAAGCATCAACGAATGAACACAAATGTAATAAACTGAACAAAAGGAGAGCGGAAATAACTTTTTATATTTGAGATTCCACTGCGATCACTTTTAGTAGCGTTTTTGTCGTTTTAGTTGCGTTTTTGTTACGTCTTTGTTGTTTTTAGTCGCTTTTGTTGTTTTAAGGTGTGTTTTTGTCGCTTCTGAACGCATTTTTATCACTTGGTCACGTTGTCGCCGCTTTTGGTTGTGTTTTTTTTTGCTTTCGGTTGCGCTTTTAGTTGCGTTTTTGACGTTTTTAATTGCGTTTTTGTCGTTTTTTGTTGCGTCTTTGTTGTTTTTAGTCGCTTTTGTTGTTTTAAGGTGTGTTTTTGTCACTTCTGGACGGATTGTTGTTGCTTTTGGTCGTATATTTATCACTTTCAGTTGCGCTTTTAGTTTTGTTTTTGACGTTTTTAGTTGCGTTTTTGTCGGGGTTTTTGTTGCGTCTTTGTTGTTTTTAGTTGCTTTTGTTGTTCTAAGGTGTGTTTTTCGCATTTTTATCACTTTTGGTCACGTTGTCGTCGCTTTTGGTCGTGTTTTTTTTCGCTTTCGGTTGCGCTTTTAGTTGCGTTTTTGTTGCGTCTTTGTTGTTTTTAGTCGGTTTTGTTGTTTCAAGGTGTGTTTTTGTCGCTTCTCAACGCATTTTTGATGATTTTGGTCGTGTTGTCGTCACTTTTGGCCGTGTTTTTATCGCTTTCGTTTTCGCTTTTAGTTGCGTTTTTGTCGTTTTAGTTGCGTTTTTGTAATTTTAGTTGTGTCTTTGTTGTTTTTAGTCGCTTTTGTTGTTCTAAGGTGTGTTTTTCTCGCTTCTGGACGCATTTTATCGCTTTTGGCCGCTTTTTTGTCGCTTCCGTACGCGATGTTTTCGGTTTCAGTTGCGTTTTTGTTGTTTCTGAGCACATTTTTGTCACTATTAGTTGCTCTTTTGGTCGTGTTTTTGTCATTTTTAGTCGCCCTTATAGCCACATTTTTGCATTGCGTTTTTAGTCGCGTTCTGCTGCATTGAGTGGCGTTTGATTTTCTTTTTAGGTGCGTTTTTGTCGCTTTTGAGTGCATTTTCATCTCTTTTGGTCGCGCTTTTGTTTCAGATCATGTTTGTACAAATCCAAACAACAGTGTGAGCAGTTTTTATTCAAATCAAAGCGAGACATTTTGTTGTTTTTGGAAGAAATGATTGCACTTCAAACATTACAGTCTTTGTGATTTGTTAATTGCATCCATTAAAATGTAGTTTTTGTGTGGATTTGGTTTAATTGTGCAGCTCTGGCCTTTAAGAGGTAAATAAAGTCATCAGAGGCTTCAGAGGCTAAACATCAGGAGAAACAGTGTGTTTGAACAGACAGCTGCATTAAAGACACAAACAGAACAACATTTCACTAAAACAGTCCCAGGATCACAGTTTTATCATTTTTTAACTTTTAACTTTAGCTTTTCAAAACTGGTTCAGAAGAGCTGCCATTTTATTAAATACATTACAAACCAGGACTAAACCAGGACTAAACCAGGACCAAACCAGGTCTAAACCAGGTCTAAACAGCAGTCAGACCCAGGAGTGTTTGCTGTAAAACAAGGATGAATTCAGTCCGAGTGTGACGGCTCAAACGTCCGTCAGGTTTTTCTTTGATGCAAATAAGAGTTTTCAAGGGTGTGTCGCTGCACGATACGCCGACTCATTAAGCTTCTGTTTTCAACCACTTTGAGCAAATATTTGACAGAAAATTTGTGTAATTTAGTCGTGTAGGTTTGATCGAAAACACGTCTTTGTCACTTTTACTCGCGTCTTTGTCGTTTTTTAGTCAAGTTTTTAGTCGCCTCTTTGTAGCTTTTAATCGCGTTTGTTGTTTGTAGACTCGTTTTTGTAGTTTTTAGTTGTGTTTTTGTCATTTTTAGTGGCGTTTGTTGTTTATAGGCGTGTTTTTGTCGTTTCTGAAAGCATTTTTGACGCTTTTAGTCTCGTTTTGGTGCGTTGAGTCGCGTTTGTCGTTTTAACTTAAGGTTTTTTTTGCTTTAGGTTGTGTTTTTGTCGCTTTTAGTCCCGTTTGTCGTTTTTATTAGTGCTTTGGTGGTTTTTAAGTTGTGTTTTTCTCGTTATTATCGCTTTCAGCTGTGCTTTTGTTGCTTTTAGTCCCGCTTTTGTCACTTTTGGTAGCATTTGTGCTGGTTTAATTGCAAAATAAAACACTCCAAACCATTGCTGTGTCGAGGAAAAAAGACTCAAAGTTGACCTGTAAGGCATTATTATTATTATTATTATTATTATTATTATTGTTATTATTATTATTATTATTATCATACGTTGCTATAGCTCTAATGATACAAAACGCCTGAGTGTTAAAAGTGCTCACAGTTTGAAAAGTGCAGCAGCTCGTTTCGTGACCTTTGGGGCCACCGTAGCTCAAGGCCCTGTGCTTTTCAGATAAAAACAGTACGAACTGGTTGTAGCACCGTCGGCCGTAAACGCCGAGAAAAAGACGTGTTTTCACAAAAATCATGACACTTTGGTGGAAAAAAGTGAGTTAAAAATGGCACAAAATATGAAAATGTGTTAATGTTGTGTAAAAAGGGCTGCGTTCACATTTGGACCAGGACCAAACCAGGACTAAACCAGGACGAATGTGGACGTGCCTCGATGTTTCATTCACAGTGGTGGGGTCTTCTTCCTCGCTTCAGCCTCACCGACTCTTGTCCTTTGGTGCCTATGGAGTACATTACTTTGTCCCATCGACCTGAGAGCGAGAGTTTGTTACTGTGTGTTTTATAAAAGCAGTTTTTATGTTGAATCACTGTCTCACCTGGTGCCCTGAGTTTCTTCCAAAAGTAGATCCCCAAAACCACCAGAGCAAGAACAAGAACAACAACAACAAGAACAACGACAACAATCCAAGGGATCTCAGGTTCACTGGGACCTGGAGGAAATAAAGACGTGTTAGAGTTGAATCTAAAGCAAGGCTGGTGTATGAATGAGAGTGTTGTGAGAGTGAATGCGGGATAACAGATGGAAATTAGCCCAAGGCTACAATCTGGTGTGTTTACAGCATATCATGTATGTTCATTAACATGCACTGTCCCGACCCAAAAAAAACCCCAAAAAAACCCAAACCGGGCTAAACCAGGTCTAAACCAGGACTAACTGTGGCAGGTCGGGAGATTCACTGATAAAGAGTAAAGCAGAAGGGCATTTGTTTTTGTTCAAAGTAGTAGAGCGCACTTACTGGTTGAGATGGGTGTGGTTGTGGGTGTGGTTGTGGGTGTGGTTGCCGTTGCAGAAGGTCTTCCTGTAAACATGTACATACAGTATTATACTTGTTGTTGCAGTAAATATAAACAGTAAATGTGAAGAACTGTTTGTCCATCTTTACATTTCTACAGTGTATTTTATAAACGGTAACATTGGATTCTGTTGAACTCGTCTAATTCACTCTTTATCAGACGCTCTACACAAACTTATGAACCAAGAACAGAGTGAGACACAATAAAAGTAATGAACCATAAATGATGTGGACTTGACTCGTGTGAAGGCAATTCATTCATTTAAACGTTGTCACATCTTTAAAGCTCCTGCCTCCCAATAAGGAGGTCGTGGGTTTGAATCCCGGACCAGACCAACATCACACGATCTCTCTGGGTGGACTTTGCATGTTCTCCTTGTGTTACCGTGGGTTCTCTGGCTCCTCCCACCGTCCAAACACATCATGTGTTCAGGTTCATTGTAAACTCTAAATTGCCCCTAGTGCATGAATGTGAGTGAATGTTTGTCTGTGTCTCTGTGTTTGCTGTGACGAGTGTCCACTGTCCAGGGTGTGCCCCGCCTAAGGCCCAAAGTCACTGGGACAGGCTCCAGTCGCCCGTGACCCCCAACGGGAACAAGGGGTAGAAAATGAATGAATGAACATGTTGGTTGCATGATCAGACGTCCAGGAGCCTTTCTGATCAGGTCCACCCTGTGATGGATTGTACTGTTGTCTTTGGTGTCCTGCATCAACAGTCGACCATTTGTTTCAGAGTCTGACACTCCATAATGTCCTGTTCTGTTCTGTCCTTGCCTTTGTTTCCTCCTGTCCAGCCGACTCTCTCAGGAGACACAGATGCTCTTATAATCACACTCTGTGTCACAGTGCATTTCCTGACCTCCTGTCAATCATCTGACTCCCTGATCCCTGATTGGCTGTCGGACCTTTGTGAGCCGCCCACACCTGAATCTATGTTTGACTGTTTGACTGTGAGGCCAACAACAACAACAGAATAAACACCAACAACAACAACAACAATAGAATAAACACCAACAACAGACTAAACAGCAGGAGCCTCTGCAGAGCTGAAGACACTCTCCTGGTCACAGCTCCATGTCCCAAGCTCCTCGAGTCTTTTATCGTGTCACATGGTCACATTATGACATTTTCTCTCTTAAATTGATTTGTTTATTAATACTATACATTATTGCAATGGAACTTGTTAATTGTTTATCACCGACTATTGATCTTGTATGAGCTGGAATAAATAAACCAAACTAAATCTAAATCCTCTCTCAGCGTCGTACCATTCTTAGGGCTGTCGTTTCCATGGATTTTCTTCTGATTCCCGAGTTGTTCTGACAAACAAACAAAGAAGAACAATCATTTCCAGAGCAGCCGCCTCAGACGTGTGTCGAGAGGATTCCTTTGTGCATCAATAAAGTTGGTGTAGAAGTTATAACTCGTAAAAACATTCTCACCAACTGTAAGTGTGACTGTGCATCTTTGTGTGACTCTGCTTGGGTTTTCCTTTCTCTTATTCAGAGTGACAGTGTAGATTCCTGCGTCTTCTTTGGTCACATTGAAGAGCCAGAGGGAACAGGTTCCATTTTTTATCTCTTCAGGGAAAAGTCCGGTACGACCTTTGAAAGTGTCGTCTGTTACACTAGACTCATCCTTGCCATTCCTCCGTCTGAACACAATTTTCAAGCTGTGATTCCACCACAAAGCGTCGTTACAAATATCTTGTACAGGACTGATTTGACATGGAAGAGTAACATTGCTGCCAACTTTTGCCGTCACTTCGTTTGGATCACACTCGATCGTCTCTGCCAAAAGAAAAGAAAAGACACACATTAGACGGAGGACGCAGCAGAAGGCGTTTTGATCCAAATCACGCTTCAACAAACGCAAACACTGCACGTCACAAATGAAACTGACTTGTTCTTCTTGTTTAAAGTCCATACTTCAGGTTCTCAAAATGTTCAAATTATGACTTAGTTCAGTAGAGGGCACCTGTGGTAATTATTTATTACAGTTTTGCGTCTGTGAAGTTGCAGTTTGTGAAGAAATTTAGAAAAATAAAAGTTTAAAAAATTTATAAATTTAAAAGTTGTGCTAAGTTCTAAAATGGAATCCCTCTGTGATGTCATCAAAAAGCGACACATTTTTTGACGATTTAAACCATCATTCAAGAAAATAAAGGTGTTATCGGGGATTATTATTTGTAAAATCATAACTATTGTGTCATGTATGTGGATGTTGGCCCTTGTTTACAGTCTGGTTGCTATGGTAACAGCTGTGGAATAAGAACTATGTCATATTTGTGTCGTGTTCAACAGGAAGTGACATCATAGACTTTACACAAACTGGGGACAAATGGGTAAAACCTTAAATATAATCATGGTCACTACATTTTAGTCAAATGTGTCCTGTAGACTTTAAAGGACTGAGCTCATTTGTTTACTGTTACTATAGCGACGCCCACAGCAGAGCCACGAACAACAGCCGTTATGTTTGTGCAGAAATGATGCCAGGCAGTTACAACTGTCACTGGACAAATCCTGCAGGTCACGTTTAATCTGTCATCGTTCCAGACGCAGAGGAGCCTGAGAGAGCAGCTGAGCCCTGAGAGCCTGAGCCGGAGCCCGGGAGCCGGAGCCTGAGCCCGGAGCCGAGCCCGGAGCCCTGAGCCCTGAGCCCTGAGCCCTGAGCCCTGAGCCCGGAGCCCGGAGCCGGAGCCTGAGTGAGCCCGGAGCCCGGAGCCGGAGCTGGAGCCTGAGCCCTGAGCCTGAGCCCGGAGCCCGGAGCCCTGAGCCCTGAGCCCTGAGCCCTGAGCCTGAGCCTGAGCCTGAGCCCTGAGCCCGGAGCCCGGGGCCCTGAGCCTGAGCCTGAGCCCTGAGCCCTGAGCCCTGAGCCTGAGCCCTGAGCCGGAGCCCGAGCCTGAGCCGGAGCCGAGCCCAGCCTGGCCCGGGTCAGTGCTCGGCCAGAGAACTTCATCAAGACCTAAATCTGATGTTTACTCATCATCTGAAACATCCACAGACAGTGCGTCCCACACAGGGTCAGAGGGTCAGACAGTTCTGTCTCTGAAGTGTTTCAGTCTCAGACACTCAGGGCTCACATCAGCTCCCAGTCTCTCTCTCCCCCCTCTCTCTTTCTCTCTCCCCCGTCTCTGTCTCTCTCAAACTACGATGGAAAGTAAAGATAAACTCTATTCTTAAAAGTTAACGGCCACAGATGAGTCCAAAGATCACACAACAACAGACTAAACAGCAGGAGGCGCTGCAGAGCTGAAGACACTCTCCTGGTCACAGCTCCATGTCCGACTCTCCTCAAGCCTTTTATTGTGTCACATGGTCACTGTTCCATCCATTATGCCTTTGGTGTCTTTGGTGAGTGTGGTATGTGTTTTATGAATGAATGGTTGCGTCATGAGTGGGTGTGGCATGTGAGCGTATATGAACGGGTGAGCACACAGTTTTTGACCGCGCTAAGCCACGCAGCCTTTTGTTTTTGATAAAGTTATTGAATGTCCAATAAAGTTTATCAATCGAACTCTGTGGGAGTGCGTCGATTCCAAACCCCCAGTCAAAGTGACATTTCTCTCTTAAATTGATTTGTTTATTAATACTATACATTATTGCAATGGAACTTGTTAATTGTTTATCACCGACTATTGATCTTGTATGAGCTGGAATAAATAAACCAAACTAAATGTAAATCCTCTCTCAGTGTCGTACCATTCTTAGGGCTGTCGTCTCCATGGGTTTCCTCCTGATTCCTGAGTTGTTCTGACAAACAAACAAAGAAGAACAATCATTTCCAGAGCAGCCGCCTCAGACGTGTGTCGAGAGGATTCCTTTGTGCATCAATAAAGTTGGTGTAGAAGTTATAACTCGTAAAAACATTCTCACCAACTGTAAGTGTGAGTCAGTGCATTTTAATTTCATCTTTTGGAGAGTGACATTGTAGATTCCTGCATCTCGTTGGCTCAGATCAGAGAGACAAAGGGAACAGTTTCCATTCTTCATCACTTCAGGGAAAATCTGGTACGAGCTTTGAAAGAGTCGTTTATTACATTAAACTCATCCGTGCCATTCCTCCGTCCACAACAAAAGGTCCTCAGAAATATTTCGTCTCTCTCTTCCCCCCACTCTCTCCCCTCCTCTTCCTCTCTCCCCCCTCTCTCTTCCTCTCCGTCTCCCTCCCTCTCTCTTTCTCCTCCTCTCCTTCTCCCTTCTGTCTCTCTCTAATGTTAAATATAAGTACATCTTTTTCTGATATGAAACAGTAGATTTCTCTTTGACAAAAGTGCAGCTCAAACGAAGAGCAGGGTTTAACAACACTTTAAATGAAACAATGAACGTGACGTCAGCGCTGAGGGTTACACTGTGGGTTACACTGTGGGTTACACTGAGGGTTACACTGAGGGTTACACTGTGGGTTACACTGCGGGTTACACTGTGGGTTACACTGTGGGTTACACTGAGGGTTACACTGTGGGTTACACTGTGGGTTACACTGTGGGTTACACTGTGGGTTACACTGAGGGTTACACTGTGGGTTACACTGTGGGTTACACTGCGGGTTACACTGTGGGTTACACTGTGGGTTACACTGTGGGTTACACTGCGGGTTACACTGAGGGTTACACTGTGGGTTACACTGTGGGTTACACTGAGGGTTACACTGAGGGTTACACTGCGGGTTACACTGAGGGTTACACTGCGGGTTACACTGTGGGTTACACTGCGGGTTACACTGTGGGTTACACTGCGGGTTACACTGTAATAAGAGTCACTCTCACGGTGTCACTTACCAGTACGAACGATTTCAACGACTTGAAACAGCCACAGCGTCCAGAGGAGCTGAAAGATGAAACGAGGCATTTCTTGGTGAAACAGGAGACGTGTGACTTCAGCTGCTCAGAGCGACCGTGAAATCTGCCCAGAATGCTTTGCACTTTCACTTTTACACACTTTTATAAAGCAGAGGATGTGGGAGGAGCCATGAGGTATGGTATTCACTTGGCTCGGGTGTCTGCTTTTCCTGGATGCCTCTGTCCGGTGGTGTTCTGTTGGAATTTCCCCATTGTGGGACAATTAAAGGATCTCTAATTCTAGGCGAATCCCACTGGGAGACGGGCCAGAGAAATACCCAGAGGCTCGGGGTCTGAGAAGCGTCCGGCTCCAGACCTTAATCCAGAGTCGCCTCCTCACAGACCTTTAAGTGCCTCTGACAGATGGGACCACTCACAGTTCAAATGATGAGATTTTGCTGACAAATTTAAAATGTTTATTCTAGTTTGGCAAGTTTTTAGGTTTAAAAATGTAACTGTTACAGGGAGAACAAGGAAGAGCAAAGTAAACGAGGAGCAGCAGTTATGAGTCTGTTTACACCATAGACATAAAAAATAATGGACAGACTGTCGTCGCTCCGCCCCATTCATGAAAATGCAGCTCATTCATGGAGAATTCAAAATGGCCGCGGGTTAGCCCCCACCACTCCCCCCTCGGTGGGGAGGCGGGGAGAGGGCGACTTTGGGGCGGCCTTTTGCTGACGTACTGCCGTCTTTGTCTCTATGGTTACCGCCCACTCGTAGGTGAATGGCTCCGCCCTGACATTTCCGGCGCGTAAAGCCCGCCTTCTTCATTAGATATGCAAGAGCTTTAAAAAATCACAGGCTACCAGCCTGGTTCAAAAAAATTCACCCCCCTCAGCGTCGTCACAGAGCCGTAAGCTAACGTCACAGAGCCGTAAGCTAACGTTTGAGACCAAAGCCGTATTTTGAGCCTCAGGCTCTAAAGTAGGTTTTGAAACGTCTAACTCCCCATTGACTTGCATTGAATAATTCTACTTCTGCAGCAGCCCCTAGTGGTCAGCAGCAGATTGCAAACATGGCAGCCTACAGTCGGCGGCTCAATTTGAGCGCGGTAGCCTCGCCCACTGGTTTACACTGACCATGATGCACCAGGACAGAAACGAACGGCAGAACGTCTCTGCTTTTACACTGAACCTCCAGATGGTGCACTTTTACTCTACTTTTTTGACAGAGTTTTAGTAGATACATTTCATTTTTCACACTTTTTTTTGCTTAATTCTGTTAATCCACTTCAATTTTGTCAAAAAATACTAGGATTTTGAATTAAATTCATTTAAATATGAAAAAGCTTAATTATAAAACTAATACGAAATATCAATATGAGCTGAAATAGTTTTTACTGTTTATCACAGCCTTGGACGTGTCAAAGATTGACGACAACATTGACTTTGATGATTATTAGGCCCGAGCCCCTACAGGGCGTAGGGCATACATGGAAACCAATGGGGAGCCCATGCGCGGGCCCGACTCGGAGGTGAATGGCGAGCGCGTAAGCACTCGTAATCCAAATTTGACCCCACGGTGACGTGGCCATGGGTCAGAGCTTTCAAAAAACGTATAATATGTCGTTCTCAGTTAAGAGTTAAATATTGTTTTTGCTAAAAATATATATATATATTTTTTTTTTCTTCTGCTCTTTGAGCTCTAATTTGACCCCTGAACAAGCTCAAAGACTCACCAAACTTTGCCCAAAATTCAGAATCGGCGAAAAATTTTGTTTTTATAGCTGTCATGTTTGGGGAACAAAATATGGCGCAATAGCACCACCTACAAAAGTCAAAGTACATTGCGCCTATGGGAGGCGTCCCGACGTAAAGTTTGTCGTACAACCATGAAATTCAGAACACACATTCCTCTCCTGAGGACAAAAAAATATATCATTATGGCCACGCCCCCTGACTCACCGTATGGCCGCCATATTGGATTTAAAGTTCCCAAACGCTGAGTCAGCGTTTTCGCTCACGTTGAACTTTAACAAACTGGTCCTAGGGCGTTTTGCCCGCTGCACATGCTCTACACAAGTGGGGCATCTAAAGTTATCCAAATTGTTAAAATAACTTTAACGGTTTTTGTGCGGTGCAGCCGCAAAGTTGACCCACAATTTTTGGAATTTTCAACTTTTTAAAAATGCTCCCGTTTTGGCAAAACGAGTCCGATTATGCCCAAATTTTAATAGGTTGTTTAATTTTCTTGCCTGGACCTACTTAAGGTGGGTTTTTTTCATTTGGCGCGATACCGCCCCCTACAGAGAGAAAAAACTTTTTCTATGGGGAGTAAAAAGTTTTGTTTTTTAGAAGTTTTTGAAATTTGCCACAACATTCCATTTTGACCCACCAATCAAAAAAGTCAATCAGACCCATGTCATATTTTGTACGGAAAATCGAAAAATTTCTCAAATTTGCTTTTCTTTTTTTTACTCCACATTTTAACGCACTCCTCCTCAGGCGTGAGCCCCACCAACCGGAAACCTGGTGACAATCCTCCTGAGGAGTGGGGCATCTGAAGTTATCCACATTGTTGGGATAAGTATTACGGTCTCCGTGCGGCGAAGCCGCAAATTTCGTCAAACTTTGAGAAACGACAGAAAAACCCCATGTTATTCCTGTGGGAAAATCTCAAAATCTGTCAAATTAAACTTTAACAAAGTTTACTTTGACCCCCCCCCCTCCCCCTCTACATAACCCACTCTTTTCTGCATCCATCTCCTAAAGGGGAGGGGTCAGCGAGACGGAGCCCCCCCCCCCTCTCTCCTCCTCTCTCCCTCTCTCCCCCTCTCTCCTCTCTCTCTCTCTCCTCTCTCTCTCACTCTCTCTCTCTCTCTCCCTCTCTCTCTCTCTCTCTCTCTCCCCTCTCTCTCTCTCTCTCTCTCTCTCTCTCTCTCTCCTCTCTCTCTCTCTCCTCTCTCTCCCCTCTCCCCCCTCTCTCTCTCTCTCTCTCTCTCTCTCTCTCTCTCTCTCTCCCTCTCTCTCTCTCTCTCCCCCTCTCTCTCTCTCTCTCTCTCTCTCCCTCTCTCTCTCTCCCTCCCTCTCTCCCTCTCTCTCTCCCCTCTCTCTCCCCTCTCTCTCTCCTCTCCCTCTCCCTCTCCCTCTCTCTCTCTCTCTCTCTCTCTCCTCTCTCCCTCCCTCTCCCTCTCTCTCTCTCTCTCTCTCTCTCTCTCCCCTCTCTCCCTCCCTCCTCTCTCCTCTCCCCTCCTCTCTCTCTCCTCTCTCTCTCTCCCTCTCTCTCTCTCTCCCCTCCCTTCTCTCTCTCTCTCTCTCTCTCTCTCTCTCTCTCTCTCTCCCTCTCCCCCTCTCTCTCTCTCTCTCTCTCTCTCTCTCTCTCTCTCCCTCCCTCTCTCTCCCTCCCTCTCTCTCTCTCTCTCTCTCTCTCTCTCTCTCCCCCCTCTCTCCTCCCTCTCCTCCTCTCTCCCCCCTCCCTCTCTCTCTCTCTCTCCTCTCTCTCCTCTCTCTCTCTCTCTCCCCTCTCTCTCTCCTCCCCCTCTCTCTCCTCCTTCCATCGTTATGACACTGTCACAGGGACACGAAGAAGACAAAGCAAATCAAACCATCTGAACAACAAACCAGGAGCATTCTGGGTAATTCTACTGGAATCAGATCTGACCCGGTCACACGAGCTTTAGTTTCATTTTTAACGTTCATGTGTTTATTCTGAGCTGCACGTGTTGGACTCTTGTGTTTGGAGCTTTAGTGACATCTTGTGGCTCAGAACGCAACTGCAACATGAAACATTTGATCAGTGAGAAAGACGTTTTAATCAAAGACTTTAAAACCAAAATAAATGTTAAGAATTCATTTTAACCAGCTTTTTGTTTATTTATTATTTATATTCGTCAACATGTGAATAAAAAGTCAGATATTTGTGTTTTTATTCAGCTTGAACACAATATTTCAGTAATTTATGCAAATTAAATGCACAGAAAACATCACAAACAAACACACTTTGAAATCTTTTTGTTTTCACGATTCATTTGTGTCGCCTCAAAAGTGGGATTTTAATAATTTTACAAAAAACCACAAACGTAAACACTTTGGCCCCAGTTTTAGAGGCGTCCTGAGCTGAGGAGGAGATTAACAGAGAAGAAAAATAAAACAGAAATACAGAGGGTTATGAGTTTGAGCAGCTTTAAACTCTGAAATGTTGAATTCTAACTCTGAAAAAACATGTTTGAATTGTTTTTATTGTGAGTTTTCTCAGTTTAAAACTTCAAAATGAAAAATCCTGCTTTTAAATATTCAACAGATTTTACACTTAACGTCCATATGCTTCGAAATTTTAAAAGGTGCATTTTTCATTTTTTAAAAACAGTTTTCATTTTTTTTAAAGGTGTATTTTTCAGTTTTTTAAAAGTGCATTTTTCATTTTAAAAAGGTGCATTTTTAATTTTTTTTAAAGGTTTATTTTTCATTTTTAAAAGGTGAATTTAAATTTTTTTAAAAGGTGTATTTATCATTTTTTAAACTTGTATTTTTCATTTTTGTAAGTGCATTTTTTATTTTTTTTAAAAGTCTGTTTTTCATTTTTTTAAAGTGCATTTTCATTTTTAAAAGGTGCATTTTTCATTTTTCAATAATTTAAAAAAAAACACTTTGAAGAGGTGCACTGCAAAATTCGGCGACTGAAATTCCAAATAAAAACATTTTGTGTGAAAAATTTGGCGTCATTTAAAATTCTAAATCCAATGAAACAAGAGGTTGAACGTTTAAACGAGTTTTTAACTTTAAGATATTTTTCCTTTAAACAAATCTGAAAAGTCGCACAGTCCACTTTCAGCAGCTACTGATTTGAGCCTTGTTTTGCGCCCCCTGCTGGCGTCAGATTCTGATTCTTTGGAGGGAAATGAACTCAGACTCCTGCTGCTGATTTTCTTTTGCTCGAGCTGAAAAACAAAACAAAAACACAACAAAAATATAAAAATCAACTGTCAATTTATTATTATTATTATTTTTTTAATGTTAACGTTTTTACTTTTGGAGTAAAACGTGAAAGTATTTCCCTCTGATCGAAGAACGGGCCTGACTTTTCTCTCACTTTTGTTTCTTAGGCGTATATTTTCCGTTTGCTCAAAGCCAGGACTTGAACTCAGAACCTTTTGGCCGGATGTCGCTATAAACTGTCAAAAAATAATCACTCAAACCAAACAGAAAGTACGTTTTACTTTTCTTTTTGGTAAAAATAGTGGAGAAGCGAGTGCAGCTTTAAGCCGAGGTGGAAAGTAAAATAAAAATAAAAGAACGAATGAATATGATTTAAGATTTTACTAAACATTTTGCCAATTTTCATACCTTTTTATAATAATGTTACTTCCTGGTTGGACACGAGCAGCAAACGTGACATCGTTAGCGACCGTTACCATAGCAACCATTTTGAAAACAAGCGCCAAACCCACCTCGGGTGCAGCAGCAGACGTAGAGGGCGACGCAGAGGGCGACGGTGAAGAGCAGGGCCAGCGCCCCGAAGATCAGCCACCTGTGCAGAGGGACTCCCATTGGAGGAGGAGGGGAGGGGGGCGGGGCATCTGTCGGACAGAACACAGGGACTTTAGCCACAAAAACACCACAAAAAGCTGGGACTGGGAGAGATCGCCGAGGTGACCACTTTAGCCGCTATGACTGTTAGCTCCACTTTAGCCGCTATGACTGCTAGCTCCACTTTAGCCGCTATGACTGCTAGCTCCACTTTAGCCGCTATGACTGCTAGCTCCACTTTAGCCGCTATGACTGCTAGCTCCACTTTAGCCGCTATGACTGCTAGCTCCACTTTAGCCGCTATGACTGCTAGCTCCACTTTAGCCGCTATGACTGCTAGCTCCACTTTAGCCGCTATGACTGCTAGCTCCACTTTAGCAGCTATGACTGTTAGCTCCACTTTAGCCGCTATGACTGCTAGCTCCACTTTAGCAGCTATGACTGTTAGCTCCACTTTAGCAGCTATGACTGTTAGCTCCACTTTAGCCGCTATAACTGTTAGCTCCACTTTAGCAGCTATGACTGTTAGCTCCACTTTAGCAGCTATGACTGTTAGCTCCACTTTAGCAGCTATGACTGTTAGCTCCACTTTAGCAGCTATGACTGCTAGCTCCACTTTAGCAGCTATGACTGCTAGCTCCACTTTAGCCGCTATAACTGCTAGCTCCACTTTAGCTGAGCAGCTTCACACTCAAATGTCCCAATAATGGATTTCTAGATGAGTTAAAATGTCTTGATTTGAGGAGATTAATCTGGATTTCAAACGTTTTGATTTGTTAAGAACTGTAGGAGACAGAATATAGCTTCACGGTGCGTTTGTGGTGTGTGGATGTTTCAGGTGGTGAGGGGGTGGAGCTCACCTGGGTGTGTGTATAAAGGTGTGCACTTACCTGCAGCACAGTTGTTGAGTGTCAGGGAAGGGTAGCCGTAATTTTTGTTGACCGCCTGTTTATGCCTGGGTTTATCACAATCTACTCCTTTTACCAAACTGTGCATCATGTCCATCCTCTGCTGCGCAGCTGAGAGCTGCTTGTGTAAATAAATCTACAAACGCATGTTGGATCTCAGCGTATTTGTTCACAATAGTCTCCAAGCGCGTCACAAAGTACGAATCCAGGACCCTTCTCTGACCCTCACCGCGGCATCCAGGTTTGTCAAGGAAGCCGCTACAAGATCAGTGGAGACGATTTATTTGATGGAATTAGATTATTTTACCTGTTTAAAACATCTCTGACTTGTTTCAATACACACACATATATATATATATATATACACACATATACATATACACATATATATAAATACATATATATTTGTGCAGAGGGACGCTCTGGAGGTGAAGTTTTCTCTCCTGTGAATAAATCTACAAGTGACAAGAGATAATTGAGAGAAAAGACAACGCTGTGATGACAATTAGTGAAAGTGAAGCCTCGAAATACTGCCATCTACTGGGGATTTTAATGTATCACAACGAATGGAAAGGTTATTCTAACGGACATACAGAACCAACAACATTGTACATTAATGATATTTCACTGAGAAACTGGGATTAACCTCAGAATATAACAATGTCTGACAAAATAAAGGGACAAAAAGTGCCTAAAATCAATAAAAACGTGACAAACAGAAATAAAATCATGACTAAGACCAACAAAAAATGACTAAGAGTGACAAAAATGTGATTTAAACTAAAACATTCTAAATGATGGAACAGAGGCAAAAGTTTGAGTGGAACATGATGTGATTCACTGAGAAACTGGGATTAACCTCAGAATGTGACAAAATATGACAAATGTAGATGGTTTAGTGTCAGTAAAAGCCTCAGACACATGTGAGTGACATCAGAGGCTTAAACACATTTATTATTGTATTTTACATCATGTTTGAGCAAATTATCATCAACTCTTTGCATTTTTGATGAAGAACAATCCAGATTTATGGGTTTTACTGTAAAAATACTCAGAAATGTTGAGCCCACAATCATTTTTCATTTTATCTAGAGATATATTAGATACTGTTCCAGAAATTAGATTCTTTTGAAGCTAAAATACAAATTTAAGGCTAGAAAATTGTATTTTGTCCATGGTTTGTTGTAGAAAAGCAAACTAACTGACCTTTCTACTCTGGAAATTCAAATGTGTTGCTTTTTATCAACAAAACACTTCAAACCATAGAATTTAGATCTAATATTACGAGAATCATTGATACATTTACAGAAAACTTAATTTTGCCTCCAGTCGCCTCCATCACATTCTAAAGGGTCTATTAGGTCCTAATATGAAATGAATATAACTCAACAAAGTGTAAATGACTACTTTTCTGGTTATAAAAACAGAAATGGTTAAAGTTTGGTAAAGGTTAGATTTAGGAACAAGCCATAGAAAGGGTTAAGGTTGTTAAAATGTTAATGAGCCATTTTTTTCTTTTGTATTTTAATCGAAATTATTCATACATTGTTTTCTTTCTTGTTATACCATGTTCATTTTACACATATTCATGCAGAAATGTGAAAATAAAACTTCCTTTTCCTGCACTTACGCTGTTTTGGAACGTGCGTGCGTGCGTGTGTGCGTGCGTGCGTGTGTGCCAGTGATGTACGGAAGCCGTTAGGGGCTGTCAACAAATCCGCGCCGACTTCTCACTTTGATAAAAACACAGCGCAGTGATTTGCACAAACTCTGGCGTCGTTCTTTTTTTTTTTTCGTTTCTGGTCAGAGCGGATATTGTCGCCGGTCCCTGGAGCCGCACACGGGCCAAACCTGCGCAGACGTGCGGTTTGCGCCGTTTCAGGTGCGTTTTGGTGTCTGTTTTGACTCATTTGCGAACGTAAAGCGTTTGTGCACGAAGTGAAGAGAGTTACGCACAGTTTGAGCGACTTTTAAAAGGTAAGCGTTTGATTTGAGCTCGGTTTGTGTTCACTTTCACTTTTGTTTTACGTCACGTGATAGACGCACTAAATACACCTCGCTGTAAATGTTCCTCCGAGTTATAACAATGATTTAAACATAATATTCCCCGTTGCAGATTTAAAACAATGTTCAAATGATGTTAATAATCGATAAAAGCCTTTGAGTTTGTGCTGGATTATAATAATAAGTCACTGATTCCACTTTTATGGATCGTGTTCCTCCGGGTTTGAGGGACACAGGCGTCAAACTGCTCTCTTCTTGAGTTATTTTTACATAACAGTATTTTTTCTGCATTTTTTTTTCTCTATAATTAACTGTGAACGTGTCTCTGTTTGTGTTTTCAGAGCTTCGGCGTGGAACAAGAAGAACCATGTTTGCTGCAGCTCACGGCGGTAAAGACTTAAATACAACTAATTATTATTATTCTGTTCATTAAAGCGAGGCCCTGCAGCTGTAGTTTACTCACATCGATGTAAAATGTACCGCAAGGTTTTCATCGTGTCATGTTTTCATGTAGAAATAAGGCATTTTATGTAAAAACAGCCAAAATGTCACACATTTGGGACATTTCAATCTGAAAAATGGACAGAACCAGGTTTAAATTTCTCCAAAAATGTACAGAGGGGATTTTGGATTTATTATTTAGTTTTTGAGTAAACTAGATTAGACTGAAAATTGTCCTAAAAATTCAAATTTCGTCTCATTTTTTGACTTAAAACTTAATAATAACAATAAATCAGTTTCAGAATCAGATATTAAATCCTTCTGGTTGAGTCCAGATTGTACAGTTTGGTGTAGGATCTACTTTAGGCTGATCTTTATGTCTCGAGGGACAAAAATGCATTTGGAGAAAATGTTCTTTAGAGTTAGTAATTTTTAGTTGTTTTTGTCGCTTTTAGTCACATTTTTATCACTTTTAGTCACATTTTTGTCGCTTTTAGTCACATTTTTATCACTTTTAGTCTCATTTTTGTAATTTTTTGTCAAATCCTTGTGTTTGGTCTAAATCTTGTTGAGTCCAGATTGTACAGTTTGGTGTAGGATCTACTTTAAGGCTGATCTTTATGTCTCGAGGGACAAAAATACATTTTAAGAAAAAGTTACAATGTTCCAGAGAAATCTATGGATGAAGTGGATTCAATGGAAGAATCAAACATCAGGAGCAGATTGGACACGTTTGTTGTTTCCACATGAAAGTCCAGATGTGAGAGAGAAAAAGGACCAAAAAATATACTTTTCCCTGTAGTGTCTCGCCTTAATATTCAACATTTGAGTAACAAGAATGTGGGAGTTTTTTTTCTTCTAAATGAGACGTTGATGAAGCTGAAGCTCGTTTGTTGTTCTGAGCTTCAGGCTCTGGAGCCGCTGCAGGTCACTGTTCTGTCGTTCTGTCGTTCTGGAAGTCATTGTGAGAAAAATGGTCAAAAATTCAAATGTTAAAGTCACGACTGAGGCACAGCAGCTCAGTCTGAGGTTTTCAGAACAAGAAACGCACTCAGCAAATGTTTTAAAATGTAAATAATCTTGATTTTGTGCTCATTGTTCACAGCTTTGTTTGACGTGAAAGAGCTGAAGAAACCTGTTCATTTAACATTTATTTAAACGCTTAAATAGTTTTTTATGAGGCGTATTGTTTTGACCAACGAGCAACTTGACTTTTATTTAAACCACAATTATTAACTGACCATTGGACGCACACTTTAAAGGTGCTGTACCTGATTGTTCCAGTTTTAAAGGTGAAAAATATTTTTAGTTAAACTCTTCCATCCGTCTTTAATACAGTCCCAGCATCATAAATATTCACCTCCAGGAGTTTAGAAGCACTTTAACAGTCTCCGAGCTAACATTAGCATGCTAACGGTGCACTTCCTGCTTCTCGTCGAATAAAACGCTCCTTAAGCAGAAGCCGAGAAAGAGCTGTGTGTCATTTTCACCTGAACAGACGCTTTTACAACAATCTGTGCACAGTTTACTTCACAAAGAAAATACATGGACTGGTTCTGTTTTTCCCGCGTCACAACCGTAAAAATCAGGTGCAGCCCCTTTAAGTGAAGGAAGAGTCCGAATGTGAAACAAAGAAATGGTTAAATTAAACAGTTTTTGTGTGTTTTTTGTCGTTTCCAGAGCTGCAGCCGGTGAGACGTGGCAGCATGTCGGACGCGTTTCGACAGTTTCTTCTCGAATGTAAGTTGCGTCCAAACCTCGAACTGACACTTACTCTCAAAAAAGACTTTACTTCTGCCGTCAATCAACATCTTTATTAAATGAAAATTATACAAACAGGATTTTTTAAATAACAAAGGGCAGTGATTCTCTCAGAACGAGGACAGCAGCGATTAATCCACGATAATCTGGACTAAACAGACTCTAAAACACAAACCAACAGGCCTTTTACAGCAGTTCTGACTCTCTTAAAGAAAAATGTAAAAAAAAAAAACACTTCAGACACTGCGTTTATTCCCGGCTGCTGGTTCACACGTCAGATCTGTGCGCGGGGTTAAAAAAAAAAAAGACAATTCACAGAGTTTCCACAAAAAAAAAACATTAAAAGTCATTAAATGGTTTTTGGCAAAAACAAGTCTTTAAAATGCATTAAAAAGCATTAAATCCCCACAAGCATGAAATCTAAAAACGTTTTAATAAATAGATGTGTCGATCGGAAGAATGAATATAAATGTAATAAAAATAAGAGCGAGAGCATAAGAGGAAGTGTTTGTCCAGGACTGGAGCTTTTACCGTGAAATTTAACATTCAGATATGTCTTTGATTTCCAGATGTTTTGGATTTATTGTGTATAGTGTTGATGAAAACGTAAAAATACAATTCAACACATACATTTGCTGGGTTTGACTTTTTGAATATTATAAAGTAGTTTATTATAGTCTACTGTCCAATGGAACGGTTAAAAGTCAGTAGTTTTGACACGATAAAAGCACAAATGTCTCGTTTTGATGTTGATTATGGCGTTAAAAATCTTAAAATACAGCATTAAAAAGCATTAAACTGGAATGGCTGAAACCTGCATAAACCTCGATTAAGATAAAGAGCGAAACACAAACAATAACGGCGTTTAGTCCAACAAAGTTCATCGTGTCTTTTGTTGTTAAATGCACCAATCGTTCTTCTTAAAGACACACGAGCAGGAGATGCACCTGACATGTTTGGGCTTGAGCCGTGTTCTTCAGACGAGGAGACAGAAGACAAAACCCTCTGAAGTGAACACATCTCCTGCTCGTGTGCCTTCAAGAAGAACATTTCGTGGAGATATCGGGGTTTGTTTCCTTGCAGCGGTGGAGGTGAGGGTGGTCCTTCTGGGGAACAGCTGGCCCGAGAGAGCGTCGCTGGGAAACCTCTTGGCGAACGACGCTGTCTTCGACGAGGAAACAGAACCTCAGCGCTCCGTCAAACGAAGCGTCCGCCTGTCGGGGAAGAGGAGGATGACGGTGGTCAACACGGCGGACCTGCTGCACGCGGACCTGACGGACGAGCGGCTGAGCGCCCTGGTGTCCGAGGCGGCGGCGGCGGCTGAGCCCGGGCCCCACGTGATCCTGCTGGTGCTGCGGCCGGAGAGCTTCACCGAGCGGCATCATCTGTGGCTCCGGACGGCCTTGATGAAGTTCAGCGAGCAGGCGTTCCATCACGCCCTGGTGCTGCTGTCGGCGGGCCAGCAGAGGGCGCTGGACGAGCCTCACCTGCAGAGGGCGCCGGACGAGCCTCACCTGCAGAGGGCGCCGGACGAGCCTCACCTGCAGAGGGCGCTGGACGAGCCTCACCTGCAGAGGGCGCCGGACGAGCCTCACCTGCAGAGGGCGCCGGACGAGCCTCACCTGCAGAGGGCGCCGGACGAGCCTCACCTGGAGAGTGCGCCGGACGAGCCTCACCTGCAGAGGGCGCTGGACGAGCCTCACCTGCAGAGGGCGCCGGACGAGCCTCACCTGCAGAGGGCGCCGGACGAGCCTCACCTGCAGAGGGCGCCGGACGAGCCTCACCTGCAGAGGGCGCTGGACCAGCCTCACCTGCGCAGTCTGATCGCGGAGTGCGGGTTCAGGTATCAGTGGATGGAGCGCTCCGAGGGGGAGGAGCTGAGGGGTTTTGCGCGCCAAGTGTTGATCACGCGACTGGCGCAGGTCGTCAAAGAGAACTCTGGAGAACATTTGAAGTACGAAGAGTTTGAAGACACCGTCACGGCGTCACAAACGTCCAGCGCCAACCTGAAAACAAAAGTCAAGGTCAAGATCAGCGGCCTCCTGGAAACGGTTAAAAACACGGGTGAGTGTGACGTCAAAAATCACAACAACAGTTTACTCTGTGGGTGAAACAGTCATTAGAGAGAGAGTTCCTCCAGGCAGACGAGGAACAGTTCACCTAATGTAGAGAGAGTTCCTCCAGGCAGACGAGGAACAGTTCATCTAGTGTAGACAGTTCCTCCAGGCAGACGAGGAACAGTTCACCTAATGTAGAGAGAGTTCCTCCAGGCAGACGAGGAACAGTTCATCTAGTGTAGAGACAGTTCCTCCAGGCAGATGAGGGACAGTTCTTCCAGGCAGACGAGGAACAGTTCATCGAGTGTAGAGAGAGTTCCTCCTGGCAGACGAGGAAAAGTTCCTCCAGGTAGATGAGAAACAGTTCACCTAATGTAGAGAGAGTTCCTCCAGACAGAAGAGGAACAGTTCACCTAATGTAGATACAGTTCCTCCAGGCAGACGAGTCACAGATCCAGCTCGACGCTGGGGTTTTGTGCATTATCTGACTGTTTTTGTAAAGTGTCTTTGTCGTTTTCTTACAGGTTTTACCGGGAACCAAAGCAGTACCAGCAGAAGTCACTCAGAAGGGACAGAAGGTAATAATTCCATCGACATTGTATTTACATTAAGATAGATTTAGTGACAGAAGTTTTCTCTTGTTGCTTTCGTGAGTCTTTGTCACGGCCACACGTTTGCGCTGAAGCAAAACCACATTTACTGGACAAAAGTGCCATGAATGAAGTGTTTAAGGAGCTAAACTCAATCCATAAATTAACTTTAATCTGAGAGAAATAGTTTCTATGTCAAGGTAACTTTCAGGTGTAGAAGCTTCACGTCACGTTTCCGTCACAGAGTCGTGTGAGTCCAGCTCGTCTGGTCCAAAAACACCAAACCAGACACCAACTTCAAACACTCAGTGAAATAAACTCGTTTTTTTTTTATGAAAGCATGTGTTGTTCATAGTTTCCCTCATAATCTGCACCAGTGCCCTTTAAGAAATACTTAGTCGACTAAAAACCCGCCCTATTGACCAATTAATCGACTGAAAGGGTTAGGGTTAGGCAAAAATATATCAAAACTATAAAGTGTTTTCATGTATCTGACCCAAACTGCGCTCTAAGAACACGACTGCAGAGGATTTCATGCATTCAAAACAACGATTTTTACCCATAAGTACTAGGAAACTTATTTAGACTCCAGCTAACTCGCTCCATATCTTCTTGTTGTTGGTGTTTTTGCCATTTAAATCCTTTAACTCTAAATAAAATAACTGGTCGATTAATAAAAATGTTGGTCGACTAAGACAGTGGTTCCCAACCTTTTTGTTTCGAGTCCCCCCTAAGCGTCGTCTGACATTCGAGAGTACCCTTTAACTTGAGCTTCAGGCAAATAAATGGGCTTAAAAGTCACATATGTCAATTATTACTATTATATTTTTGTTTTAATTATATTTATAGTCCAAGATACTCAAAAAAGATGCTAAATTTACAACAAATAACACTTTTTTATTCTGATAAAAGTAAGTTTTATCCTCTTTTAAATCTGAAACCATTCCAAGTGCCCCCTGATTGGCTGAAAAGAGGTGACCCAGGTTAACACTTCTGCAATACTTCTTTCCAAACAAAGTGCGTTTATAATAAGCACAGATTATATTTCGTGATGTAAAGAGAATTTATTTTAAGGTGAGACGCTGCAGGTGAACAGGAAAAAATCTGAAATTTAAAGATATCAATTGTAAACTTCTCCTGTGGTTTATTCAAATAAATGTAAGAAAAAATGTATTACAAGTTTTTCATCATGTCATGTTTTCATGTAGAAATGAGGCATTTTAGGTGAAAAAAACGGTAAAAAATCCACATATTTAGGACATTTAAATCTGAAAAATGGACAGAACCAGGTTTAAATTTCTTGGTTCATTTTGTAACATATTAGTTATAAAAAATGTACAGAGAGGATTTTGAGTTTCTGATTTAGTTTTTAAGTAAACTAGACCTGACTGAAAATTGTCCCAAAAATTCCAATTTTGCCAAATTTTTTTTTAACTTAAAACTCCAATAAATCAGTTTTAGAATCAGATATTAAAAATCCTTCTGTACGTTTCATCAAATCTTGTTGAGTCCACATTGTACAGTTTGTGTAGGATCTACTTTAAGGCTGATCTTTATGCCACAAATGCATTTTAAGAAAACGTCCTTTGAAGTCACAATGTCCCAGAGAAATCTATGGATGAAGTGGATTCAATGGAAGAATCAAACATGTTTAGGATCAGATTGGACACGTTTGTTGTTTCCACATGAAAGTCGATGTGTTGAGAGAAAAAACTGACCAAAAAACAAAAAAACAAAAAAAAAAGTTTTTCCTGTAGAGTCTCACCTTAACTGGAGTAAATAAAAATCAGGGACCGGTCCTTTAAGAACTGTGTAGTTTATTTTAGACCTGGTTTATTCGAGAATCCTGTTTAGACCTGCTTTTGTTCTCTTGGTGCGTGGAAGACCAAATACTTTCTCAGATGGTACTTGTGTGAAAACGTTGAGCTCTGATCGTCTCTAGAATCGGACCTTTCTGCGCACTAACCCGCCGCTCTGTTTCCCTCAGACTGCCACTGTCGAGTTCTGATAATCGGACGAAGCGACGAGAAGAAGAAAACCCTCCTTCGACTGATGACCCAAAAGTCAAGTCATCCGAGCGGCTCCAAAGTGGAGATGGGCGAATGGCGAGGAAAGCTCCTGAAGGTGGTGAGATCGGCGGACGTCTTCGGCGCCAGCTTCCCGGACGTGGTGGAGGACATGAGGAGGTGCGTGAGGGAGTGCCACCCAGGGCCCAACGTGCTCCTGATCCTGGTGAAACCGTCCGGATTCACCGAGAGACACCGAGAAACCCTCAACTTCATCCTGTCCATGTTCGACCAGAGTGCTTTCAAACACGCCGTCGCGGTTTTCACGCACGAAGAAGAAGGCGCCGGAGCGTCTCAGCTGCGCCGCGACTGCGAGGGACGGCTCTACGAGATGTTCAAGGAAAACCGCAGCCGCTTAATGGACATGATCGAAGCCGTGGTTGAGAAAAACCAGGGCTCTCACGTCAAACTGAGCGGCGCTTTTACCGGCGGGACCAAACTGCGTCTGAACGTGGTGTTCTTCGGGAGACAAGGATCAGGGAAGACGTCGGCAGCTCAGGCCATTGTCGGTGAAGCGGCGTGTCATGAGGCCAGGAGTCCGTCGAAGTGCACACGGCGCGACGGAGAAGTGTCCGGAAGACCGCTGTCCATCGTGGAGCTGCCAGCTCTGGCCGGTAAACCCCAGAAGGAGGCGATGGAGGAGTGTCTGAGCGGCGTGTCCATGTGCGCGCCCGACGGAGTGCACGCCTTCGTCATGGTGCTGCCCCTGAGAGCGCTCACCGACGAAGACAAGGCCGAGTTCAAAGCCGTCCTGGACTCGTTCGGCCGCGGGATCGCCGACTTCACGCTGGTGCTCTTCACGGTGGAGTCGGATCCCGGCAGCCCGGCCTTCACGGCGTTCGTGAAGCAGCACGAGGACCTGCAGGCCCTGTGCCGGAGCTGTCGAGGACACGTGTTCTTCAACGTCAACGACAGAGCGCGAGTCCCTGACGTGGTGGAGGAGATCGCGAGGTCGAGGAGCTGGTACACGACGGAGACGTTTGCAAAGACTCAAATAGAAAGATTCACCCAAACAACTTCATCTGAAACAAGCTTTGTCCAGAGTAAGTACTTTAGAAACAGCACTACAACAGTTCATGTCGATCGTATCCTTCTGTAGATGTTTAGAATCTCACAAGGACAAACACAACACATGAAAATAGATTCATCGCTTCATTTCCACAGAACAGGAAGTAAAATATTGTTTAAAACGGCTTCAAGTGCTTCTCATACATCACGCACACACAGCAAAAATGAATTTGTAGATGAGTTAAAATGTCTTGATTTCAGGATATTAATCTGAATTTCAGACGTTTTGACTCGTTAAGATCAGTGGAGACGATTTATTTGATAGAACTACATTATTTCACTTGTTTCAAACCGTTTGTGACTTGTTTCCACACATTATTTCTTACTTCAATTCAAATGATCTGTCACTGGGTTAAGATCATTTTACTTACTCCACTGACACATTTATTTTCTTATTTTAAGATAGAAATCGTCTGATCATCAGAAATAACCTGAAAACAGTGAAATATTCTGCATCGACATCAACAATTAAATCTCATCGAGTCAAAACTTCTCAAATCCAGATAAAAACTTTAAATTCAAGCCATTTTGAGCTCGGATAGATTTACATTTTAGATCATTTGGATTGAAGAAAGAAATAATGCATTGAAACAAGTGAAATAATTTAGTTCTGTTAAATAAATCATCTGCTCTGATCTTAACGAGTCAAAACATCTGAAATTCAGATTAATATCCTCAAATCAAGACATTTGAACTCATCTAGAAATATCGTAGAAAAGGTTTCAGGGGTTGTCATCCGGACGTTTCAACTTTTATCCAAAAGTCATTGTCAATCATCCTGATTGACAAGATTTTATGTAATGTTACGGCTCCAGGCCGACAGATCCTGCCTCCTTTTGTGTATTTGAATATTGTGCTTTTGTCATGTGAATTGTGTGGCTGTGGAGTTGCTGCTGGGATTTAGATGCCTGCTCATGGACCGTGATTGGCTGCTGCCTCTAAATGCCTCTAAAGACTAAAATACAATCACTACGTTTTTACGTTTAAGCGAAATGTGTGTCTAATCTGTCATATGGACTTAAATGCCGTGTTGAGTTTTGTTGCTTTGGACTTGTTTTGACACCAGCTTTTGGTTTTGCAGGAGGCAGAGAGAGCGAGAAGACTCTGAGGATCGTTCTGATCGGAAAGACGGGTCGAGGGAAGAGCTCCTCTGGAAACACCATCCTGGGACGGAAAGGCTTCAGCTGTGACTTCGGCCAAAAAGCCACCACTAAAGTCTGTCAGAAAGAGCAGAGCCGACTGAAGCGCTGCAGCGTGGACGTGGTGGACACTCCCGGGCTCTTCGACATGAGCATGTCCAACCACGAGATCAACGACGAGATGATGAAGTGCATCAGCCTTCTGGCCCCAGGGCCCCACGTCTTTCTGCTGGTGCTGGGGATCGGCAGGTTCACGCCGGAGGAGAACGAGACCCTGAACCTGATCAAGAAGGGCTTCGGAAAAGACGCGCAGAAGTACACAATAGTCCTTTTCACTCACGGAGACGTTCTGGAGAGGAACAACGCCACCATCCAAGACTTTATCGAGAACAAATGTGACCCTCTGTGTCAGAAGCTCATCGCCGACTGCGGGAACAGGTACCACGTCTTCAACAACTGGGACGAGGGGAAAAAGGACGCTCAGGTGGAGGAACTGATCCAGAAGATCGACGCCCTGGTGGAGCAAAACGGCGGAGGCTGTTACACGAATAAAATGCTCAAAGAAGCTGAGGCCGCCATTCAAGAAGAAGTGCAGAGACTTCTGAAGGAAAAGGAGGAGGAGCTGAGGAGAGAAATGCAAGAAATGAGAGACAAACACGATCGAGAGATTCAGAAAATCCAAACGAAAATGGACCAAGAGCGAGAGAAGACTGAGAGAGAAAGAGAGGAGAAGGACAGAGAGCTGAGAGAAATGAAAGCTCAGATCAGAATGGACCGGAAGCAGTGGATGAAGAACCAGAAAAAGAAAGAGGAGGAATACAGAAAGGAGAAACAAATGGAGGAGGCTAAACGACAAGAGTACGAACAAAACATTCAGGAACTGGAGGAAAAACTCCAGCGCAGTTTCGATCTGAAATCCCAGGAGAGCAAAGACAAAATTCAGCAGGAGAGAAAAGCCTGGGAGGAAGAACGGAGAGAGCGCGAAGAACGATACCGAGAGGAGGAGAAGAGGCGGCAGGAGGAGCAGGAGAGGCTGGAAAAGCAGGAGCAAGAGTACCAGGAGAAGCTGGAGGCGTGGACGAAGGAAAGAGAGAAAGACCAACGGCGGCGAGAGCAAGAGGAAGCGACGAGAAAAGAGTTAGAGGAGAAGCACCATCAGCAGCTGGACGAGCTGAAGAGGAAGTACGAGGACGAGGCACGGAAACAGGCCGAGGAGTTCAACGAGTTCAAGAAGAGGAAGGAGATCGACTTCGCGGCGCTCATCGACGAGCACCTGGAGGAAGTGAAGCGCTTTAAAGAGGACATCCGGCGGAAGGAGGGCGAGTACGAGAGCCTGGAAAACCTCAAGGCGCACAACGAAACCACTCTGAAGACGAGCGTGGAGAAGCTGCAGGTGACGCACAAGCAGGAGCTGATCGACCTGGCCATCGTGGCGCTCATGGAGGAGAAGGAGAACAGCAAGAAGATCAGGGAAGTCCAGAGGAAACACAAGCAAGAACTGAGAGCGGCCGAAAAAGCCGTCTCCGAGCAGTTCGAGAAGGAGCGCAAACACAAGGTGGAGAAGTTAAAGAAAAGGCAAAACCTGGAAATGGAAGACCTGGAGGACGGCGCGGAGCCGGACGACCTTCCGCGGAAACAGAAGGAGCTGTCGGAGAAGCACCGAGAGCAGCTGAAGGACTTGGAGGCGGAGCTGTGGAACGGGCGGAAACAGCAGCTGAAAGAGAGCGTGGACGGGATAAAGAAGAAGCACGAGGCGGAGCTCGGCGCGATCACCGCGAGTCTCCTGCAGAAAAACAAAGAATACTGGGAGAGACGGACGGCCGAGTTGGAGAGGAAACAGAAGCAGGAAATGGACGCCTTTGTGAAAAAAGCCGGAGGGAAAGTGAACGAGGTGGAACTGGACCGACTGAAGACCAAACACCAAATAGAGATGGATCAGATCAAGAAGAGGATGTTCCTGGAAGAAGGAAGGTGCCCCTTACTGTGAACACTACAAGGAATAGAATCTGTAACGACACTAACGGTTATTGTACCAGTCGACAAACGATTATTTCTATTGAACAGACCAGTGTTTTTAAAGATTTTTTTTATTGCAGAACCATCAAACACTCCATAATATGCAATATATATCTGTGTGTGTCATTTTTTTACGCACGTTTGTATTTTGTCGAAGTGAACGCACATTCCCGTTACATTTGTTTGTCAGTGTTTCAGACTCACGTTTCACTTCCTAAAGTTCTGCGCGAAACAACAACAGCAAGTTTTAATTTCCAGTGAGACGTTCAGATGCTGGGGTTGTTTTCTTGTAAAGTGTGTATATATTCTAGTCTATTTTTATTTAATTCTTTTATAAATTCATAATTCTATGCTTGCCTTGTGTCCGTCGGACCTCACGTCAAAGAAAGAGTGTGATTTTTGTTCTGACGACTCCAATAAACCTTTGTCTTCAACTTTTCTGTCGTGTCTCTTGAATTGTTTTATTTGGTTTTGTTTGTTTTTTATCGTGTGGTTCATACGTTTGGATTGAAGTAAGAAAGATTTTATTGAAACAAGTCACAAACGGTTTGAAACAACTGAAATAATCGTCTGCTCTGATCTTAACGAGTCAAAACGCCTGAAATTCAGATTAAAATCCTTAAAACAAGACATTTTAACTCATCGAGAAGTTCATTTTTGCAGAGCACGGACTAAAAAGCCGTTTTCAGGCCTCAGGAGTCGGTGCATGTGACGTGTTTTTGCTCGTGCACTGGAAAAATGTGGTCTTAAATAAGATAACAAGTTAATAAGTGCTTGAAATAATTAGTATTTAACTTGTTTTGAGTATATTTTGAAGTAAGATTTCCAATGGAACAAGCATAAAATATCTTGTTTTAGTTAAATTATGAAAAAGACAAGCATTTTCTGTCTTGAAATTAGAAAAAAGACGCTACTGCACCTGAAATAAGAACAAATGTACTTGTTCTATTGGCAAATCTTATTTTAAGACTGTCTAAAGGTATTCAAATCAAGATAAATATTACGAATCCAATCACTTTTTAACTTATTTTCTTATTTTAGGTTGTACATTTTTCCAGTGTGTTCATTAAACATTTTACTCAAATCATTCGACTTTATGTAATGTTTTGGCGACAGACTTTTCCCTCGTTTGTCATGAGCTTTAACAGAGTTCTGGTCAAACAGAAAGAGCAGATCTGTGGCAAAAACAGACAAAAGTGGACGGAATCAGGTGAATAAATAAAGGTGCGTTGGATATTGTTCACTGATGACAGCAATAAACCTTTTTTTTTGTTTTTTTATTTGGGGCTAAATACAATTACAATTTTCTGTAACGTTTCTGTCGTGTCTCTTGAATTGTTCTTGAAAGAAGCTTTTGTTTTATTTGATTTAGTTGTTTTTTTATCGTGTGGCGACAGGTTCAAACATTTGACAGGGGCTTGAGGTCCTTGTCCCAGAAAAATATTTAACAAATTATTGTTTCCCTCTCACTGTTAAAGCTACAAGTTCCTCCACAACAATAAATCCAATGCTAATAAAAAAAGATAAAAACATGGAAATTAAAAAAAAAAAACCTTATATTTCCTATTAATTCTCTTCTTCTTTATGATTCTCCTCGTCCCAGACTCTTCCGGCGCCTGAATCACCGGCTCATGTGTCGCTCATGTTTGGTGGAGCCTCCAGACATATTTATCGTAGTGATTTGTTGTTATGAAACACAAACGAGTTAAATGTGTCGAAGAGGCGGGGCAGTTCTCATGGTTTTACGTCACTACGTGGTGCCGCGTCACTTTTGGACTCAGAAGCGTCTGTGGAGCCGTTTAACACTCGTCATTAACCTTCGGTCTTCAAACGGAGCTCTGGCGCCCCCTTGTGTCTGAAGGCACCCGGTGCAGGATTATTTATTTATTTATGTATTTATGTATTCATTGCGCAGAAAAGTAGTCCATTTTAGTCAATAAACAACTGGACAGTCATAGATTTTACATTTTACTTTATTTCAGTAAAAGTCAACAGGCAAAACTCTTTTTTTTTCTTAAATTTTTTGTTTTTGGTCAGTTTTCTTTCTCACACAGACTTTCATGTGGAATCAACAAACGTGTCCAATTTGTAAAGACTTTTTGTAATTAACATTTGTACCAAATGAACCAAGAAATTCAAACCTGGTTCTGTCCATTTTTCTGATTTAAATGTCACAAATATGTGGATTTTTGGACGTTTTTTCCACATAAAATGTCTTATTTCTACATGAAAACATGACATGATGAAAAACGTGTAATATTTTTCTTACATTTATGTGACTAAACTACAGGAGAAGTTTAACATTGATATCTTTAAATTTAAAATGTTTTCCTTTTTCACCTGGAGTGTGTCACTTTAACTGATGGCTCCGCCCACGTCATTTGCATAACAAAAGCGGTAAAAGTGAAAGCATTCTGGGCAGATTGCAGTCGCTCTGAGCAGCTCCTCTGTGTCCTCCGCTGTTTAACAAGAAATGTCTGGCTTCGTCTTTCGGCTCCTTGTGACGCTGTTGTTTTCTCAAATCGGAGAATGTCCTGTTGGTGAGTGAGACTTTTATTACGGCGTAACCCACAGCGTGACCCGCGGCGCTGACGTGACGTTCAGTGTTTGGTCTAAAGTGTTGTTAAACCGTTTGAGCTGCGCTTTGTCAAACAGTAATCTACTCTTTCATGTCAGAAAAATATGTACTTATTTTTAACATCAGGTCTAATAAATAATCACAAATAATAAACAGCCAATCACAAACAGTAAACAGTCGATACGAGCCACCAGGACCAATCAGAATGAGGCGCGTGAGCTCGTTGCTGAGCAGAAAGAGGCAAAGAATGAGGACATTTATAGTGGACATATCATGCTTTTATTTTCACCTTTTGAACATTTAAAACATTTACCTGGGGTCTAAATAAACTATACCTGCAATCTACAGTCTGAATTCCTCCTAATTTTCTTTCTACATGCCTCTCTTTTACCCCTTTTGTAAGGAGCGCTTTTGAGCGCCTTGTTTTGGCACTGTCTCTTTAAATGCAAATGAGTTAGTTCGCACCCCACCCCCTCCCATGCGCATTGCATGCAGACTCCGCCCCGTTCAGCCATTGTTGTAGTCCCAAACACAGTCCGTCTGTCGGATCCAAAACTTCTCCAAAGTTAGAAAAAAACGTAATGACAATCGAAAAATGGAAACGAGCGAAGAAATCAACATCCAGCCACGAGCCAGAGTCTGACACAGACCAAGAGGAAATCGAAGAAGACGATCCTCCGCAGCAAAGACTTCAAATGGCTGCATCTCAATGGTTTGTTTACTACTATGTAATTCGCTATGCGCTCCGTTAGCTTAACTGTGTGTGAAAGATATTAGCAGGTTGTCTAATGGACCCTCACTTTACCATCTTATTACAACAACAGTCCGTACTGTCAAGTCAGTCAGCGTACTTAAGGTGCTGCGGGCTACGCTTGCTGCTCGCTAATGCTAGCGACATGCTAACGCTAGCGACATGCTAACGTCAGCTACTAGCAGTCTGATCTTGAGTTCTGCCTTATGAAAACATCAAAAATAAATGTATTCTATGTATATATAAAGACATGTGCCCTAAGCAGCTGGAAAACAGCCGAGTAAAAGATGGGCAGCTCCAGGTGCAATGCTAATCCCTCACAAATGGCCAGAACACAGGTAAAGCATGACTGGATAAAAAATAGGTCTTATAAACAGTGTTTCAGCGTTTCTTGACTTACCGCTCCACTATATCGTCATCTCCATAGACCGAAGGAACTGACCCTTCGATCAAATGCAATCTTTGAGTAAATCCCTGGTTGTACTGGCGGAGGTTACTGAAGCACTCCTCTTTGAAGTGCTTAGCACACAAACTGAACTTTCCCCACTGTCGGTGGTACATTACCACGAAAAATAAAACCTAACCATGCCGATCTCAGTTGTTCGGATGCAGGCTGTCGGTGTAATGAGTTGTGCTGGTAACACAACCAAGAACAGAGCATTTTAACTTGTCCACTCGCACCTTTGACATCTTTGTGCTTGGACTACAAAATCGCTACGAGGAAAATAAAGATGGCGGTCTCTGAGTGGTTAGCCGGAAGCTCTTGACCTTGTTTAGTAGTTCCACTGTGACGTGATAGACAAAAATACGTAACAGATAATGCGGATATTCGAACGAACTGAGAAATATGTTGCAAAATTTATATAAATATATCTCTGCAGCTACTTAAGTGATTAATTTCAACTTTTAGCCACTACCAAACACCCACAGTACACAATAAAAGGTATCTAAGGGCCAAAAAAGTAGATTTTGCATGATATGTCCCCTTTATGAGGTAAATAAGTTCACTTGAAATAATTGAATGTAACAGTTTGTTTTCCTAGAGGGGGGGAGAGAGAGAGGGCAGAGGGAGAGGGGGTGAGGGAGAGAGAGAGGGGGGGGGGGGAGAGAGGGGAGAGGGAGGAGGGAGAGGAGAAAGAGAGAGGGAGAGGGGGGGAGGGGGGGAGTGAGAGGGAGGGAGGAGAGAGAGAGGGGAAGGGAGGAATAGAGGAGGAGAGAGGGGGGTAGAGGGAGGGGGGTAGGGAGAGAGGGGGAGGAGAGAGGGAGAGGGGGGGTAGAGGGAGAGAGAGGAGGAGAGAGAGGGAGAGGGGGGAGGGAGGGAGCGAGAGGGAGGGAGGAGAAAGAGAGGGGAAGGGAGGGAGAGGAGGAGAGAGGGGGGGTAGAGGGAGAGGGAGGGGGAGGAGAGAGAGGGGGGGAGGGAGAGGGGGGGAGAGGAGGAGAGAGAGGGAGGGGAGAGGAGGAGAAAGGGGGTAGAGGGAGAGAGAGGGGGGGAGGGAGAGAGGGGGAGGAGAGAGAGAGGGGTGGAGGGAGAGAGAGGGGGACGGGGGGGAGGGAGAGAGAGGGGGAGGGAGGGGCGTGCCCTCACTCGGGGCGTGTCCTCCCTGGGGCGTGTCCTCACTGGGGCGTGTCCTCACTGGGGCGTGTCCTCACTGGGGCGTGTCCTCACCCGGGGGCGTGTCCTCACTGGGGCGTGTCCTCACTGGGGCGGGTGCAGGTGTGTGCATATTTGTGATTATAATGGAGAGATCAGAGTCAATCACTGACTGAGGCGTCACACTGGTGTGAGAGGGGCTTCTGGGAAATAGAGGCGTGGCCCAGAGACGGTGGTGGAGGCGTGGTTAACTTATTAACTACATTTCAATTTAATTCAAAATCCTAGTATTTTTGACAAAATTGAAGTAGATTAACAGATTTAAGCAAAAACAATTTGAAAAATGAAATGTATCTACTAAAACTCTGTCAAAAAAGTAGAGTGACAGAGACGTTCTGCCGCTCGTTTCTGTCCTGGTGCATCATGGTCAGAATCATTGTTTACTTTGCTCTTCCTTGTTCTCCCTGGAGTAAACAGCATGGTTGCTAGGTAACAGTTACATTTTTTAAACCTAAAAACTTGCCAAAAAAAAAAAATATATATATATATACATTTAAAATTTTTCAGCAAAATCTTAAATCTCATTATTTCAACTGTGGGTGGTCCCATCTGTCAGAGGCACTTAAAGGTCTGTGAGGAGGTGACTCTGGATTGAGGTCTGGAGCCGGACGCTTCTCAGATCGCGAGTATTTCTCTGGCCCGTCTCCCGGTGGGACTCGCCTACAACACCCCCAGACAGAGGCGTCCAGGAGGAACAGACACCCGAGCCAAGTGAATACCATACCTCATGGCTCCTCCCACATCCTCTGCTTTATAAAAGTGTGTAAAAGTGAAAGTGCAAAGCATTCTGGGCAGATTTCACGGTCGCTCTGAGCAGCTGAAGTCACACGTCTCCTGTTTCACCAAGAAATGCCTCGTTTCATCTTTCAGCTCCTCTGGACGCTGTGGCTGTTTCAAGTCGTTAAAATCGTTCGTACTGGTAAGTGACACCGTGAGACTGACTCTTATTACAGTGTAACCCGCAGTGTAACCCACCGTGTAACCCGCCGTGTAACCCTCAGTGTAACCCATAGTGTAACCCACAGTGTAACCCGCAGTGTAACCCACAGTGTAACCCACCGTGTAACCCGCAGTGTAACCCACCGTCTAACCCGCCGTGTAACCCTCAGTGTAACCCATAGTGTAACCCACAGTGTAACCCACCGTGTAACCCACAGTGTAACCCTCAGTGTAACCCGCCGTGTAACCCTCAGTGTAACCCATAGTGTAACCCACAGTGTAACCCATAGTGTAACCCTCAGTGTAACCCTCAGTGTAACCCGCAGTGTAACCCACCGTGTAACCCACAGTGTAACCCGCCGTGTAACACTCAGTGTAACCCATAGTGTAACCCACAGTGTAACCCATAGTGTAACCCTCAGTGTAACCCACAGTGTAACCCACAGCGTGACCCACAGTGTAACCCATAGTGTAACCCACAGTGTAACCCATAGTGTAACCCTCAGTGTAACCCACAGTGTAACCCACAGCGTGACCCACAGTGTAACCCACAGTGTAACCCTCAGTGTAACCCATAGTGTAACCCACAGTGTAACCCACCGTGTAACCCACAGTGTAACCCTCCGTGTAACCCTCAGTGTAACCCATAGTGTAACCCACAGTGTAACCCATAGTGTAACCCTCAGTGTAACCCTCAGTGTAACCCACAGTGTAACCCACAGTGTAACCCTCAGTGTAACCCTCAGTGTAACCCACAGTGTAACCCACAGTGTAACCCACAGTGTAACCCACAGTGTAACCCACAGTGTGACCCACAGTGTAACCCACAGTGTAACCCACAGTGTAACCCACAGTGTAACCCACAGTGTAACCCACAGTGTAACCCACAGTGTAACCCACAGTGTAACCCACAGTGTAACCCACAGTGTAACCCTCAGCGCTGACGTCACGTTCATTGTTTCATTTAAAGTGTTGTTAAACCCTGCTCTTCGTTTGAGCTGCACTTTTGTCAAAGAAAAATCTACTGTTTCATATCAGAAAAAAGATGTACTTATATTTAACATTAGAGAGAGAGAGAAGGGGGGGAGACGGAGAGGGGAGGGAGAGAGAAGGGGGGAGGAGAGGGGAGGGAGGGAGAAGGGGGGAGAGACGGAGAGGAAGAGAGAGGGGGGAGAGAGAAGGGGGAAGGGAGTGAGACGAGGAGAGAGAGAGGGGGGAGAGAGGAAGAGGAGGGGAGGGAGAGAAGGGGAGAGAGAGGGGGGGGGAGAGGGGGAGAGACGGAGAGGAAGAAGGGGGGATGGGGGGGTGGAGAGAGAGGGGGTGTCGGTGGAGAAGAAAGTCCTAAAATGGACAGATGTTGGAGCTGATGTGAGCCCTGAGTGTCTGAGACTGAAACACTTCAGAGACAGAACTGTCTGACCCTCTGACCCTGTGTGGGACGCACTGTCTTTGGATGTTTCAGATGACGAGGAAACATCAGATTTAGGTCTTGATAAAGTTCTCTGGCCGAGCACTGACCCCAGGGCTCCGGGCTCCAGGGCCCAGGGCGGGCTCCAGGCTCCGGGCTCCGGGCTCCGGGCTCCGGGCTCCGGGCTCCGGGCTCCGGGCTCCGGGCTCCGGGCTCCGGGCTCCGGGCTCCGGGCTCCGGGCTCCGGGCTCTGGGCTCCTGCTGCGTCTGGAACGATGACAGATTAAACGTGACCTGCAGGATTTGTCCAGTGACAGTTGTAACTGCCTGGCATCATTTCCGCACAAACATAACGGCTGTTGTTCGTGGCTCTGCTGTGGGCGTCGCTATAGTAACAGTAAACAAATGAGCTCAGTCCTTTAAAGTCTACTGGACACATTTGACTAAAATGTAGTGAAAATGATTATGTCGATGTAAACCCTCATTCGTCCAGGTGTGGTCCATCGTAGAAAGGGTTTCAGAGGTTGTCATCCGGACGCTGTTTGAAGATCGAGACGTTTTGACTTTTATCCAAAAGTCATTGTCAATCTGAGAGCTGGTCTGGGAAATCTGGCTTATATGGTACTCTAAGTAGTGAGAGTCCTGCCCCCAGGGAGGAGTCACTGAACGCCTGTCTTTGTTTGGTAAATAGTTTGCTCTGCCTGGTGTCATCTGAACCTGATAATGGCCTGTCTTTGTCAGGTTAATAGTTGGCCCTGCCCAGTTTCACCTGTGGCTCAGGTCTATTATTGTCTTAGATCTATTGTTCTATTGATAGCTGTTGCTCCCTCCTCACTGCTCATTAGCATTTGACTGGTCCATTGATCTGGACCAGGGTGTTAGGAGGCTCATAAATCTGAGCCAAATTAAATCTTAAGCCCCCATTCCTGTTTAGAGAAGGATTCTCTCTTTTGACAAAAGTAGCTTCCTTTACTCCTCTTTCAAACCAGTTCTTTTCTCGGTCCCGTTGTGGCTGATCTTCTGTGTTGGTACAGCCTTTTGTGCAGTGGCTCTTACAGAGAGAACCCTTCTCTAAACAGAAATGGGATCAGTGTGTGGACATGTAATTACATAAATAAACATTTGAAATAATTATACATAAGTTATATATAAAATCACAGTACACCCACTAGAAGAACGTAGACCACACCCCTGGTCTGCACAAAGACGCAGGTGAAGGGATGAGCACAATGGAACGCACAAACCAAAGGCACTCGAGGAATACAAGAGTTATGATGGTGTTTGACGCTCCTTATCTTTGGTTTAGAAAACAGTGAGGACCACTGGTCTGAATCAAAAGAATGTTGTTTTTTCTCATTTTGGATGTTTTTATTGCTTGCATCTGCACAAACCTGACTCGTACCTGGCCTGGTGTAGTCTTCTGCTGCTTGTTTCCAAGGAAGTGCATTTAACTATCTATATCCATGTTTTTGTTTTTCTTTCACAGATTACAGCGTCATTGGTTCTGATCCTGTCGTGGTGGATGAATCCAGTGATGCTTCACTGACCTGCCACACGGAGCCCGAGAAGAACCTGACAGAAGAGTTTGTTGTTTTATTAAAACAAGAAAAAAAAGTGTACGTCTGGAGTCGGGGAGAAGAGCCGACAGACGACATACACGAGGATTTTAAAGGTCGAACGGAAATCCAGAAAGAACTTTTAGGAAGGGGAAACATTACTGTCAAAATACGAAATGTAACTATGGAAGACAACGGAACCTACAGATGTTTAGTGATGATCAACAAACTCAAAATACATTCTTCTGTCGATCTGATCGGTGAGTTATACATTTATTTCAGTCTCAGTCCTGTGCAGGGATCATCTCCTTTAACTGGAGTTTGTTTGTGTCACAGTGACGTCTAATGACTCAAGTGGACGTCATGGAAAAGGTACAGTATGAAACACTGTCGTGGAAAAACTCTGTTGTGGATTTCTAAAAACGGTTATCCATAAAAATGCAAAGAGAATGAGTCTGGAGCCATAAGTTTGGCTTCATTCACTGGTACCTGGTGAACAAAGGATTCAGGTGTGGGCGGCTCACAAAGGTCCGACAGCCAATCAGATCAGGGAGTCAGATGATTGACAGGAGGTCAGGAAATGCACTGTGACACAGAGTGTGATTATAAGAGCATCTGTGTCTCCTGAGAGAGTCGGCTGGACAGGAGGAAACAAAGGCAAGGACAGAACAGAACAGGACATTATGGAGTGTCAGACTCTGAAACAAATGGTCGACTGTTGATGCAGGACACCAAAGACAACAGTACAATCCATCACAGGGTGGACCTGATCAGAAAGGCTCCTGGACGTCTGATCATGCAACCAACATGTTCATTCATTCATTTTCTACCCCTTGTTCCCGTTGGGGGTCACGGGCGACTGGAGCCTGTCCCAGTGACTTTGGGCCTTAGGCGGGGCACACCCTGGACAGTGGACACTCGTCACAGCAAACACAGAGACACAGACAAACATTCACTCACATTCATGCACTACGGGCAATTTAGAGTTTACAATGAACCTGAACACATGATGTGTTTGGACGGTGGGAGGAGCCAGAGAACCCACGGTAACACAGGGAGAACATGCAGACTCCACCCAGAGAGATCATGTGGTGTTGGTCTGGTCCGGGATTCAAACCCACGACCTCCTTATTGGGAGGCAGGAGCTTTAAAGATGTGACAACGTTTAAATGAATGAATTGCCTTCACACGAGTCAAGTCCACATCATTTATGGTTCATTACTTTTATTGTGTCTCACTCTGTTCTTGGTTCATAAGTTTGTGTAGAGCGTCTGATAAAGAGTGAATTAGACGAGTTCAACAGAATCCAATGTTACCGTTTATAAAACACACTGTAGAAATGTAAAGATGGACAAACAGTTCTTCACATTTACTGTTTATATTTACTGCAACAACAAGTATAATACTGTATGTACATGTTTACAGGAAGACCTTCTGCAACGGCAACCACACCCACAACCACACCCACAACCACACCAAACTCAACCAGGAAGTGCGCTCTACTACTTTCCATAAAAACAAATGTCCTTCTGCTTTACTCTTTATCAGTGTATCTCCAAACCTGCCACAGTTAGACCTGGTTTAGACCTGGTTTAGACCTGGTTTAGACCTGGTTTAGACCTGATTTAGTCCTGGTTTAGTCCTGATTTAGTCCTGATTTAGACCTGGTTTAGTCCTGGTTTAGTCCTGGTTTAGACCTAGTTTAGACCTGGTTTAGACCTGGTTTAGACCTGGTTTAGACCTGGTTTAGTCCTGGTTTAGACCTGGTTTAGACCTGGTTTAGTCCTGGTTTAGTCCTGGTTTAGTCCTGGTTTAGTCCTGGTTTAGACCTGGTTTAGACCTGGTTTAGACCTGGTTTAGACCTGGTTTAGTCCTGGTTTAGTCCTGGTTTAGACCTGGTTTAGACCTGGTTTAGACCTGGTTCAGTCCTGGTTTAGACCTGGTTTATTTTGTCTCTTTTAGTCTAGTTTTTGTCTCTATTATTAATGTTTTTGTCTCTCTTTTAGTCTCGTTTTTGTCTTTTTTAGTCCGATTTTTTGTCTCTTTTTGTCTTATTTTTGTCTCTTTTAGTCACGTTTTTGCCTGTTTTAGTCACATTTTAGTCTCTTTTAATCTCATTTTCTCTCTTTTAGTGACGTTTTTGTCTCTTTTAATCACAATTTTGTCACTTTTAGTCACATTTTTGTTGCTTTTTGCCAAATCTTTGTTGCTTTTAGTCAAGGCTTGACACAAACTAGAAGAAGTTCTTGGAGTGGATGTGAGTTGGTGTGTTTATACTCGGGAGCAGCTGAGTTTTCAGGAGTTCCTGGGACTTTTAAGAGAGGCAGATTTGTGGACCTCGTCTCTCGAAGCTGAAGATATTTGAAATCAATCAGTCCCATGGATGTCATTACGTGCTTGCTCTTTTCTCTGTCTGGATTGTGCTGCTGACTCTTTTTTGTTCCAGATTCAAATGTTGGACAGATTGTCGGTGGTGTCATTGGAGGCCTTGCACTGATCGCACTGATTGCAGGAGTGATCGCAGGACTGATCGTTCTCTATTGCAAGAAGAAGAAGGCAGCAGGTGAGTGAAGTGCAAATGTTTGAGCAGAACATGAGTGTCGTCAGGCTTTTCATGGTTTATGGGGTCATTTAACGTGACCAAACAGACCAGGACTAAACCAAAACATGACTAAACCAGGACTGAACTGTGCTCCCCTGTGTCTTTTCTTTGATTAAAGCCAAACTAAGCGGTAGAAAATGAATGAATGAATGAATAATTAACTTCAGCGACAGGGCTCCCCCTGCAGGTCTCTTGTGACAATACACTGCCAGTAAAAAGACACACAAAGTTTTTTTTTTTTTTCAGTTCCTTTTTATTGAAACAAAGAAATACAATCACAAACAAAAACATTTCATGTCCCCAAATATAAAAAGAGGATCAAGGTTTCTGAGGAGAGTTGTCTTCAGGTCAATGTCGGGAAATGTTACAGCTGGTTTTCCGCTCTGAGACAGCAGGGGGCGACGACGAGGGCTTCAAACGCCACAAAAATACATTTACAGCCACCACACGGACTTACATTGAAGATTTGTTTCCGGTTCACCTGCAGCGTCTGGACTTAAAGCTCACAGATTCTGCTCCACTGACTTTTTCTCTTTTTTTAAATCCTGTTCTAACAATGTTCCGTCATCAAAAACACACTGGAGTTACATTCAGCTTCATTCATAATTTGATGAATCCTGGTTTGAAAATCGTGTCCCTCCGAGCGTCAAACACACATCCCCCTGAACTCCCTCGACCCGGGACATGTTTTCGGATCATCTACGTCATTTATCTGAGAATGTTCTGCTGTTTAAAGTCCTTAAAGAAACACGAAATGCCAAACTTAAGGCCCTCAAGAGCAGGTTTAAAGACTAATAACAATATGAAAAATGCATAATAGTTTCTTAATTGGTTTTATATTTTTCTGTTGTTTACTTTTGTTTGTTTTATCGTACTGTTTTATTTCATTATATCGAATTTTAGTCTGTGTCTATTTTTATTCATTTCTTTATTGTGGTTCTGATTTGGTTTTACTTTTAAATTGAATACATCGTTTATTTTACGTGAACAACGCTTTGTCTTAAATGTACTTTTGGGATTTAAATCAGGACCAAAACAAGAACAAAATGAATCACTGAATCTGTGCTAAAAAACAATTACGAGTGTTTGGTTCTAATGTTTTCTTGTTGTTTTTTTTACACAGAGAGAGGAGAATATGAAAATGCAAACAAAGATGAACAGGACCAAAACTCTCGACCTCCAGGAGGCGACGCTGTAGAACTTGAGGAGCTCAGAGTTCACTAGAGCAGCTTTAACTCTAAACTAAAGCAGCGGCGGAAAGTACAAAAGGAAAAGTACTGGACTCAAGTAAATGTTTAATGTATTTGTACTTTACTGAAGTACATTCTACTTTTACTTCTCTACATTTCAGAGCAGTATGTGTACTTTCTACTCCACTACATTTATGAACTGGACTGATAAGTGTATTTTCGTACAGTTTTAGACCTGTTGAAAAGACTGAGGGGTTCGTTTGTCACACATTTACGGTGACATTTTGACATTTTTTTATTCGACTTCCCTTTGATCAAACAAAATAACCCGTAAAGTTGCCTTTAACAAGCAAAACTCAACAGAATAAATCAATCCAGAGAACAATTGGATGCTTTAATAATTCTGCAAACCAAAAACAATTTCACTTTTTATTCTTAAAGTGTATTTTTAAAGGAGTACTTTAATACTTTTACTAGAGTCGATTTTAAAATGTGATACTTTTAGTATTTTCTGCTGCTGTATCTGTACTTTTAGTTGAGGAACAAAATGCTGCTTTAAAGTCTGCTGTAAAAAACACTGAGGGTGAAACCACAGAAACCTCCAGGTTAAATAGATTTATATAAACTTCATGGGTGACGCTTTAGATTAAGGTTCCTTAGTAAACTATTTATAATGCATTAATAAGCACTTGTTATGTGTTTATAAGGCATTTACAAGCATTTATTAGTGTGATAATTGAAAATAATGTAATATTTGCTCATTGATGCTCTGTACATGTGGTTTATTCACTCAAACATGGATTATAAACATGTATGAGGCGTTATAAGTGCATAAACAAACTATTAGTGCTTATTAACATCATAAATAGTGAACTAAGGAACCTTAATCTAAAGCGTTACCCCTTTATGATCTCACAGTCAACATTCTCCAGCATCAGTGCGGGACATGTTTTTGTCTTAATTCAATGCTCTATTTATTTATTGATTTTATATTTGTTGAAAAACACCACAACAAAATGGTTCAAAACCCTCTTTCTGTTCTCCTTATTCTGGACGTTTCTGTGGGCGCCGCCATCTTGTTTCTGTCGTGTTCGTTGACGCTGACGAGGAGCTCAACGGGAAGTTCTGCTCGGACACAAAGCTCCAGGAGATCAAATCCATCAACTTTATATAATGTCTTAGTGGTGTTTACGTGAACAAAGTCCTCGTCAAACCAGAGGTGCCTTTAATTCACGTTAATCAGGAAGTTGTTGTGGGCGCCGCCATCTTGTTTCCGTTGTAGTTCACGCGAGGCAGACGAGCTCAACAGAAAATAAGTTCTACTCGACTAAAAAGACGTGGACTTGGAGATGGCACTAAAAAGATGAATCACTAAAAAGATTCATCCCAAATTGATCGATGCTTCACGATTTGATTTAAACAGAACAAAAATGACTTTCTCAGATGTTTTTACAGTTTGTCGCTGTTTTTATTTTGGCGTCTGTGAAAGTTTAACTCAGGAAGAATCACGTTTGTGCCAAAGAAAACAGTTTAATGTGACAACTACGGTGGCCCTGGAGGCTCTTATGTGTTTGAGAAGGTACTTTTTAAATGTTGTAAATGTTTTAATGTTTTACAGCGTCATATTTGGTGACTTTGTGTTGATTGTTCTGCTGCTGCCTGAGCCTGGGGCCTTATTTATGGAACATTATTTAAGTCATTGTTGTTATAGTTTATTTTTGGTCTGAAATGTGACATACTGTAGCTTTATTTCATGAATTGTATAAGTGTGTATACGATTATATGTAAATAAGATTCATTAAGATTTACACATTTAAGATTTTACGACACATTTGGCCCCAGTTTAAAACTTAAATTTTGCAACTTTTTAAAGACATATTTTTGTAATTTATAAATGCTTTTATATTTGAAATTTCTATTAAAAGAAGTTGTATTTATATTTTGTGCCTTTTGCAGACGAGTGGCTGTGATAAAGGCAGAACAGCGCCTCCTTCTGGTGATTTTAGATTCTTACACTCAACATCAAACAAAACACACAAACACTATTATTTTATTATTATTATATATATTTAAAAACTTAAGAGCTCTACATGCAAGACAAACTTATCTGTAATTTTTCAAATGAGAAAGATTCTGTGATCAGTGCATTTACTGTATTTAAATGCACAGTTTTCACAAAATGTTTACATAAATCTGAACAAAAAACAATAACATAAGAATACCACTGAAAATACTTTGCGGTTTTAAATCAGAAATTGTAAATATGTGACAATTAAGAGTGGAATATTTGTCAAAATGTACATAATATGGAGAATTTAACAACATTTTAATATCGAGTTCATCATTTATATAAAAAGAAACTACAAAAAGAGCTGATTAAAATTAAAAATGACAAAAAGTGACGGTGTAAACGTTCAAATACGACTAGAATGTGATATTTCTGCCCTTTTTTTGATTCATTTGACAAACATTTCACATTTGTCTGAGAATTAAACCTCGATTAATACGTTCAATGACACGTTTTAACAAATGTCTGTTTAATTGACATAAAATCGTCTGAATATCATTAAAATAATGATATGTTATTATTATTATTATTATTATTATTATTATTATACTCTGGAATTTATTGTGACATCAATCCAAAACCAATGACTTTTGTTAAAATTAAATTAAAATGAAACTAGTCGACCAAAAGAATTTTACCTTTTCAATCTTAAAAGTAAAAATAATACTAATAAAAAATACATTTTACAGTATAGAAAATGTAAAATATAATGTAAATGTAATAATATAATTTGAATGTATTTCAAAGTTTGGGAGTAAAAAATGATTAAAAACTGCATTAAGTCGAGACGCTGCAGGTGAAACAGGAAAAAAAATTAAATTTAAAGACATTAAACTCTATTCATGTTTTCATGTAGAAATAACCCATTTTATGTAAAAACAGCCAAAATGTCACATATTTGTGACATTTAAATCTGAAAAATGGACAGAACCAGGTTTAAATTTCTTTCATTTTGTAACATATTAGTTATAAAAATGTACAGATGATTTGGATTTCTTTCTTTCTTAGTTTTTGAGTAAACTAGATCTGACTGAAAATTGTCCTAAAAATTCAAATTTCCCCCTTTTTTTTAGACTTAAAACTGTAATAAATGTGTGTTAGAATCAGATGTGAACAAATCCTTGTGTTTGGTCTAAATGTGTTGAGTCCAGATTGTACAGTTTGTGTGGATCTACTTTAGGCTGATCTTTATGTCTCGAGGGACAAAAATGCATTTGAAGAAAACAATGTCAGAGAAATCTATGGATGAAGTGGATTCAATGGAAGAATCAAACGTCAGGAGCAGATTGGACACGTTTGTTGTTTCCAGGTGAATGTCAGTACGTTGAGAGAAAACTGACCAAAAGACAAATAAATGCAAAAATGGAGCAATCACTAAGACACGGAATTGAACCGGGGACCTTGCGGTTGTTGTTGTTGTGCAGCTAAAATAGAACTTGTTCCTGTCAAACGTATCAAAACTGCACGCTGTGTTTAACTTCCTGTGAGTCTGAACGGGGCACGACATCTGTTTGTTTTCCGAGAATCAACATTTGAAAAACGCGTCTGAAATGGCTCAAAGTTCAGAGAAAACCAGGTCAGAAAAACCACAAAAACACTGTTACATTTACAGCTAAACATGTGCACAGAAATCATGATTGTTAATTATGATTATTTGGCATAATTAATGTGTTTTCTTCTTGTTTTAAGCAAAATCATCAGTGGATTGTATCAAACAGAGCAGGGCTGTTCAACTGAAGGCCCGCGGGCCAAATCAGGCCCTTCAAAGCACATGATCCGGCCCCTAACCATCTGTCAAAATATAGAGAATGTTTTATCTGTTATTGGTTTAGTCCTGGTCTAAACCAGGTCTAAACTGCTTTATGTTGTAATGTTAATGTTAGATTTAACAAATGTTTATTACCAGCTTGTTAGCACGTAGGCGCTAATTGCTAACGCTAATCTAGGCAAGGCAAGTTTATTTGTAGAATAAAATGTATACATCAGGCAATTCAAAGTGCTTTACACAACAGAATAAAATTCCATTAATTAAAATGATTATAAAATGATTATAATAATATTTTAAAGGAGAAGAGCACAGATAAATCTTTCGGTGCTTTGCAGCTAAACAGAACTGTTTTTATCCTGGATTTAAACCTTGTCAGATCAGAGGCGTCACATCTTCAGGAAGATTGTTCCAGATTTGACTGAAACTCTGATTCTTCACGTTTAATCCACACAAAACAGTGCAACATCAGCAAAACAGACCTGTTTTTTCACTTTGTGATGTTTGGAGGCTAACGCTAACTCTGTGGCTAACGCTAACTCTGTGGCTAACGCTAACTCTCCCATTGACAATGCATTAGCGCTACAACATAGAATGGGACCAGGCTAATTGAACAACACTGGGCTATTGATTTGAGCCTCATTTTAACGGCTTCACTTCCGCTCCGTGCGCCCCCTGCTGGTGTCAGGCTTCACTTCCGCTCCGTGCGCCCCCTGCTGGTGTCAGGCTTCACTTCCGCTCCGTGCGCCCCCTGCTGGTGTCAGGCTTCACTTCCGCTCCGTGCGCCCCCTGCTGGTGTCAGGCTTCACTTCCGCTCCGTGCGCCCCCTGCTGGTGTCAGGCGTCTCTGATTCTTCTGAGAGAAACGCGCTCGGACTCCTGCTGCTTTTCTTTGGCTCGAGCTGAAAAACACACACAGACGACATAATCACAATGAACTATGAGCTCAGTTTGTCTGAAATCTCCATGGAAACAGACGGGTGACGCCGCCTGGTTACAGGTCAGATCTGTGGAGAGGCGAGCGCACTCACATAAGAACACACCTGGAGGAGGTTTGTGTCCGACTTCAGCTGTTGATCCCGTCTGGATTTCAGCAGGTTTTACCTCGTGACGTCAGAGCGAGTCGGAGTAAAGTCGGACACAAACCTGCTCCGGATGCACCGCCTTCAGATCAGCGCCGACCGACACTGATCGGGCATCTGGCTTTTCCTGAACGCGCCTCGTGTTTGGACTAAAGCCCGGTGTCCACTGCACAGAGTTTTTCGTCTTATTAGATTTGTTTATGTCTGTATGTTTGTATATCTCACTTCCCCATACTAAGTATGCTGCCATACTTCCCCAGCAACTCTGCTGGAGGAAGTATGAAGCTGAACACTGTCCTCTGGTTCTTCAACAATATTTAATATTACTTCAACTGTAGTCTGTTCATTGCTGTTCACATGTTTCTCTTTCTCCCCCTTCCCCCCCATCTGTCTGGAGGATCTCTCTACACTGGTGGACTGCTCCTCGTCCTCCTCCTTTAAAGCCTCCTCCCTCTTGAGTGGTTCTGGTTCAGTCCAAGTGGATGTCAGTCCTAGTTCATCTGCAGCCTGTCCGTCCGTGGGAGTAGGATCTCTCCTTCACTGTGGTTCTCCCCGAGGTTTATACTTTTTGGGGTTTTTTGTAGTTTTTCCTGAAGGAGGGTCAAAGGACAGGGGCATTCTGGGACAGTTATCTGAACTGCTTTTACCTGTGGCCCATCGAGGCAACTGTTGTTGTGATTTTGGGCATTATAAAAATAAATGGATTTGATTTGATTTGATTTGACTCAAAGACATAAAGACTCCTCTAGAGTCACACAGTGATGGTCGTGTGTAAACCATAGACCGCACATATCGATGGACTGTGGGACTGTGACCCACCCATAGTGTTTGGCTCCAGTCAAATGAGGCCAATCATGGCTAGCAGTTATAGCGGCTAAAGTGGAGCTAGCAGTTATAGCGGCTAAAGTGGAGCTAGCAGTTATAGCGGCTAAAGTGGAGCTAGCAGTTATAGCGGCTAAAGTGGAGCTAGCAGTTATAGCGGCTAAAGTGGAGCTAGCAGTTATAGCGGCTAAAGTGGAGCTAGCAGTTATAGCGGCTAAAGTGGAGCTAGCAGTTATAGCGGCTAAAGTGGAGCCATATTTAAATCCGAGTGCGTATCGTGGCAACCACACGGACCAATCAGGAGGAGGTTGTTAACGGTTTCCGCCCCTCGGTGGGAGGAGATGGCGGCAATGTGCGTCGCTAGCTGTCAATCAAACCTGTTGCTAACACGAGCGAAACCAGCCCCTGGAAAAGGAAGCACCTGATTGGTCAGTTATTGTTGTAATAACTTGATTTATGAAAAACCAACGAGAAAAAACCACCAGGATCATGTGGAGTGAGTCAGACGGACATTTTAGTTCCAGATGTGAGTTTGACAGAAACAGTTACAGAGTAAAGACTCCAGTGTCACAGGAAGTGAACAGCAGCTCGGCTTCATGGAGCCAGGAGCCTCCTGGACACTTCCTGTTTGGAACGTCACGTCCAGTGATATGTACGGTCTGTGATGTAAAGTCACCACAGTGTTACCTGTTAGCGGAAACTAGCACAGCATGTGTTAGCACAGGCTAGCGCGATGTGCTAGCGTTAGCATCTGTAAAGTCACTACATTAAAGTGAAATGAGGAGATAAAGTGGTGTTTGCTGTGGAGCCTCAGCTGCTGCTCTCGATGGTAGACGACAGACAGCAGGTCAAACAGCTTTGATTTAAACCACGGCTGGTCTTTGGGCGTTCGATGGTTCTACGTTTAGTCTTTGTCTCGGTCTCACTCTGAGCCACGAGCCACGACTCAAGATTCTTCCCACGAACATCACAGACGAACAGAGAGGACACCGGCTTTACACAGACATAACCGTGACATCGCCGTGGAAACGTCAGCTCCGTGTCAGAAAAGTGTGGTAGTGCAGCTTTAGTGCCGTACCTCGGGTCCACTTGTGGCGGATGTAGACGGCGATGCAGAGGATGCAGGTGTAGAGCAGGACCAGCACCCCGAAGAGCACCCATCTGTGCAGAGGGACTCCCATTGGAGGAGGAGGAGAGGAGGGCGGGGCCGAGGGCAGCGGGGCATCTGTCAATCAAAACATAATGACTGTGTTTTTATAACAGTTTGTCCTCTGCATTCAGCCCTGGTTTGGCTCGACTCAAATGACGTTCTATGGAGCGGGGCAGTACACACAGACGTTCAGTAAAACCATTATTTTTATTGTAAAAAAGAGCAATTCGTGTAATGCACGCCGTTGCTTTTACTGAACACACCAATCCACTTTTGATATAATTGATTTTCAAAATCAGCCATTTTTATTCAAAGTTAGAAAGAAACTATTACAGTGCAGGTTGCAAAACATTTTAAACGTTTAATGTTGATACGTTTTTATCCGTCAAACAATGATTGGTGCGAATATGTTTGTTATTTATCTTATCTTATCTTATTTATCAGACACTAACTCTGTAACGATCTGATCTAATGACACTCTTATTGTTCTGGCCTTGTAAACATATCTTCAGTTCTCACCGTTGGGCCTCACAGCGAGCCAGCTCTCCAGGGACCGTCTCTTCGTCGGGTGCTCACAGCGATACAGGCCCTCGTCCTCCTCAGAGACAGACTCCAGCACCAGCTCAGGCCCCTCCCCCAGAAATGTTCCGTTTCTGAAGAAGGAGGCGCTGAAGTCTGAGGTGGGATCGTCGATGTCCGACTCTTTGTAGGAACATCTGAGAGTGACTCGCTCTCCCTCGTTCACGGGGAACATCGGGCTCTCCAGGATCACTTTCTCTGGAAAACACACAGACAGGCTAACCACTCTGCCACAGGAACAGAGAGAACATGCACACTCCACGAGAGAGAGACAGATCGACGTCTCGTTTGTTAAACAGAACATGGAGCTAAAAGAGCACGTGGGGACAACAGCGAAGCATTTCCTCCTCGCGAATCCCTCCAGCAGCAGCGATCTGCACCGACGACCCGTGTTTATGTTCCTCCGTCGAGCCCTGGATGTGTTACATGACCTGGATAAGCCACGCCCCCTCAACGAGATTTAGACCAAACACACAAGGATTAAAAAAAAGGCAGATTTATTGAAGATTCAAGTAAAAAAAATGAGGCGAAATTTGAATTTTCAGGACAATTTTCAGTCAGATCTAGTTTAAACTACATAATAAATCCAAATCCCCTCTGTACATTTTTACAACTAATATGTTACAAAAAATAAATTTAAAAAATAAGGGTGCGTGGTGGCAGAGCGGCTAGAGCTTCTGCCTCTCAATAAGGAGATCGTGGGTTCGAATCCCAGACCACCCCAACATCACACGATCTCTCTGGGTGGAGTCTGCATGTCCTCCCCGTGTTACCGTGGGTTCTCTCTGGGTTCTCTGGCTCCTCCCACCGTCCAAAGACATGACTGTGTAGGTTAATTGGAAACTCTAAATTGTCCCGAGTGAATGAATGTGAGAGTGAATGGTTGTCTGTCCTTGTCTCTGTCTCTGTGTTTGCTGTGACGAGTGTCCACTGTCCAGGGTGGACCCCGCCTAAGGCCCAAAGTCACTGGGATAGGCTCCAGTCACCCGCTACCCCTAACGGGAATAAGCGGTAGAAAATGAATGAATGAATGAATGTTACAAAATGAACAAGAAATTAAAACCTAGTTCTGTCCATTTTTCAGATTTAAATGTCTCAAAGATGTGGATTTTTGGACATTTTTTCACGCAAAATGCCTTATTTCTACATGAAAACGTGACATGATGAAAAACTAATATATTTTTTCTTACATTTATGTGACTAAACTACCGGTGAAGTTTCAAATGAATATCTTTAAATTTAAGATGTCTTCCTGTTCACCTGCAGCGTCTCATCTTAATTAAATCCGTGTTCTTCTAATTGTAGAGTCTGATTTCTTCTTTAAAGGTCTAGAAGTGAATCCTCCTCATGAAAAGCCGAGGTTCCAGAGAGAACATTTCTTCCCCTCCTCGCCCTCCGGCTCGCTCCTCACCTTTGCTCACGGTGACGTTGGCGGCAGGTCCAGGTCCACACTCGGTCCGGTTCTGGCACCAGTAGAGTCCAGAGTAGGACGGCATGGTGGGTCCCACGGTGCAGAGCGTCCCGTCACATTTACACCAGGACGGGGCGCACCCCTCAGCAGAGCCCTTAGAGCGCCTGCTCCGGAAGAGTGTCCCGGAGCCGGACGGGCACGAGACGGAGAAGAGCTCGTAGGTGTGGATCTGAGAGCTGTGAGGGGAGAGCAGAGCCACGGCTGAGGGGGGAGGGGGGGGGAGAGGGGGGGAGGGAGAGAGAGGAGGGAGTGAGAGAGAGAGGAGAGAGAGAGGGAGAGAGAGGGAGGGAGAGAGAGGGGGAGGGAGGGAAGGAGAGGGAGGGAGGGAGAGGGGGAGAGGGAGGGAGAGAGAGGGGGGAGAGGGGGTGAGAGGGAGGGGAGAGAGAGAGAGAGAGAGAGAGAGAGGGGGGGGAGAGGGAGGAAGAGAGAGAGAGGGAGGAAGAGTGAGAGAGAGAGAGAGGAGAGAGAGGAGAGAGAGGGAGAGGGAGAGGAAGGGGAGGGGGAGAGGGAGGGAGAGAGGGAAGAGTGAGAGAGAGGGAAGGAGAGAGGAGAGGGGGAGGGGGGGGAGGGAGAGGGAGAGAGAGGGGAGGGAGAGGGGGAAGAGTGAGAGAGAGGAGAGAGAGGGGGGGGAGAGGGAGGGAGAGAGAGGGGGAGGGAGGAAGAGGGGGAAGAGTGAGAGAGAGGGGAGGGAGAGAGAGGGAGAGAGAGGAGAGAGAGGGGGAGGGAGAGAGAGGGAGAGAGGAGAGGGAAGGGGAGAGGGAGGGAGGGAGGAAGAGAGGGAGAGGGGGGGGAAGGAGGGAGAGAGAGAGGGGGGGGGAGGGGGAGAGGGAAGGGGAGAGAGAGAGAGAGAGAGAGGGAGGGGGGAGGGAGAGAGAGGGAAGGAGAGAGAGGGGAGAGGGGAGAGAGGGGGAGAGAGAGGGAGGGAGAGGGGGGGAAGGAGGGAGAGAGAGGGGAAGGAAGGGGGGAGAGGGAGGGAGGAAGAGGGCGAAGAGTGAGAGAGAGGGAGGGAGAGAGAGGGGGGAGAGAGGAGAGGGAGGGGGGGAGAGGAGAGGGCAGGGGAGAGAGAGAGGGGAGGGGGAGGGGGGTGAGAGAGAGAGGGGGGGGTGAGAGGGAGAGGGGGAAGAGTGAGAGAGAGGGGAGGAAGGGGGAGAGGGAGAGGGGAGGGGGGAGTGAGAGAGAGGGAAGGAGAGGGGGAGAGGGAGGATGAGAGGGAGAGGAGGAGAGAGGGGGGAGAGGGAGGGGAAGAGAGGAGAGGGCAGGGGAGAGAGAGAGAGATGGGGGAGAGGGGGAGGGAGAGAGGGAGGGGAGGGGGGGAGAAGGAGGGAGAGGGGAGGGAGGGGAGGGGGGGAGAAGGAGGGTAGAGAGAGAGAGAGGGGGGAGAGAGAAAGGGGGGAGGGAGAGAGGTGAGAGAAAGAGGGAGAGAGAGTCAGACCGTGGTGCAGGGAGCGACAGCACTGGAGGGATTCCAGGATTTGATCAAATAATCTACTACAAGCGTTTCATTCGCGCCTCGTAAACGGCAGGGCGCCCCCCGTCAGCACAACCCAGAGGTCAAAGGGCAACAGCTTGTGATGGAAAATGAATGAGGCTGAGGCCCTGGTTTGAGTCAATACCAAACCTGCGTCCCATTGAATTCTGCATCGAGCGAAGCCTTTTACTGCAGCGACACCGACAAACTACATCCAACATGTATCTGATCGTAGTTATATTAAGTCAAACTCTGTGAAAGCACAACATTTAACTGGTCATAATAATAAAAAGGTTGTTGATAAAACTTGGATGGATATGTTTTTATAAATATATCGATCTAGTCCACTGCATGAGTAAATCTAAAGTACTTGAGTGTTACAGCGACATATTATAAAACATTATTAAACACAACATGGCAGAGGCAGGTTATGAGAGCATGTCTGTCCATCTACACCAGGCATGTCCAAACTAAGGCCCGGGGACCAAATGCGGCCCTCAGACCAATTTTTCTTGGCCCTTAGACTTCCTGGTGAATTGGCCCACACTGTCCTGAGAGCTACTTTTCACAGCAACTTTTAGATTTTGTACAATTCTAACCTAAAAAGTAACATTTAGGTGCAAAACAGACCTGAGACTGAATGTAGATGTGGTGACACTTAAAACATCTTTTTTGAACTTTTCACGATTGATCTGTGGCCCTTCGCTTGGTCTATATTTCAATGGAAATTCGATGGAAAAAGTTTGGACACTCCTGATCTAAAGACACATAAAGTAGTTTGTATAAAGTGTCCTTACCAGTGACTGTGCAGACGAGAGCCGCCGCCATCCTCACCGCGCAAAGTCAAGCTTCAGCCACATCCTGATTTCTACTGAACAGGAAACAGCAGCTCTGCATCAAACACGTGGAACAAAACGTCACAAACCACAAAAACAAACAGAGACAGCACCCACGCCTGCCGTGTCCACGGGCAAGGCACGTCCACTGGTCGCGAGGGCGTCCTCCTTGAGCCCTGGTGCCTCGCCTGCTCCGGGACACGCCTAGTGCACTTCATTTTCCCGAGGGCCGTGGCCCCTGGGGCGTGGCCCCTGGGCCGTGGCCCCTGGGCCGTGGCCCCTGGGGCGTGGCCCAGGGGCCACGGACTGGACCAAATGTAGGTTATATCCCCGACACTAGATCTGTTTAAAGGCCCATGACGGTCGGACGACTCATTTGACTAAAATTAAGATAAATATATTTCAAATTTTGTTTGAATACTTCACAAATGTTATACTGGTTTAGCAGTTTTTTTTGTTTTATTTGCTGGTTGTAAACGATGACATCACACTAGGAAATTACCATAGCAACCACACTTTACACGGAGCCGAAACTCATCTAATGCCACAGAGTTTTTATTTTACAAAGAAAAATACATGCAAATGCTTTTTTTGTTGAATCAATGTTTAAAGGGCCAAAAAAGTTGTTTCTTTTGTGTAAATTATGCGTAACCTTTATATAACATTTATATAACGACCTGTGCCAAACAGAATCAGAGGCGATTTAAAATGTAAATCTCCCTCTGACTTTGACGTCATGGATGCTCAGAGCTGCAGCTCTTCATTACAGCTCGTTATATAAATCTTATTCCATATAAATAGAGCAGAAAAACCTGGTCCTGATCTTAATACATTTTTCTAATATTTTTCCTTAAAGTATCTAAACAAATCTGAACAATCAAAATCATTTTTTATATTCGTATATTTTTCCATTTCCTTGAATGCGTCACTTCACAACTGTGTACGAACGCCTGCGGTTTAACACTTCAAAAGTGATAAATAAATATAAAAACGGTATTTCCTTTTATAGAATAAATACAAAGATTGGAACTTTATATAATATAGAAAGAACACCACCGTAAAAAAAATATGTTATACTTTATTTTGTACTGCGCATGCTTGTAATAGCACTTCCGGACGAATAGTATGGTGACACATGACCCCAAAAAAGTTCTTTACTTCTGCGTTACTTCCTGATACGGAGGCGGCCATCTTTGTTTTACTTCCTGATACGGAGGCGGCCATCTTTGTTTTACTTCCTGATACGGAGGCGGCCATCTTTGTTTTACTTCCTGATACGGAGGCGGCCATCTTTGTTTTACTTCCTGATACGGAGGCGGCCATCTTTGCTTTAGGGCGCCACGTGACCACAATCCCCCATGATGCTTTGAGCGACGTGAACGACCAGCAGCTGCAGGTCTTTGTGTTAGCGTTAGCTTGTGTGATTGTAATTGTGTTCTTCATGTTAGACACACGTGAAGCGTCTGAAATGAAATAAAATACAACTTACAGGTGTCTCTAGTCGAGCCTTTTCCACGAGCTTCTGTTTGTATCGTCCGACGCTCGTTCATGTGACTCGCACATGTTTGTGTGACGTCACTTCATATAAAAACGGTAATTTAAGTGATTTTAGAAACGGTAGAAAAGAACATTTCCTTCTATTTTATTTAAATACCGATAATAATTCAGTCCTGTCTGTGATTATAATGTGACATTTTAGAAAAAGGCTGAGCCCAAGAGGCTGCAGTACCTCACACGACCACTAATCAATCTGGGACACAGACAGAGGGGGCGTGGCTTATCCAGTTCATTTAACACATTCATGGTCTGACCCCACGGCGTGGCTCCTCCCATTTCATTCAAAAGTTTCATTGAGTTTAAAAAAGGGTCAAGACAGAAGTGAAGGTGACACTGTCAGGACACCAGGACGGAGCCCAACAGTGAATAAAAACAGGCCCGGGGGCCAAATCAGGCCCCCAAGGGACATGATCCCGCCCTCTGCCAAAAATATAGAACATATTTTATCTTGTGTTTAGACCTGGTTTAGACTAAAGCAGGACTGAACCAGGACTAAACCAGGACTAAACCTAAACCAGGACTAAACCAGGACTGAACCAGGACTAAACCAGGACTAAACCAGGACTAAACCAGGACTAAACCAGGACTGAACCAGGACTAAACCAGGACTGAACCAGGACGTGTATCAAGTAAATAAAACACACTGATCTGATGGATAATATTATTATGTTCATAAAAGAGACAATATTTCCTGTTTTTGGTGCATTTCACAGGTTCACAGTATGATTGACTGAACAGTGAGTAAACTATTTAATATAACATGAAACTAAAAAAAAAACTTTGTCCCGGCCAGGAATAATAATAATAATAATAATAATAATAATAATAATAATAATAATACTATCTTTGAGCTAAACTTTACAAAGGGAGAGACGGAGATGATTTAGTGTAAATTCCTCCACACGTTACTGTTAAATACCTTCACACGTTTAAAATCTCGTGAGGCTCCTGCTCTCGTCTGTAAAAACGGGGAAAGTGTCCGGCTGGGAGTGGACCGTGCGCCGGGGATCTGACCCGAGCATCAGACACAGGGCCGCTGCTAGCTTTTTTGGTGCCCTATGCAAAATGTCTTGATGGTACCCCCGCCCGCATTAAATGACCAAACCCACAATTACTTTCATTTCTTACCATGTTCATTTTATTATCTTAAATTAAATACACAATATATAGTACTATAAACACAAGATGGAAATGTAACATGCCAACAAAAAAAAAATAATAAATATCTTAAATAACTAAATAAAACTTAAATATTCAAGTGTAAAACAAATACCACCCAATAAAAGTGCAAATACGAATATAGATAGAATCATCCAACAAGTGAAGTATATGTGAACATTAACAGGCTCCTACAAATGTGTACGTCTACATTTTCTAGCTGCAAAGTTGTTTATCAAGTCATCATATGAGAGCTTCTGTTCCAATTGGTGGTGAGTTCAAGGGTAAAAGAAACGAAATATTCGTAACTGTAAATGATTACCACTACTACAATTTATTTATTTATTTTTTGCAAAAAATGAATAAATATAGTTTATTCAGCTTTAAGAAATGCACAGGAACTGTTGTCATTGTGAATGTATCATTGGCATCATATTTATTCACGGATTACGTGCAATAAAAGCCCACGCACCAAATGTCCCCTAAACGTCGTAAAGGCCCCGCTCACGTAGGCCTCGGGCCCAATGCGCGCGGCAGCGTTTACGGACGTAACCTCGCGAAACCGAAGCCGCGCGTCAACGCGACGGCGGCCACCGGCAAATGGAGCAGAGCGCGCGTGCGCTGGAGACGCGCGTCTCTGGCTCTGCGTTTTTATCGGGAAAGCCGATGTGCGCATGCGTCACTGCTACAGAACCTCACCCCAACTTTTGTTGTTTATTGTTTATTTAAGGATCCCCATTAGTCTCTACAGCAGCAGAGACTATTCTTCCTGGGGTCCACTTTCACAATTTAAAACACTACAAGACAGAACATATTAAAATTCGAGCATTAACAATCAAAAAACAGAACACTACATTTGAGTTCAATCATAAGGTATTATGATAAAACACAAAGATGGTACAGTTTGCCTTAAACATTGAGCACGATTACATTTTCCAACATTGATTTCTTTAAGCTTCTTTTAAAAACATGATGGTTCTCTATTATAATCAGCTTTTGCGGCAGCACATTCCAGTAAGAAATGGCTCTGTATAGTCTCGTCTTGTATTAAAGCCGTGTCTGTTACATGTGGGCAGTGAATGTGAAAACAGATTCAAAGGTTTGTGTGTTGTCCATATTTTATGCAAAGACAACATCAGACTGAACCAGTCTGTCTTTGACTTTCAACCATGACAGTCTCCTGTGCATATTATTAACATTAGTTCTAAATGGGACACTTAGAGCGAGTGTTGCAGCTCGATTCTGAGCTCTCTGTAGTTTGTCTAGATCTTTGTTGGCCGCATTAGACACACAATAGGACAACAGTCCAGGTGAGATAAGACAAGTGATTGAAATACAAGTTTTTTCGCTTCATTTGACATAAAATATGCATTACTTCTGATTAGTGATATATTTCTGCTCATTTTAGTAATGATATAATTAATATGAGTAGTCGATGACATAGTTTGATCTAATGTGACAACTAAAAGTTTAACCTCAGTAAGTTGTTCTAATAATTGAGTCTTGAGAAATATGTTTAACTTGGGTTTTTTCCTGACAGATTGTGTTGATCCCAATAGCATACACTTTGTTTTCATAATATTCAGTTTTAACTTGTTCTCCTCGACCCATTTGTAAACAAACATTAGCTCCTGTTGTAGCAGATTATTGACCAAATCCAAGCTAGCAGATGAAAACGATATAAACATTGTATTTTAATCTTGAGGCGAATACAGTTCCAAAAACTGCTCCACAGCCTCGAGGAGGGTCCCATCATGCATCGCTGCAGAACAGAAGTGCACGAGAAAAGGTTTGAGAGGATAGTCACGTGACTGTCTTATTGACTGGGGGGGAAGAGATAATGAGGTGTTCACGTTTTATTCTTCTTGGACATTTATCTAGAAAATACAGCGTTTTATCTGCTCTGGGGTCCTCTGAGTGGGACACGCGCATGCGCGCGCGTACTGCGTCAAAACATAGGATGGTTTCTATTTTCTGAAATCTACGCGCGTACGACGTGCTGCTCCCGACGCGCGTCTGGCGCGTGCAGTGGGGCCTCTCATTCACTTTTCATTCTGACAAAATAAAACACGTGAAAAACGTGTCCTTTTGACGCGCGCAGTGGGGCCTTGGCCTAAACCCCCCACGCGCGTAAAATCACGCTTTGGACGCAGTGTCTAAGCTGCGCGTTTAGTGTTTAAGAAAATAGAATCAAACCAGGACTAAACCAGGATTAAACCAGGACTAAACCAGGACTAAACCAGGATTAAACCAGGACTAAACCAGGACTAAACCAGAATTAAACCAGGATTAAACCAGGACTAAACCAGGTCTAAACCAGGACTAAACCAGGACTAAACCAGGATTAAACCAGGACTAAACCAGGACTAAACCAGAATTAAACCAGGATTAAACCAGGACTAAACCAGGTCTAAACCAGGACTAAACCAGGACTAAACCAGGACTAAACCAGGACTAAACCAGAATTAAACCAGGATTAAACCAGGACTAAACCAGGATTAAACCGGGATTAAACCGGGACTAAACCGGGACTGAACCGGGACTGAACCGGGATTGAACCGGGATTGAACCGGGACTGAACCGGGACCGAACCGGGACCGAACCAGGACCGAACCAGGACCAAACCAGGACTAAACCAGGACTAAACCAGGACTAAACCAGGATTAAACCAGGACTAAACCGGGACTAAACCAGGATTAAACCAGGCCTAACCAGGACTAAACCAGGACTAAACCAGAATTAAACCAGGACTAAACCAGGACTAAACCGGGACTAAACCGGGACTAAACCGGGACTAAACCGGGACTAAACCGGGACTAAACCGGGACTAAACCAGGACTAAACCAGGACTAAACCAGGACTAAACCAGGACTAAACCAGGACTAAACCAGGACTAAACCAGGATTAAACCGGGACTAAACCGGGATTAAACCAGGACTAAACCAGGACTAAACCAGGATTAAACCAGGACTAAACCAGGACTAAACCAGAATTAAACCAGGACTAAACCAGGACTAAACCAGGACTAAACCAGGACTAAACCGGGACTAAACCGGGACTAAACCGGGACTAAACCGGGACTAAACCAGGACTAAACCAGGACTAAACCAGGACTAAACCAGGACTAAACCAGGACTAAACCAGGACTAAACCAGGACTAAACCAGGACTAAACCGGAATTAAACCGGGATTAAACCGGGACTAAACCGGGACTAAACCGGGACTAAACCGGGACTAAACCAGGACTAAACCAGGACTAAACCAGGACTAAACCAGGACTAAACCAGGACTAAACCAGAATTAAACCAGGACTAAACCAGGACTAAACCAGGACTAAACCAGGACTAAACCAGAACTAAACCAGGATTAAACCAGGACTAAACCAGGACTAAACCAGAATTAAACCAGGATTAAACCAGGACTAAACCAGGATTAAACCGGGACTAAACCGGGACTAAACCAGGACTAAACCAGGATTAAACCAGGACTAAACCAGGACTAAACCAGAATTAATACAGGTCTAAACCGGGATTAAACCAGGACTAAACCAGGACTAAACCAGGACTAAACCAGGACCGAACCAGGACTAAACCAGGACTAAACCAGGACCGAACCAGGACTAAACCGGGACTAAACCAGGATTAAACCAGGATTAAACCAGGACTAAACCAGGACTAAACCAGGACTAAACCAGGATTAAACCAGGACTAAACCGGGATTAAACCAGGACTAAACCAGGACTAAACCAGGACTAAACCAGGATTAAACCAGGACTAAACCAGGACTAAACCAGGACTAAACCAGGATTAAACCAGGACTAAACCAGGATTAAACCAGGACTAAACCAGGACTAAACCAGGACTAAACCAGGATTAAACCAGGACTAAACCAGGACTAAACCAGGACTAAACCAGAACTAAACCAGGACTAAACCAGGATTAAACCAGGATTAAACCAGGACTAAACCAGGACTAAACCAGAATTAAACCAGGACTAAACCAGGACTAAACCGGGACTAAACCGGGACTAAACCGGGACTAAACCGGGACTAAACCGGGACTAAACCGGGACTAAACCGGGACTAAACCAGGACTAAACCAGGACTAAACCAGAATTAAACCAGGACTAAACCAGGACTAAACCAGGACTAAACCAGGATTAAACCGGGACTAAACCGGGATTAAACCAGGACTAAACCAGGATTAAACCAGGACTAAACCAGGACTAAACCAGGACTAAACCAGAATTAAACCAGGACTAAACCAGGACTAAACCAGGACTAAACCAGGACTAAACCAGGACTAAACCGGGACTAAACCGGGACTAAACCGGGACTAAACCAGGACTAAACCAGGACTAAACCAGAATTAAACCAGGACTAAACCAGGACTAAACCAGGACTAAACCAGGACTAAACCAGGACTAAACCAGGACTAAACCGGAATTAAACCGGGATTAAACCGGGACTAAACCGAGGACTAAACCGGACTAAACCGGGACTAAACCGGGACTAAACCAGGACTAAACCAGGACTAAACCAGGACTAAACCAGGACTAAACCAGAATTAAACCAGGACTAAACCAGGACTAAACCAGGACTAAACCAGGACTAAACCAGAACTAAACCAGGATTAAACCAGGACTAAACCAGGACTAAACCAGAATTAAACCAGGATTAAACCAGGACTAAACCAGGATTAAACCGGGACTAAACCGGGACTAAACCAGGACTAAACCAGGATTAAACCAGGACTAAACCAGGACTAAACCAGAATTAATACAGGTCTAAACCGGGATTAAACCAGGACTAAACCAGGACTAAACCAGGACTAAACCAGGACCGAACCAGGACTAAACCAGGACTAAACCAGGACCGAACCAGGACTAAACCGGGACTAAACCAGGATTAAACCGGGACTAAACCAGGATTAAACCAGGACTAAACCAGGATTAAACCAGGACTAAACCAGGATTAAACCAGGACTAAACTAGGATTAAACCAGGTCTAAACCAGGACTAAACCAGGACTAAACCAGGATTAAACCAGGACTAAACCAGGATTAAACCAGGATTAAACCGGGACTAAACCGGGACTAAACCGGGACTAAACCGGGACTGAACCGGGACTGAACCGGGACTGAACCGGGACTGAGCCGGGACCAAACCAGGACCAAACCGGGACCAAACCAGGACCAAACCAGGAATAAACCCCTGATCTGCTGTTGAGATAATCGGCTGTAGTTCTTGTTCTTGGCCATCGGCTGGATGTGGTCGCTGTGCATTGTTTGGTTGTTGTTGTTGTTGTTGTTGTTGTTGTTGTTGTTGTTGTTGATCTGAGAGCGAGAGTTTGTTACTGTGTGTTTTATAAAAGCAGTTTTTATGTTGAATCACTGTCTCACCTGGTGCCCTGGTTTCTTCCAAAAGTAGATCCCCAAACCCACCAGAGCAAGAACAACAACAAGACCACCGAGAACAATCCCAGTGATCCCACCAGCTCCAAGTTCACTGGGACCTGGAGGAAATAAAGACGTGTTAGAGTTTAACCTAAAGCTTTTGTCGTCAACAGCAACAAGTGCTTTGCCCAAAGACACAACAGTAATAGACACAACAATCTAAACCAGGACTGAACCAGGACTAAACCAGGACTAAACCAGGACTAAACCAGGACTAAACCAGGTCTAAACTTGGACTAAACCAGGTCTAAACCAGGTCTAAACTTGGACTAAACCAGGACTAAACCAGGACTAAATCAGGTCTAAACCAGGTCTAAACCAGGTCTAAACCAGGTCTAAACCAGGACTAAATCAGGTCTAAACCAGGACTAAACCAGGTCTAAACCAGGTCTAAACCAGGTCTAAACCAGGTCTAAACCAGGACTAAATCAGGTCTAAACCAGGACTAAATCAGGTCTAAACCAGGACTAAACCAGGTCTAACTGTGGCAGGTCGGGAGATTCACTGATAAAGAGTAAAGCAAAAGGACATTTGTTTTTATGAAAAGTAGTAGAGCGCACTTACTGGTTGTGGGTGTGGTTGTGGGTGTGGTTGTGGGTGTGGTTGTGGGTGTGGTTGCCGTTGCAGAAGGTCTTCCTGTAAACATGTACATACAGTATTATACTTGTTGTTGCAGTAAATATAAACAGTAAATGTGAAGAACTGTTTGTCCATCTTTACATTTCTACAGTGTATTTTATAAACGGTAACATTGGATTCTGTTGAACTCGTCTAATTCACTCTTTATCAGACGCTCTACACAAACTTATGAACCAAGAACAGAGTGAGACACAATAAAAGTAATGAACCATAAATGATGTGGACTTGACTCGTGTGGAGGCAGTTCATTCATTTAAACGTCTTTAGAGCTCCTGCCTCCCAATAAGGAGGTCGTGGGTTTGAATCCCGGACCAGACCAACATCACACGATCTCTCTGGGTGGACTTTGCATGTTCTCCCTGTGTTACTGTGGGTTCTCTGGCTCCTCCCACCGTCCAAACACAACATGTGTTCAGGTTCATTGTAAACTCTAAATTGCCCGTAGTGCATGAATGTGAGTGAATGTTTGTCTGTGTCTCTGTGTTTGCTGTGACGAGTGTCCACTGTCCAGGGTGTGCCCCGCCTAAGGCCCAAAGTCACTGGGACAGGCTCCAGTCGCCCGTGACCCCCAACGGGAACAAGGGGTAGAAAATGAATGAATGAACATGTTGGTTGCATGATCAGACGTCCAGGAGCCTTTCTGATCAGGTCCACCCTGTGATGGATTGTACTGTTGTCTTTGGTGTCCTGCATCAACAGTCGACCATTTGTTTCAGAGTCTGACACTCCATAATGTCCTGTTCTGTTCTGTCCTTGCCTTTGTTTCCTCCTGTCCAGCCGACTCTCTCAGGAGACACAGATGCTCTTATAATCACACTCTGTGTCACAGTGCATTTCCTGACCTCCTGTCAATCATCTGACTCCCTGATCCCTGATTGGCTGTCGGACCTTTGTGAGCCGCCCACACCTGAATCCTTTGTTCACCAGGTACCAGTGAATGAAGCCAAACTTATGGCTCCAGACTCATTCTGCTCCGTTTTTAGAAATCCACAACAGAATTTTTGTTTCATACTGTACCTTCTCCATGACGTCCACTTAAGTCCTTAGACGTCACTGTGACACAAACAAACTCCAGTTAAAGGAGATGATCCCTGCACAGGACTGAGACTGAAATAAATGTATAACTCACCGATCAGAGTGACAAAAGACTCTTTTTTGATGTTGTTGATCGACACAAAACATCTGTAGGTTCCGTTGTCTTCCATAGTTACATTTCGTATTTTGACAGTAATCCTTCCCCTTCCTAAAGGTTCTTTCTGGATTTCCGTTCGACCTTTAAAATCCTCGTGTATGTCGTCTGTCGGCTCTTCCCCCCGACTCCAGACGTGCACTTTTTTTTCTTGTTTTAATAAAACAACAAACTCTTCTGTCAGGTTTATCTCGGGCTCCGTGTGGCAGGTCAGTAAAGCATCACTGGATTCATCCACCACCACAGGATCTTTAGAACCAATGACTCTGTAATCTGTGAAAGAAAAACAAAAACATGGATGTAGATAGTTAAATGCACTTCCTTGGAAACAAGCAGCAGAAGACTACACCAGGCCAGGTACGAGTCAGGTTTGTGCAGATGCAAGCAATAAAAACATCCAAAATGAGAAAAAACAACATTCTTTTGATTCAGACCAGTGGTCCTCACTGTTTTCTAAACCAAAGATAAGGAGCACAAACACCATCATAACTCTTGTATTCCTCCAGTGCCTTTGGTTTGTGCGTTCCATTTCCCCGGCTCATCCCTTCACCTGCGTCTTTGTGCAGACCAGGGGTGTGGTCTACGTTCTTCTAGTGGGTGTACTGTGATTTTATATATAACTTATGTATAATTATTTCAAATGTTTATTTATGTAATTACATGTCCACGCACTGATCCCATTTCTGTTTAGAGAAGGGTTCTCTCTGTAAGAGCCACTGCACAAAAGGCTGTACCAACACACAAGATCTGCCACAACGGGACCGAGAAAAGAACTGGTTTGAAAGAGGAGTAAAGGAAGCTACTTTTGTCAAAAGAGAGAATCCGTCTCTAAACAGGAATGGGGGCTTAAGATTTAATTTGGCTCAGATTTATGAGCCTCCTGACACCTTGGTCCAGATCAATGGACCAGTCAAATGCTAATGAGGTCATCAGCAGTGAGGAGGGAGCTACAGCTATCAATAGAACAATAGATCTAAGACAATAATAGACCTGAGCCACAGGTGAAACTGGGCAGGGCCAACCATTAACCTGACAAAGACAGGCCATTATCAGGTTCAGATGACACCAGGCAGAGCAAACTATTTACCAAACAAAGACAGGCGTTCAGTGACTCCTCCCTGGGGGCAGGACTCTCACTACTTAGAGTACCATATAAGCCAGAGTTCCCAGACCAGCTCTCAGATTGACAATGACTTTTGGATAAAAGTCAAAACGACTCGATCTTCAAACAGCGTCCGGATGACAACCCCTGAAACCCTTTCTACGATGGACCACACCTGGACGAATGAGGGTTTACATCGACATAATCATTTTCACTACATTTTAGTCAAATGTGTCCTGCAGACTTTAAAGCACTGAGCTCATTTGTTTACTGTTACTATAGCGACGCCCACAGCAGAGCCACGAACAACAGCCGTTATGTTTGTGCGGAAATGATGCCAGGCAGTTACAACTGTCACTGGACAAATCCTGCAGGTCACGTTTAATCTGTCATCGTTCCAGACGCAGCAGGAGCCCAGAGCCCGGAGCCCGGAGCCCGGAGCCCGGAGCCCGGAGCCCGGAGCCCGGAGCCCTGAGCCCTGAGCCCTGAGCCCTGAGCCCGGAGCCCTGAGCCCTGAGCCCTGAGCCCTGAGCCCGGAGCCCGGAGCCCGGAGCCCGGAGCCCGGAGCCCGGAGCCCTGAGCCCGGAGCCCGGAGCCCGGAGCCCGGAGCCCGGAGCCCGGAGCCCGGAGCCCTGAGCCCTGAGCCCGCCCTGGGCCCTGGAGCCCGCCCTGGGGTCAGTGCTCGGCCAGAGAACTTCATCAAGACCTAAATCTGATGTTTACTCATCATCTGAAACATCCACAGACAGTGCGTCCCACACAGGGTCAGAGGGTCAGACAGTTCTGTCTCTGAAGTGTTTCAGTCTCAGACACTCAGGGCTCACATCAGCTCCAACATCTGTCCATTTTAGGGCTTTCTTCTCCATCGATTTTCCCTCTGTATATTTTTCACTTGGGAGGCTCCTGGGGGCGTGTCCTCACCCGGGGCAGGGTGTAGGTGTGTGTGGGACAGGGGTGTCTCACTTTACCAAAAGCTTATCTGTATTTGAACAGACCTCCATTACACACCATTATAATCACAAACATGCACACACATACCCCCAACACACCTGCACGCCCCGGGTGAGGGCACGCCCCGAGTGAGGCCACGCCCCGGGTGAGGGCACGCCCCGGGTGAGGGCACGCCCCGAGTGAGGGCACGCCCCGGGTGAGGGCACGCCCCGAGTGAGGGCACGCCCCGAGTGAGGGCACGCCCCGAGTGAGGGCACGCCCCGGGGGAGGGCACGCCCCGGGTGAGGGCACGCCCCGGGTGAGGGCACGCCCCGGGTGAGGGCACGCCCCGGGTGAGGGCACGCCCCGGGTGAGGGCACGCCCCGGGTGAGGGCACGCCCCGAGTGAGGACACGCCCCGAATGAGGACACGCCCCGAATGAGGACACGCCACCGGATGAGGACACGCCACCGGGTGAAGACACGCCCCGGGTGAGGACACGCCCCTCCCTCCCCCCGTCCCCCTCTCTCCTCCTCCCTCTCCTCCTCTCACCCTCTCTCTCTCCTTCTCCCTCCCTCTCTCTCCTCCCCTTCTCTCCCTCTACCCCCCTTTCTCCTCCTCTCCCCCTCCCCTCCCTCCCCCCTCTCTCTCCTCCTCTCCCCCTCTCTACTCCCCCCCCTCTCTCCTCCTCTCCTCCCTCCCCCCTCTCTCCTCCTCTCTCTTTCTCCTCTCCCTCCCTCCCTCTCTCTCTCCTCCCCTTCTCTCCCTCCCCCCCTCTCTCTCCCTCTACCCCCTTTTCTCCCTCCTCTCCTCTCCCTCCTCTCTCCTCCCCCTCTCTCCTCTCCCCCTCTCTCCTGCCTCTCCTCTCCCTCTCTCCCTCTCCCTTCTCCTCCTCTCCCCTCCTTTTCTCTCCCCATCCCCTCCCTCCCTCCCCCCTTTCTCTCTTCCTCTCCCCCCCTCTCTCGCCTCCTCTCCCCCTCTCTCCTCCTCTCCCTCCCCCCCTCTACCCCCCCACTCTCCTCCTCTCCTCCCTCCCCCCCTCTCTCTCTCCTCCCCTTCTCTCCCTCCCCCCCTCTCTCTCCCTCTACCCCCTTTTCTCCTCCTCTCCCCATCCCCTCCCTCCCCCCTCTCTCTCTTCTTCTACCCCCCTCTCTGCCTCTCTCCCCTCTCTCCTCCTCTCCCCTCCCTCTCTCTCTCTCTCTCCTTCTCCCTCCCTCTCTCTCCTCCCCTTCTCTCCCTCCCCCCCTCTCTCTCCCTCTACCCCCTTTTCTCCTCCTCTCCTCATCCTCTCCCTCCCTCCCCCCTCTCTCCCTCACCCCCTCTGCCCTCTCTCCCTCTACCCCCTTTTCTCCTCCTCTCCCCATCCCCTCCCTTCCTCCCCCCTTTCTCTCTTCCTCTCCCTCCCTCTCTCGCCTCCTCTCCCCCTCTCTCCTCCTCTCCCACCCCCCTCTCTCCTCCCTCCCCCCTCTCTCCTCTCTCTTTCTCCTCTCCCTCCCCCCTCCCTCCCTCTCTCTCTCTCCTCCCCTTCTCTCCCTCCCCCCCTCTCTCTCCCTCTACCCCCTTTTCTCCTCCTCTCCCCATCCCCTCCCTCCCCCCTCTCTCTTCCTCTCCCCCCCTCTCTCGCCTCCTCTCCCCCTCTCTCCTCCTCTCCTCCCCCCTCTCTCCCTCTCTCCTCTCTCTCTCTCCTCCCCTCTCTCTCTCCCCCCCTCTCTCTCCCTCTACCCCCTTTTCTCCTCCTCTCCCCATCCCCCCCCCTCTCGCCTCTCCCCCTCTCCCTCCCCCCCCCTCTCTCTCCCCCCTCTCTCCCCCCCCCTCTCTCCCTCACCCCCTCTCCCTCTGCCCTCGCTCTCTCCCCCCCTCGAGGAAAACAAACTGTTACATTCAATTATTTCAAGTGAACTTATTAAGTCATAAATGTCCTCGTACTTTGCTTCTTTCTGCTCGAGCTCACGCGCCTCATTCTGATTGGTCCTGGTGGCTCGTATGACTGTTTACTGTTTGTGATTGGCTGTTTATTATTTGTGATTATTTATTAGACCTGATGTTAAAAATAAGTACATATTTTTCTGACATGAAAGAGTAGATTACTGTTTGACAAAAGCGCAGCTCAAACGGTTTAACAACACTTTAGACCAAACACTGAACGTGACGTCAGCGCCGCGGGTCACGCTGTGGGTAGTGATGGCCAATATGAAGCAGGACTCCGAAGCTCGTATCGAGTAATTCCGGAAGCGCTTTGCTGAAGCGCGTGTCGACGTGTGTGTCGCTGACGTATGCAGTGACGTGTGAAGCCTCGCCGAGCAGCAGCGTCACGTGACTGGTTCAGGAGGTGTCTCGCGCTTTTGGAGCGGCATTTGAAATAAAAGGGACGTTGAAACGCAATGGTTTTCCCTTCTCATCTTGTGTTATTGGGTCCACTCTGTTGCTGTTTCGATACAATTATCAATTATCACATTTTTGAACTGTGTAATTGTTGCTATGGAACCAGCAGCAAGAAAACGAAAAACTTCACCTGTCTGGGAACATTTTGATCTGATTTCTCCGAATAAGGGAACTCCCTTGTTATGTACTAATTTATATATATATATATATATATATATAATTATTTTATTTCATTTTTTTCAGGTGAAGTGTCTGTTGTGCCTCAAGGAGCTTGTGTACAGTAACAACACCTCATCAATGCTGAGGCATTATCGGTCTTTGCCAATGTGGAGGCCACTCAAGTAGATCCAGGCTCAGGTGCCTTTTGGAAACACAATGATGTGATGTCACTGTGTAATCACACATTATTGTTATGCATTTAGATAAGAATGCTGATATTGCGGAGTTGTTGGTAAATATGGTGATTGAAGATTCCCAACCCTTTTCTTTTGTGGAGGGCACTGGCTTCAAAAAGCTGTTTGAAGCATTGGCCCCTAATTATGTTCTACCCACAAGGAAGGTGAGCACACAAAGCATTTTATACAATTTTCAAATTTTCTTTTAAACACATTATACTTTTATTGTAGACTTTGAAAGCCATGGTGGACAGAAGGTACCAAGAAACCAAGGAGCAAGCCAAGGCTGTGGTTTCTAAAGCCCAGGCTGTCAGTATCACATCAGATATGTGGACATCCATCAACACAGAGGCTTTTTTGGCTGTGACATGCCATTTTATTGATGACAGCACCAGTCTGCAGTCTGTGGTTCTTGGAGTGCAGCATTTTCTGGAAGCACATTCTGCAATAAACCTGGCAAGCACCAAAACGGCACTTATGACAGAATGGGGCATAAGGGACAAGGTAACATGTCTTGTGACTGATGGTGCAGCCAACATGGGTGCCTGTGCAAGGGAGCTGCATTTGCGCCACACAACATGTGTTGCACATTCCATTAATCTGATGGTGAAAAAGGCAATGGAAAATTCTCTTGAGCTTGCTGCTATCCGCACTAACTGCAGAAGGATAGTGGGATATTTCAAGAGTAGCACTACTGCAAAAGTAAGCCCTTTACATGCACTATGTGAATTTTTGTGTGTGTGTGTGTGTGCTGAGAAGTCTGTTGTTTTTTATAGGAAAGACTGTCACAAATGCAAACTCAGATGGGCCTTCCTGTTCTGAAGCTTATTCAAGAGGTGGAAACTCGCTGGAACAGCACCTATTTAATGTTCCAGCGGCTATACAAGCTCCGTGAACCTGTTGGTGCAGCTTTGGCCGGGCTGCGAACTGACATTCAACCTCTGTCAGCAGATAATTACAACGTTGTCAATGACTGCCTCAAAGTTTTGGAGCCTTTCAATCAGGCTACTATTGAGTTGTCTGAGGAGAAGAGAGTGTCTGGATCAAAAGTCATTCCACTTCTCTCAATGCTCCACTGTTCCCTGGAAGAGGAGGAGATTGGGATGATGCAGACAGCAGAGAAATGGCCCAATTTCTCCAAAGACAGCTGAGGGACAAACTAAATAATGTCCAGTCAATGAGCATCATGTCCCTGTCAACACTCCTGGACCCAAGATTTAAAAAAAAATAGGTTTCTTTAGCCCAAATAAAGCAGTGGATGCAGAGACAAGACTGATATCTGAGTGTGCTGCTATTATAAGGCGCTCCGAGTCGTCATCATCCTCTCCATCTACATCAGCTACTCAATCTGTGGAGCAAGGTAATAAATACAGTAAAATTGTGGTAATAAGTAATATTTATTTATTTATTTATGTAGGAAGCAAATTGTGGCATCGCTTTGATGCAACTAGTCAGCAGACTAGAACAACAAATGTGACTGCAGGGGCCACAATGGAGGTCCAAGCCCACCTGTCTGAACCCAACATCTTGAGGAAAGCAGACCCACTGAAGTATTGGGAGCGACAGAAGGCTGTATGTCCAAATCTGTATAAACTAGCCGTGGCATTTCTGTGCACTCCTGCCTCGTCTGTGTGAAAGGGTATTTTCTAAAGCTGGAGAACTATTATGCAAAAAAAGAAATCGTCTTTCTCCAAAAACATTGGATAAATTAATATTTCTAAATAAAAATGAATATTATTGAATCACATCTTTATTCAGTTTTGCATAAGTAACAAAAGCACAAACATCAAGTAACAAAAGCACAAACATCAAGTAACAAAAGCACAAACATCAAGTAACAAAAGCACAAACATCAAGTAACAAAAGCACAAACATCAAGTAACAAAAGCACAAACATCAAGTAACAAAAGCACATTTCACAGCTCTGAGTTGGAACCCCTTTGACTCAACCAGTGTGTAGTTCATTTTTGTGTCCACACAATGGAGACATAGAGCAAATGAACCACCTTGATGAAGCGCCAACCAATGTGTGATACACTTGGCAGCGATGTCTCACTGATTCATGAGGCCTCATTTTCCCATCTTTAGCTGTGGGTTACGCCCACGGGCGTAAAATACGGGGGGGATAGGGGGGTTACAACCCCCCCAATATTTTGATCTAGTACATTCAACCCCCCCAATATTTCAGACCATTTTTAATATTAAATCATATACTATATGTTATTTGTTTAAAAAAAATCTCCAGGAGTAGTTAAAACAATTAAATCAATAACAAAAATATTACTTTTTGACTACGCACCCCCCTCTCAGCTGTAGACGTGGTATCGCCCACACCGAGGCCGCTCTCTCACCCCTCCCTCTCCTGTCTCTGTCAGTGCGGCGTATGTCCGTCGTCAGTCAGTTTAACAAGTTGATAGTTTTGACTGTTATGATGCTATCATGAAACGGGCAAACAAAAGTCAACCAACAATATTAAGTTGCTGGTCAAAGAAGAGAAAGGTGGGTCTGTTGCTCTTGAGCTTTGCAATATAAATTGTGTTAAAACATTTTTTAAAAGGCTTATGCATGATATGTTTTTTTTTTCAGTTCAGGAGCCTTATTAGCTTGTTAAAAGCCGACAACTTGGCTAGTTAGTCTAGTCTATTGACGGTAGTAATCATAGACGGTCTCATTTCACTTCCACGTTTGAACAGGTCTACATGATATTACACCTCCTGCATTGTCAGCCTGTCACAAATATTTTAAGTTAAAAGTCAGAAGCCATAACTAGCTCAATATTCCCCGCAACTTGGCTTCTGCTGTCCTATAATTAGCCGTAACAGTGCAAATCCCGCCTATATGCTAACGCACGGTCGCTCTGTTAGGAGAATACGTTTCTCTTCACGCACGCAGCTGTGTTTAGCATCGACTGACAGACTGACACACGCCACCTCTTCTGTCGTGTAATTGATCCATGGTGATCCGTGCCCTGTGCCAAGCCTTTAGTTTCTGTCTTTGTGGCGTTCTGGGCTATAATAGATTGCACACTGACAAACTGCGCAGTCTACTTAACCTATCTGTTTCAGATGCGCAGCGTCACGTAGGAGCTGTCAAATCTTACGAGAGTCACAACCACTTTATCGATGAACAATCTTTAGAATGAATCACAAAATGTGCGCGTGTCAAGACTTTAGCGCTTCAATGCATTTTACTGTGTGAAAAAGCTCAACATGCAGGCTCTCACTACATTTTAGTAACGTTATTAACCCTCTAAGCGCCACAGTTTTTTATTTCTACTTTAAGCCTCAATTGGGATTTAGTGGAAAAAAACAAACAAACCCCCCCTCAAAAAAGAAAGAAAGAAAGAAAGAAAGAGAAAGAAAAAAAATAAAGAAAGAGAGAAAGAAAGAGAACGAAAGAAAGAGAGAGAAAGAGAGAGAAAGAAAGAAAGAAAGAAAGAAAGAGTGCTGCTGGGGGTCTCTAACAAAGTCCCAATAGAGTACCATATCCAGAGTACCATATCCAGAGTACCATATGCCGCCCATCGACTTAGTCATTAGTCATTGAGTTTGTGCAGACAAGGTTCAGCCCGGGAGTCCCGGGCTGATTAACGCTGCTCAGGTGAAAATCCTTACGCTGCTCCCACGCGAACTTTGACATTTTGCGTTGTTCCAAGGGATAGTCGGGCAGTTTTGGGAAACGACGTTTTTTGCGATTGACATTTGCACAAATCCTGGTTCTATGCATGCCTGGCACTGAGCTCTGTCTGTGGGCATGAGAGATCCGTTTTCCTGGGCCTTTTTTCTGGTTCTATTGGCCCTGAATGTCCCAAAAATGTGTCCCAACTTTGAAGCACTGTCTCTGGGGTAAAAAAAAAAAAAAAAAAAGGAGCAGAATGCCAATGGAATGGGACCCTGGTGCAATGTGCCTGGGTAACGCTGCTCTCATTATGAGTCATGCCCAGAGTACAGTGAGTGGCTGGGACGGGGCCAGCCCCATCCAGGGTGCATGGTGTGAAGTGTGTGACCCAGGAGCAGTGTCTGGTCCTGGGTAGTGATTTGGGAGCAGTGGTGTTGGAGCTGGAGTTCTCCAACTTGGGCCTTGGTGGGACTACTGTCTGGTCGATGTGCAAATGTGGCCCACCATCGCAGGGCCTCGGTCTTGTTTTATCTTTACAGATGGTTCCTGTGCACTGTGGGTCTAGTTTTATGTGGGAATGGGAGTCCTAATTTTTCCTACTTAGCCCTCCTGGCCTCCCTATGGGGAAACCGGGTCCCTGCAGCAGTGCTGGAGTTCATTGGTCTGGTTGTCTTACCCCTGTGGTGGCGCCAGACCTTTGTCTGTGGCATGTGCTCAGGTTGGCTGTGCTTAACGTTTGGCACCTTTGCTCCTCTGTAGCAGGACCTCTGCAGTTCATTGGGCTGGTTGTCTTACTCCTTTGGGGTGGCACCAGACCTTGATTTGCGATGTCCGTCGGTCTACACAGGTAGGCTTGGGATAACTGCGTCTTGGAGAAATGATGTGCTTTTCAGAACCACAGTCCTATTGGAAGCGAGACCAAGCTGCCCAGTCTGCCTAGCGGTCCGACATAAACAATGTTTCTCAAACCCTTACTAAGAGCAGCCTAGCCTGGGGCGCTCGGACACCTGCCAATGGGCAGGTCACATTGGTGTGAACACCCTAGGCCTGCCTCTGGGTGTCTGCCATGTCTTGGCAACAAATCCCCCCTATGCCTTGTTGCTTACAGGCTTTCTGGATAATCCAATGGTAAGTCTGGTGCTCATGTCGAGTGTCAAAATCTGAAGTGCTGCAAACAAGAGTCGCGGGACTCTTTCTCAAACCTCCATATCTTGATACTTATCCAGCAGGGATGGTGACCCCTATGGGGAATACAGACCTGATTCTCCACAGTTGGAATGGGAAATATTTGAATGGCTAACATCCAAGGAAGAGTTATGGATGCAAAAGAATGGCAAATCATCCAAGGAAGGTAGAAATGTCTGTGGCCACTTCCTAAACCACGTGCATCCCGTGGTTTTTGAGGTGTGTGTTACATTACAGAGTACCAGGTGCCTTCTACTCCAGTCAGAGTAACAGGGTCGGTCCAAGGGTGTGTAGCCCGGGGAGGGGTGCTTAAGGGTGGGAACCCGGGTTCAAGTGGTGCACCTGGTTGTCTGGAGTCTCCAGACAAGGCACCTGATACTCCGCTCCACACTTTGAAATATATCGATCAGGACCCCGCGACCCTGATACTCTGCTCTTCTGGACACCAGAAGAGCAAAGTAGCAGGGTCGCGGGGCCCTGATCGATATATTTCAAAGTGTGGAGCGGAGTACCAGGTGCCTTCTACTCCAGTCGGAGTAACAGGGTCGGACCAAGGGTGTGTAGCCCGGGGAGGGGTGCTTAAGGGTGGGAACCCGGGTTCAAGTGGTGCACCTGGTTGTCTGGAGTCTCCAGACGGTGTCCAGAAGAGCGGAGTACCAGGGTCGCTGGGCTCCAGGCGTGCGGTCCAAGGGTGTGTAGCCCGGGGAGGGGTGCTTAAGGGTGGGTACCCGGGTTCAAGTGGTGCACCTGGTTCCAAGGGCCATGATGTATAGTGTGGGACCCGGGAGAAGTAAACCCGTCCTGGGCCAGGGTGAGTGGGGATTTTCACGGGGGCTGCTGGAGGTCCTGGGGGCCATTAGGTCAAGTGTGGGACCCGGGAGAAGTAAACCCGTCCTGGGCCAGGGTGAGTGGGGATTTTCACGGGGGCTGCTGGAGGTCCTGGGGGCCATTAGGTCAAGTGTGGGACCGGGAGTAGTAAACCCGTCCTGGGTGAGGGTGTGTGTGGATTTTCACGGGGGCTGCTGGAGGTCCCGTGGGCCATTAGGTCAAGTGTGGGACCCGGGAGAAGTAAACCCGTCCTGGGTCAGGGTGAGTGGGGATTTTCACGGGGGCTGCTGGAGGTCCTGGGGGCCATTAGGTCAAGTGTGGGACCCGGGAGAAGTAAACCCGTCCTGGGCCAGGGTGAGTGGGGATTTTCACGGGGGCTGCTGGAGGTCCTGGGGGCCATTAGGTCAAGTGTGGGACCCGGGAGAAGTAAACCCGTCCTGGGCCAGAGATTTGAGAGATGCCAGGCCATTAGATATTTTACCACCCTTTCTGACAGATGAGTTTTGGAAACCTGAATTAGAGGATTATTGGGCAACAATTTGTCTTACACAGACGCCTGGTTTTGGGAGTGAAGTGTCTAGAAGTAAACCCGTCCTGGGCCAGTGTGAGTGGGGATTTTCACGGGGCTGCTGGAGGTCCTGGGGGCCATTATCTCAAATATCACATATCTAAATGACACAGTTTATAGTTTTTGACAGTATGGTATCTCTCATTGCAGGGTACAGCACAAAGACCGACACCACACTGACGGCACCTGTACTTTGTCTGGCGCCTGCCTTTTACACGAGAACGGTCTGAGCAGACAACACAGTCTGGACGGCCCTCTGCTTCACAAAGCCAGTGACGTTCTGTGAGCCTTTGTGGTATTACCCTCCCTGCTCTTGAAGGCCGGCCACCTTTGCTACCCACCTTTTTGGTGTAACCAGCCAGCAATGCATCAACAACGTCCTGGATGTAGGCCTTCAGGGCTTTGTGTGGGCCCGGGGTGCATTTAGTGTAAATAATGTGTGAGTTGACAACAGAAATACTGAGGATGGCGTTAAAGATGCGGTGATACCACTTCCTGGACCGGTGCGGAAACAGATAGGTTTTCATCCTCTGGTCTGATGTGTCTACACCCCCCATGTACATATTGTACTGGTTGACACACAGTGGTCTGTTTATTCTTGTGAAAGCCAGTTGCATTTGTCTTGGACCTGATTCTTTTCTGAACACATGCATTGCCATGCAGTGTAGAGAGCATAGTGACACGTTTAGTGTCTTGCCAAGCACAAGCCAGAAGTTTACCTTTCCGCATAAAAACAGGGTCATCTCCTTTTTTTAGATGCAAGATAGGTTTCCCCAGGCTTTTAGGCATGCCTTTCCTTGTACTTCTCACTGTACCACATAGTCCGGTTTCCAAATCAGCTAATTCATTTGCAATTGCTGGTGAGGTATAGTAACTGTCCATGTAAATTTCGTGGCCTTTTCCAGTGTAAGGATCGACAAGTTCACGAACAACAGCATGAGTTGCACTGATGTCGCTGGCATTATCTGTGTATTGCCCTGTGTGCAAGGACCAACGCAAAACATACCCTGAACTGCTCTCACTCAAAACATACACTCTATAGCCATATTTATCTGGTTTTATTGGGACTGTAACATTTGAGTGTTGACCTCCCTTGAATGCTATTGTCATCTCATCTAAAGAAAGTTCCTTGAGTGGACTGTAGACTGCTGCAAATTTGGGAATAATCAACTGTATTATTGGACGGACTTTGAAAAGTTTATCATGCCCTGGTTCACCTTGTCTCACATAATTGTTATTGTTGACCAAATGAAAGCATGAAAGAATAATTTCGAATCTATTTCTAGACATTACACTCCCAAAACCAGGCGTCTGTGTGAGCCAAAATGTTGCCCAATAATCCTCTATTTCAGGTTTATCTACAAGGCCCATAGACAAATGCAATGCAATGAAAGCTTTCATTTCAGAAATGGATACATCATACCACTCTAAAAATCTGGAATGTGGCTTCATCTCCATTGCTGAAATGACCTGTGCTGCATATCTGTTTGTTTCATCAGCGATCAGTTTCCAAAACTCATCTGTTAGAAATAGTGATAAAATATCTATTGGCCTGGCATCTCTCAAATCTCTGTCTCCGGTGTAGCCAACAACCATATCAAATGGTTTGATCCACCCTTGAAAATCCGCAATTTCTCTCAGCTGCTCCCAGCCCTCATCCCCACTAGTGTCGTGGGGCTGTCCACCACCTCTGCCCCTGCCCCTGGCCTTGCCCCTGCCCCTGCCCCTGCCTCCGCCTCTGCCTCTACCACTCGGTGTGTCTTCTTCACTTGAGCAATCATTGTCAGTCTCAGGAAAATAATTTCCCTCAGAATCTGAGTCTGCTGTGTAGTGAACAAGAGAATCGTGTGTACTTCTTCCAGCCATGTTTGTTTGGGTTTTTTTTCTCTTTTTTTTCCCCCCTGCCGGCCGTTATTTATAGGTTTTCAAACGGATGTGACGTGTGTAACAAAACTATGAAAGCTTGTTATCAACGATTGGAATGTTTTGTGGTTTATTATTTATTCATAATTTTCCTTGCACTTGAAAAAAGTAAGTCGCATTACTGCGACGAGGGCGCTTAAAGGGTTAAAAAAAAAAGTATTTTTTCTTTAAAACAAAAAACAGCCACCTTATAGTTTCACTTCAAAATAATAAATTAAACATCTAAGAAAATAGTTTTTAACTTAACTAAACCTAAAACCGTTCCCAGAGTGGCAAATCTAGTAATAATAGTCCAATATATGAGTAATTTATCTGAACTCCATCTGTCAACAAAATTATCAGACAATACATTGCAGAGTTAATTGTTAGAAAAGTAAATCCTCCATACTGTTGTAGTTGTTGTAATTTATATTGAGTGCAGGTAGCAACAGGGATAGATGCGAGCAGAGGGAGCAGAGACCATAGCGAAGTAGCAGAGGAGGTCAGAGGAGCAGAGACCAGAGGAGCAGAGACCAGAGGAGCAGAGACCAGAGGAGCAGAGTCCAGAGGAGCAGAGTCCAGAGGAGCAGAGTCCAGAGGAGCAGAGTCCAGAGGAGCAGAGACCAGAGGAGCAGAGACCAGAGGAGCAGAGACCAGAGGAGCAGAGACCAGAGGAGCAGAGACCAGAGGAGCAGAGACCAGAGGAGCAGAGTCCAGAGGAGCAGAGTCCAGAGGAGCAGAGTCCAGAGGAGCAGAGACCAGAGGAGCAGAGACCAGAGGAGCAGAGACCAGAGGAGCAGAGACCAGAGGAGCAGAGACCAGAGGAGCAGAGACCAGAGGAGCAGAGACCAGAGGAGCAGAGACCAGAGGAGCAGAGACCAGAGGAGCAGAGACCAGAGGAGCAGAGTCCAGAGGAGCAGAGACCAGAGGAGCAGAGACCAGAGGAGCAGAGACCAGAGGAGCAGAGACCAGAGGAGCAGAGACCAGAGGAGCAGAGACCAGAGGAGCAGAGACCAGAGGAGCAGAGACCAGAGGAGCAGAGACCAGAGGAGCAGAGTCCAGAGGAGCAGAGACCAGAGGAGCAGAGTCCAGAGGAGCAGAGTCCAGAGGAGCAGAGACCAGAGGAGCAGAGACCAGAGGAGCAGAGACCAGAGGAGCAGAGTCCAGAGGAGCAGAGACCAGAGGAGCAGAGTCCAGAGGAGCAGAGACCAGAGGAGCAGAGTCCAGAGGAGCAGAGACCAGAGGAGCAGAGACCAGAGGAGCAGAGACCAGAGGAGCAGAGACCAGAGGAGCAGAGTCCAGAGGAGCAGAGTCCAGAGGAGCAGAGACCAGAGAAGCAGAGACCAGAGAAGCAGAGACCAGAGGAGCAGAGTCCAGAGGAGCAGAGACCAGAGGAGCAGAGACCAGAGGAGCAGAGTCCAGAGAAGCAGAGACCAGAGGAGCAGAGACCAGAGGAGCAGAGTCCAGAGGAGCAGAGTCCAGAGGAGCAGAGTCCAGAGGAGCAGAGACCAGAGGAGCAGAGTCCAGAGGAGCAGAGTCCAGAGGAGCAGAGTCCAGAGGAGCAGAGTCCAGAGGAGCAGAGTCCAGAGGAGCAGAGTCCAGAGGAGCAGAGTCCAGAGGAGCAGAGTCCAGAGGAGCAGAGACCAGAGGAGCAGAGACCAGAGGAGCAGAGACCAGAGGAGCAGAGACCAGAGGAGCAGAGACCAGAGGAGCAGAGTCCAGAGGAGCAGAGTCCAGAGGAGCAGAGTCCAGAGGAGCAGAGTCCAGAGGAGCAGAGTCCAGAGGAGCAGAGTCCAGAGGAGCAGAGTCCAGAGGAGCAGAGACCAGAGGAGCAGAGACCAGAGGAGCAGAGACCAGAGGAGCAGAGACCAGAGGAGCAGAGACCAGAGGAGCAGAGTCCAGAGGAGCAGAGTCCAGAGGAGCAGAGACCAGAGGAGCAGAGTCCAGAGGAGCAGAGACCAGAGGAGCAGAGTCCAGAGGAGCAGAGTCCAGAGGAGCAGAGTCCAGAGGAGCAGAGACCAGAGGAGCAGAGACCAGAGGAGCAGAGACCAGAGGAGCAGAGACCAGAGGAGCAGAGACCAGAGGAGCAGAGTCCAGAGGAGCAGAGTCCAGAGGAGCAGAGACCAGAGGAGCAGAGTCCAGAGGAGCAGAGACCAGAGAAAGGAGTGCAGAGGAGCAGAGACCAGAGGAGCAGAGACCAGAGAAAGGAGTGCAGATGGGGCAGGAAGATTAATAAGGTAACGGACCTAAATTCTGCCAACTGAAAACACCAGTATACCATTCTAGAAGCATTTTCTTTTTTTTTTGCTCACAGAGAGCGAGAGGGTGAACTCAGCTGTCAGGCAGATGGACAGGTTAGCAATTGAGAGTTGTAATTAAATTGTATCTTGCATATAAGTGGACAGATATGTATTAGTATTTAGTAGTTACAAAAGTTGACAATGATTAAACATTTTCTTTGTAGCTGGAAGAAAAGCCATCTGATGACAACAAGAATGAGCTTGATGACATCACTACGTTGACTAAACCAATACAGCCCGATCCCAAATTTATTGTTGGGCAAAAACGTGGAAACAGTCTCTTGACATTTAAAAAAAAATGGTTTACAAATTTTCCCTGGTTGCATTACTCTGCATGTTTAGAGGGTGTCCTCTGTTTTTTTTGCGCTAAAATGTACTCCAAAAAGTCATCATCATTTGCCAACAAGATAGATCCTGCCTTTATTACCAGTGGGTTCAGGAACTGGAAAAAGGCAATAGAGAAATTCTCAACTCATGCAAAATGTCACTCACATATCCATGCCCTAAATGTTTCTGTGCATAAAGGAAACACTGTGTCAAGTCAACTTTCTAAATTCGTTTCTAGACAACAAGAAGAAGCCAGACAGGGACTGCTTAAAATTGCTTAAATTGCTTAAAACAATGACACAACAGCGTCAAAATCACGTGGCTGTGTGCCATATTCATCAGGATAAGTTACTGAATATTGACAAAAAATCAATCTGTCATCAATTTATTTCGCTTTTGGAACATTCCTTTAAAATACCAGTGAATAGCCCATGTTTGCGTGTATTATATTTGGTATTTGTGAAGCAAAAAAGTTAATTGGAAAATGTTTTTGCATATTTTACTCAGATCAGAAAGAAATCAGATGTAACGCTTTACATGACAGTTTAATAATCTGAGAAATCCAGATTAAATCATAATCAGATTTTGTGCATGTAAAGTCTAAAAAATATATTGATTGATGTTATGTATATTGTTAAAATATTATTAAATATGCAGTTTGTACTGGTTTTCACTAAATGTAGCATTTATGAAATACTGTTAATAACATAAAATGTTTTATTAGTACATGACAGATTGTTTTAAATTTGTCACACCATAATAAATCATTATAGATAAGAGTTGAATGAACGTTTTAACATACTTATTGCTTAGCTATCATTTGAAACTTTATATCAGTCAAAATCCTGTGATTCCAGTAGATGGTGCTGTATTCCCAGGAGTCTCACACTTGTCATTAATGACAGGTGACAGGTGAGGGCGTAGTGCTTCACTGAGTCAAAGGACTTCACAATATTCTCTCGCATTTGGAGACCAATGTTGCAACAGCGTTTGGCGTTCACAAACTACACTTTCATCAAACTACACTTCTACAGTGACACACACCTCTCCTCGCCTGTAGAGGCGCTGCATAACAGAATTGCACAGTGAAACATCGAGGAAGAGACTCGACTTCTCCGTTGGCCTGGTTGGCTTCTGCATGATCCGCGTCACAGCTAAACAAACACGAAGCGGGGCTGCAGCGTTGTTGGACTTTATATAGTTTTTGTTTTTATGGATCTATCCCAAGACCAACCCCACATGTGTGGGCTCAGTGTGAGCGACAGCCGAAATGTACTTTCATTGTGAGGCGAAGAGATGAGTGAGACGAAAATGAGTAAGTAGTTGAGTAGTATATTAACTAAATAAGTGCTCTGAGAGTTTGTCTATGTCATCTGCGCGTGTAGACTAGTTGTACAGCTTAATAATGGATGCATATAGACTTTTTTCCACATCTAAGCCAGCAATAGGTTACTTTTGGTTTTTTGGGTTTATTTAGCCGTATAACTTTTTATGTTATGTAAATAAACCCTGAAAACTGTGATCTATGTTCATGTGATCATAATCTGGCGTTTTCCTGCTTCTTGGCATGTTTCATTGTCATTTATCCCGTTATCGATCTCAAACGAGGAGTTTGTTTTGATTCCGAGCCTCACGTGCGTCATAGCGCGTCGTGGATCATTAGATTTGGTTTCGCTCTTTGTTTAGGATCAGCGTTTGCTCGCGCATTTACAATTACCCAAACGAACCGAACTATCGAGGCAATCGAATCCTGTTTCGGCTGTGAGTTTATGTTGAGTTGTTGCGTCTGTGGGATGTTGATGGTGCGCGCTGTGGTGTAGTAGAGCTGTTCCAACCGCACTGTGGTAACACTGTCTGCGTACGGTCGCATGAGATAAATGACATAGAAAGGAATATGTTTTGTCCGATACACAGCCATTTGCCTGTAGCCTCTCGACCCCCCCAAAGTTGAAGCCAAAGTTACGCCCTTGGTTACGCCTTAATAAAAGTCTCACTCACCAACAGGACATTCTCCGACGTGAAAAAGGGACAGCGACAGCGTCCAGAGAAAGACGAATCGAGACATTTCTTGGTAAAACATCGGAGGACACAGAGGAGCTGCTCAGAGCGACGGTGCATTTGCCTGACCAGCCAGTCCCTACACGTTTTGACAGACTTCTTTACAAAAACGTAAGGGTCTGGAATTAGACCGCGGGATTTGAATTTCTAGCGCGGGGTTTGAGGGCAGGGAGTGAACCAATCATAGAAAGACATAGAAGTGACGGCAACAACAGCGACACGTTCAACCGGATATTACGTAGTCTGCGTCAACACGACAAATAGATACAGAGACAGAGCAGAGACAAATATAAATGACCTTTGTCGGTTTTGTCTTAAAAATCTACGAGTACGAGGTGTCATTGCACACTCGGTTCAGATTTTCCATCGGACCAAACAAGAAAAACCTCTTTTTGAACGCGTTGCGGAATTAGGATTGGCGTTATTGAACACCTCAAACAAGTCAACGCGAATGTGTAAGGTCTGTTTTACCCTCATTACACGTTTGGAACGAGACCAAACTACATTTAATACATGGAAACAACAAGAGACGACAGAACATCAACCAACAACATCTGTAGACAATAGCCAAAGTCTGACACCGTCACAAATGAGGAGCGATTGTGAATTAATATGTGACAAAAGACAACGTTCCACGCCGTCAAAGACACCGAGGGCCCTCAAGAAGATTTGCCACGGCCCCCCACCCAGTGAATCCAAAACACGGAAAAGCATCACGTTAAATATTGAAGTATATAATTCAAGGTCATGTTTTAATTTATATCGTGCTTTAAAAAAAAAACCGTTGAAAGAAGTTGTTAAACAAACTTTTTCACATATTGCCCTAATGTCAAGATTAATGCCATAAATTCTGACTGTATTCAAACACCTGACCGTGTCACATTTGTCTGAGTAAAACAATAATCCTGTTTCCTATTGTTTAGAAATTAATTATGTGTCTAGGGTGACATTAGAACATTCTATAGGACAACAATATTTAATACAGATGGAGGGCAGCTAAAATGAATGTAGTTAAAATGTATTTTTTTTAGTAATACAGTAAGTTATTATTATGCAACTATGAATGAAATTAACTGGAATTGAAACACGTGGTCCTTTTTGAACTCTTAATCTACACTTTGTCTTTGTTCTAGCTTTTTAAAGTTACCCTGAAAGGCACTGAATGAAACGTTAAGGTGCAACATTTGTACATTTACCTTTTACATATTTTATGACAAAATATAATGTAATCAATAGGAATATGTATCTCTATCCCCTCTCATCAGGGAGTAAGACGTAATCACAATGTAGAATCTGGCCACAAGTCTACACTTAAAAACCATTCAGATAATTAGAATTTTTGTGTTACTAAGGACAAATCTTTACTGACACTTTATAATTTGTCTGTGTATTGTCTGTTCTTGTTTCAGGTAATTTCCCAGTTCCCAAGCAAAACTGTAGTTAAGGTTTCCTCCCATGCAGAAGCAGGTATCATTCAGCATGTAACAAATCAAAACTGGAAAACCGCTGCGAATCTGATTTCTTCCCATCAGTTGCTTATGGGTGAAATTAAACAGAGGATACTGCAGTTAATAACAGGAATGTCAGAGGCTTGCAAAACCTGACAATGGCTTCATGCTCTGGAAAACAACACCTGAGGACCTAGAGTCATTTTCTTTTGAAAGGCTGCAGCAGGACCTGGAGCGTCTTTCTCCATTTCTGTTTTCCATCTTCAAAGTAATCAGTTCCAACAGTTTTCCCACCGCTTGTGCAGCCATCTCTATTGCACTTAGAGGTAGATGGCCCAAAATGTCTGCATTTGCCTACTACGTGAATAGTATTCTACAACATGGTGGTACAAAGAAAGCAGCTTTTACCAGGCTTTGTAAACTGGGAATAACATCAACTTATGCGAATGCCGTTGGAAAGCAGAAAGAATTGGCATCAAGGTGTGGAGAGGCTTTACAAACTCTGAAGATGGACAATGAACTGTTTCTGCATTCTCAGGCTGAAAGAGATACCATGACATTAGACAGAGTGCGTACAAGCTTGGAGGAACTAACATTTTCAGGTGAGAGATCTATTTGTCATAGCTATAAACTATGGATTATGACTTTTTTTTTTGTTAATTGACTTTATTTTTGTTGTTTTTTCCCAACAGAGGGACGTGCTGAGAGAAATGCAGAGGGAACTGAAGAATTCCCTTTCGGCCATTTGACAGACTTTGAACCATCACACCCAACTTCCACTTTGTCTTCGTCGCAACAAGGTCTACCCCCAACCTACACAATAGTGTTTGATAACTTGGACTTCTACATGAAGGCTCACCACCAGTCTGCAGTACACAGCAACAAGTCATTACACTGGATTCACCATATTGCTGTGGAAGATCGTATCCAGATAAACCACCTTCCCAATTCACGGCCCAAAGTTGACATCTCCACATATGATCTCAGTCGGTCACTACCAGGATCAGAAGCACAAGAGCACATTCGTCGAGAATTTATTGTTTTGGGAAGCAGACTCCTGACAAAATACTTCAATGCTTTTAAGCCTATGGCAAACGTAGTGGTGCATCACATGCCACATCAATATTCAGAGGAAATGTCCCATCGCTCTACAGATGTAAGTTAAACAAAGTCATTGTTATATAATATACATTTATAGTTTTATACATCTATAATTTGATAGCAATATTTTTCTTTTTATTCAGTACCCTCTTGGACTATTGTTCAAAAATGAGAACAAAACGGGAGAACTGGTGGATGTTCTTCAACATCTTCAAAAGGAGTTAGTATAACATTTTGCAAAGTGCATATGTGTACAATGTAATGGGGAGACAATGTAAATCACCACAACACATACATTTGTTTAGGTATGTTCCAAAGGGACCCACAGGAGTGGCATCGGTTTTAGTCGGTGGTGACAGACTGACAGAGGCAAACTGCAGGAATATTCAGTGGGCATTTGCTGATGGAGCCACAGAAGAAGATCGACTGGAAGGTCTTGCATTTAGGTTTGAGGACTGGCATGCGGTCAGAAACCTCATGGAGGCAAGTGTAACTCTATTTAAATAATTTTTGCTTAGTAGTTTTTCATATTTTTCCATTTCTTTTTATTCTGTAGATCCACTACAAAATATTCTTTTGGCAAGACTCTGCCAGGGATCATGGCACAGTTTATGCAAACATGAATATTTTGAGGTACATTTTTCTTTTTAAATAATATTGTCAAAAGTACTGAAATGTTATGTTTGCAAATACCCTAACTACAGTCTTCTTTTCTGTTTCCAATGTACAGTACACATCTAAGACAACATGAATTGTCTAGATGCTGCATGAATTGATTTTGCAGTCCTGCCACCATGAATTCGGCACGGTCTTGTATTATTATTTGTACTCATAAGAAAAACACACGGATATAGAAATAATTGCTCTTTTATATTTACAGATGCTCAAATGCTAAACAAGGACCCATGACTTCATATGATGCCTACAAAAACTTTGTGCGCACAGACACTTCTGCACTGTTTCTTGCAGCAGCAATGGAGCATTTTGAGCTACAGGATATGACAGGTTGATTATATATTTTAAATGTACTTTGTGTATATATGGCAACTACTAGCATAATATGCATTGTTTCTGTATTTCTAGAAACACCAGAGGATTTCATCCCAGATGACATCTGCTCAGGTGGTACACAGGAAAAGAGGCATTGGCTACATCTAAAAACAGCTGAGGTGGTGGACAAATATGTGATGCTCGGCAATGTGTTGGAGGCATATGCAAATGCACCAAAAGGACCTTTCACCTGTCGCCAGGAGGGCTGTACCAAAATGTACATGTCTGAAAAGACTCTAAAAAGACACGAGATGGACAAACACAACCTGTCACCTCAGTTGGGAGCAAGCAACCCTGATCATGTTCAACAACATTCAGAAGCAAGATTAGGCTTTGGGTTTGTCCTGCTTAACATGCTTGATGCAGTAAAAGAAGGTGATGGAGGACGTCTCATGCGTCTCTATCAGGTGGCACTGCTGTTTTACAAAGCCTATGGCCATTCCAACTATGCTTACAGCACTTTCCTCCTAACACTTCAGCTTAATGCCACATTATCCCCACGCATGGCACACAGTGCTATGTGGAACCGCTTTTGGAATGGAAGAGGAGGAAAAGGGAAAAATATACCCATGGATCTACACTTGGAGCATCTGAACAACTATCTCAAGTCTTTCCTGAAAGGAGTTGGTCCAAACCTTAATTTAGACACAGCACGATGAGTTAGTTGTTCCATTGGGATCTTGAAAGACATGATGGACAAGACGGACACAGAGCTTGAGGTCACTACTCCAAGTGGAATCCACCGAGCTACTGGCGAGATGACAGACATTCTTACTCTTGTAGCAATTTTCAAAGAGGCAGAAATGCTTAAGTACAAAGCGGGTAGAGCATACAAATCGTTCCCCTCTTTCTCAAAGAACTTACTTGCAAAGTTAAGTTACAGTGATCTCTGCAAATGGATGTGGGCAAAAATCAAAGACTGGCCAAATGTCGCCTTGTGAATATTGTCTTGACACATGCTGCTTACTTTCAGTTGATATTATAACGTGTTTATCTGTTCATTTACAAGTAATTTTGAAATGTATATTTTCTTATGGCATAATTACCTGTATGTCCTGTGTATTTTTTTTTTATCTATTTTTGTATACTTAAAGTCAATGCTGTTATTTGTCTTTATTATTTATTATTTTATATCTGCAAACTTATTTTTCATACTATCACGATTTGATTACCCTGAACCTCTGTTTTTCTGTCTTTTAACGTAATAAAGAACACTTCTATTGTGATGTATGTAGTTAATTTTCCTCTTGTACCTTTTAGGTACTTTTGTGAAATAATTTAATCCATATAGAGGAAAGATATTACAACATGCTAAATATTAAATGAAAATGTTGAGATATACACTGTGTAGAAGAGAAAATTAATTGAGGTAACATTTGGAACATCACATTTTTATTTAGAGAACAAAAGTAACAAGGCTGAAAGTACAAAGGTGCATATGATTATTACTTGTACATTAGTCTGAGATTGAAAGAGCGGTCACCCCTGATTCAGAACTCCGGGTTGATGGTGTATCTTGATCCATGGTGTCCTCTTTGTCAAAATATCCTGTGTAATCCACATCTAAGTGAAGGCTTTTGGCTGACATTACAGACATAACTGGACAGTTTTCAATATCATTAAAGACCTCATTTATTATTCTAAGAATATTTTGGGCATGTTGCATTTTAAAAACAGGAATACAGTTAATATATTCTACATCAAAAATCTTTGTGCTGTTTTCTACAACAGCATCAACTAGCTCTGATCCAAACCCTGTGCATGCTGTTGTATTAGTGTACAGATGTGTGCCCTCCTCAACTAAAGTACTTTGATATTGCTCCAAGAGTTCTCTTAACATCTCAATGTCATCCTTTGTAACAAGTCTTTCAGGTAAAGCTGACATCTCCCTTTGACCACGTTCATACACAGGAGTGGACTCTTTACAACCCTGTGGGTGACATAAACATATGGTCTGGCAGTAGGTGCAACATAAATGACCAGGTGAGACCTCAGTGACTTGCTCATCAAAATGACTATACAAGGCCTTTCTGAAACTTGAGTTTTTGGATGTCTGTAGCATAATCCTAACAAACTCATCTACCTTTGTGTGCTGTGTAACAGAATAAACAACAGCATGGGATAGTTTACCATCCCTCCCTGCTCTACCAATTTCTTGAACTAGAGCTTCCAAATCTTCAGGCAAACCATACATTACAACGTGTGAAATGTTTGGGAAATTTAAACCCATTCCAAGGGCAGTTGTAGCAACTACAACTCTGCATTTTCCCTCTCCACTTAGGGATGACAAAACTCTTCTCTTATTCTGTGGCAGGGTTTTACTGTGAAACATACCTATGAGCAAGTTGTCTGGATTTTGTTGGGGATCCTGATTAAACCAAGCATACTGATTTAGTTCGGCTTTCAAATAGCAATAGATTCTGCCAACCTCCTTTAGTGTCCGACCATAAACAGGAATAGGACACATGTCAAGTCCTTTCTCTTTAACCTCTTCCACAATCCAGTTGAGGCAGTCCAGTGATGATCCAGCAGTTTTCAGTCCAAGTCTAATATTCGCCCTGTTTGGGCTTGCTGTTATCACCATGGCTTCTTCCAAATGAAGCTGTCTCTTGACTCTTGCCCTTGATTCAATGTCTGCAGTAGCTGTTAGTGCCAATATTGGTGTGCCTAAAACAGAAAAAATATCATATGTTGAATCAGCTTGCTTATCTTATTAATACTAGTGAAATACACTTTAACTGTAGGCTTCTTTTTAAATATATTTTTTTTTATTGTAGTTCTATGCATCAGAATTCTACTTAAAGCAGTTATGACCTGAAACAGTAGCCTAATAAGGTAAGAAAGTATAGATTCTCTTTTATTCAAATGGTTAAGATAAAGCATTGTTGTTTTTGTTTTAATTGCATTTCCTTGCAGCCTTTTAATTACGCATAACTATTTGTCATTGTTTTTTTGTTTTATGTAATACTTTTGCATCGTGCTCCTAAAGAAAAGAACTAGAACAAGGCACCAAGACTTCACCACTAACTTTACAACAATTCGGATGGTTTATAATGCAATTAATGGGACTTACCAGATATAACAATGGAGCGGAGCTCACCAAGCTTGGCAAAGCTCTCTCTGAAAGCACTGCCACCTTTCTCGGCCTGTCCCCTACAAAGACAGGGACAGAGTTAGCACATTGTGATCAGGATTAAAAATGCGAGATGTTCAATAAAGTTTGGATTGTGTCATCACACAGGATATCATTTCTAGATGAAGATGTTAAATGCTGAACAAAAGTATTCTGACCATGAGTGTTATAAAGGCTTTTAAAAGGTAGTGACCCAGCAGCTTAACGGGTCTTTCCACGGCTCTTTTGTTACTTTTTACAGTCGATGCTAATGTATCATTATGGACATTTGGCACGTAAAGCCGGTAGCGTAGCTTAACAAACGTTTTTAGCATTCAATCCCGAACTTAATAGTTATTCCTAATAGCATTATCAAAGGTTTTCTTACCATTTATATGTGAGATGAACCTCGTCAACTACTATGCCGATGAGATCCGTCAGGGTAGACAATAATTGTCGCCATTTGTCTTAGCAACCAAGCCTCCGGGCTGCCGAACAACTGCGGTTTACCGGTACAGATGTCCTCCTCGCGATTAACCCCAAGCTGCATCGCTGTGACGCCAAGTTTTTTCGCTTCTGTAACTTGTTGCTCCATGAGAGCAAGCAGTGGAGATATGACGACCACAACAGGGTTTTCATTCATCTTCATCTCTTTAGCAACAAGTGGAGCCAACTGATAGATTAAGCTCTTTCCAAATCCAGTAGGAAGAGTGGCAAAAACATCTTTTTTCAAAAGGAAAGCATTCAACGCTGTTTTTGCTCTGTTTTTAAGGATTTAATACTTTCCTGGTTGTTCAAAACCGAAGCAAGAGCAGAAGAAAACACTCGATCACGAGCCACGTCCGCCATCTTTAATGTTGTGGACTGGGGGCGAAAAGCAACTTCCGTGTCTTCAGTGTGACGCGTAAGAAACGCCACCTGTGATTGGACCGCACCAAAATTGGACGACGAAATCATTGGCTGTGACTCGGGTTTCAGACCCTTCTGCATTTGAACAGAATGTAGGAGGGTCTGGCTGGTCAGGCAAACGGTGCAATGTGCCCAGATGCTTTCACTTTTACCGCTTTTGTTATGCAAATGATGTGGGCGGAGCCATTGAGGTCCACATAATCCACATATTTGGGACATTTAAATCTGAAAAATGGACAGAACCAGGTTTGAATTTCTTGGTTCATTTTGTAACTTATTAATTACAAAAAGTCTTTACAGATTGGACACGTTTGTTGATTCCACATGAAAGTCTGTGTGAGAAAGAAAACTGACCAAAAACAAAAAAATGTAAGAAAAAAAAAGAGTTTTGCCTGTTGACTTTTACTGAAATAAAGTAAAATGTAAAATCTATGACTGTCCTGTTGTTTATTGACTAAAACGGACTACTTTTCTGCGCAATGAATACATAAATACATAAATAAATAAATAAACCTGCAGGGGGCGCCTTCAGACACAAGGGGGCGCCAGAGCTCCGTTTGAAGACCGAAGGTTAATGACGAGTGTTAAACGGCTCCACAGACGCTTCTGAGTCCAAAAGTGACGCGGCACCACGTAGTGACGTAGAATCGTGAGAACTGCCCCGCCTCTTTGACACATTTAACTCGTTTGTGTTTCATAACAACAAATCACTACGATAAATGTCTGGAGGCTCCACCAAACATGAGCGACACATGAGCTGCTGATTCAGGCGCCGGAAGAGTCTGGGACGAGGAGAATCATAAAGAAGAAGAGAATTAATTAAGGAATTAAGGAAATATATGTTTTTTAAATTTATTTACATTTCTTAAGCTAATTATTTATCATTGGAAATAATAGAATTCATTGTCGTGGAGGAAATCGTAGCTTTAACAGTGAGAGGGAAACAATAATTTGTTAAATATTTTTCTGGGACAAGGACCTCAAGCCCCTGTCAAATGTTTGAACCTGTCGCCACACGATAAAAAACCAAACAAAATCAAATAAAACAAAAGCTTCTTTCAAGAACAATTCAAGAGACACAACAGAAACGTTACAGAAAATTGTAATTGTATTTGGCCCCAAATAAAAAAAAAAAAGGTTTATTGCCGACATCAGTGAACAATATCCAACACAACTTTATTTATTCACCTGATTCCGTCCACTTTTGTCTGTTTTTGCCACAGATCTGCACTTTCTGTTTGACCAGAACTCTGTTAAAGCTCATGACGAACGAGGGAAAAGTCTGTCGCCAAAACATTATATAAAGTCGAATGATTTGAGTAAAATGTTTAATGAACACACTGGAAAAATGTACAACCTAAAATAAGAAAATAAGTTAAAAAGTGCTTGGATTCGTAATATTTATCTTGATTTGAATACAGTTAATACAGTTAGTCTTAAAATAAGATTTGCCAATAGAACAAGTACATTTGTTCTTATTTCAAGTGCAGTAGCGTCTTTTTTCTAATTTCAAGACAGAAAATGCTTGTCTTTTTCACGATTTAACTAAAACAAGATATTTTATGCTTGTTCCATTGGCAATCTTACTTCAAAATATACTCAAAACAAGTTAAATACTAATTATTTCAAGCACTTATTAACTTGTTATCTTATCACATTTTTCCAGTGCACGAGCAAAAACACGTCACATGCACCGATTTCCTGAGGCCTGAAAACGTCTTTTGAGTCCGTGCTCTGCAAAAATGAACTTCTAGACGAGTTAAATGTCTTGATTTCAGGATTTTAATCTGAATTTCAGGTGTTTTGACTCGTTAAGATCAGTGCAGACGATTTATTTAACAGATTATTTCACTTGTTTCAAACCGTTTCTGACTTGTTTCAATAAAATCTTTCTTACTTCAATCCAAACGTATGAACCACACGATAAAAAACAAACAAAACCAAATAAAACAATTCAAGAGACACGACAGAAAAGTTGAAGACAAAGGTTTATTGCCGTCGTCAGAACAAAAATCACACTCTTTCTTTGACGTGAGGTCCGACGTACACAAGGCAAGCATAGAATTAAGAATTTATAAAAGAATTAAATAAAAATAGACTAGAATATATACACACTTTACAAGAAAACAACCCCAGCATCTGAACGTCTCACTGGAAATTAAAACTTGCTGTTGTTGTTTCGCGCAGAACTTTAGGAAGTGAAACGTGAGTCTGAAACACTGACAAAGAAATGTAACGGGAATGTGCGTTCACTTCGACAAAATACAAACGTGCGTAAAAAAATGACACACACAGATATATATTGCATATTATGGAGTGTTTGATGGTTCTGCAATAAAAAAAATCTTTAAAAACACTGGTCTGTTCAATAGAAATAATCGTTTGTCGACTGGTACAATAACCGTTAGTGTCGTTACAGATTCTATTCCTTGTAGTGTTCACAGTAAGGGGCACCTTCCTTCTTCCAGGAACATCCTCTTCTTGATCTGATCCATCTCTATTTGGTGTTTGGTCTTCAGTCGGTCCAGTTCCACCTCGTTCACTTTCCCTCCGGCTTTTTTCACAAAGGCGTCCATTTCCTGCTTCTGTTTCCGCTCCAACTCGGCCGTCTGTCTCTCCCAGTATTCTTTGTTTTTCTGCAGGAGACTCGTGGTGATCGCGCCGAGCTCCGCCTCGTGCTTCTTCTTTATCCCGTCCACGCTCTCTTTCAGCTGCTGTTTCCGCCCGTTCCACAGCTCCGCCTCCAGGTCCTTCAGCTGCTCTCGGTGCTTCTCCGACAGCTCCTTCTGTTTCCGCGGAAGGTCGTCCGGCTCCGCGCCGTCCTCCAGGTCTTCCATTTCCAGGTTTTGCCTTTTCTTTAACTTCTCCACCTTGCGTTTGCGCTCCTTCTCGAACTGCTCGGAGACGGCTTTTTCGGCCGCTCTCAGTTCTTGCTTGTGTTTCCTCTGGACTTCCCTGATCTTCTTGCTGTTCTCCTTCTCCTCCATGAGCGCCACGATGGCCAGGTCGATCAGCTCCTGCTTGTGCGTCGCCTGCAGCTTCTCCACGCTCGTCTTCAGAGTGGTTTCGTTGTGCGCCTTGAGGTTTTCCAGGCTCTCGTACTCGCCCTCCTTTCGCCGGATGTCCTCTTTAAAGCGCTTCACTTCCTCCAGGTGCTCGTCGATGAGCGACGCAAAGTCGATCTCCTTCCTCTTCTTGAACTCGTTGAACTCCTCGGCCTGTTTCCGCGCCTCGTCCTCGTACTTCCTCTTCAGCTCGTCCAGCTGCTGGTGGTGCTTCTCCTCTAACTCTTTTCTCGTCGCTTCCTCTTGCTCTCGCCGCCGTTGGTCTTTCTCTCTTTCCTTCGTCCACGCCTCCAGCTTCTCCTGGTACTCTTGCTCCTGCTTTTCCAGCCTCTCCTGCTCCTCCTGCCGCCTCTTCTCCTCCTCTCGGTATCGTTCTTCGCGCTCTCTCCGTTCTTCCTCCCAGGCTTTTCTCTCCTGCTGAATTTTGTCTTTGCTCTCCTGGGATTTCAGATCGAAACTGCGCTGGAGTTTTTCCTCCAGTTCCTGAATGTTTTGTTCGTACTCTTGTCGTTTAGCCTCCTCCATTTGTTTCTCCTTTCTGTATTCCTCCTCTTTCTTTTCCTGGTTCTTCATCCACTGCTCCCGGTCCATTCTGATCTGCGCTTTCATCTCTCTCAGCTCTCTGTCCTTCTCCTCTCTTTCTCTCTCAGTCTTCTCTCGCTCTTGGTCCATTTTCGTTTGGATTTTCTGAATCTCTCGATCATGTTTGTCTCTCATTTCTTGCATTTCTCTCCTCAGCTCCTCCTCCTTTTCCTTCAGAAGTCTCTGCACTTCTTCTTGAATGGCGGCCTCAGCTTCTTTGAGCATTTTGTTCGTGTAGCAGCCTCCGCCGTTTTGCTCCACCAGGGCGTCGATCTTCTGGATCAGTTCCTCCACCTGAGCGTCCTTTTTCCCCTCGTCCCAGTTGTTGAAGACGTGGTACCTGTTCCCGCAGTCGGCGATGAGCTTCTGACACAGAGGGTCACATTTGTTCTCGATAAAGTCTTGGATGGTGGCGTTGTTCCTCTCCAGAACGTCTCCGTGAGTGAAAAGGACTATTGTGTACTTCTGCGCGTCTTTTCCGAAGCCCTTCTTGATCAGGTTCAGGGTCTCGTTCTCCTCCGGCGTGAACCTGCCGATCCCCAGCACCAGCAGAAAGACGTGGGGCCCTGGGGCCAGAAGGCTGATGCACTTCATCATCTCGTCGTTGATCTCGTGGTTGGACATGCTCATGTCGAACAGCCCTGGAGTGTCCACCACGTCCACGCTGCAGCGTTTCAGTCGGCTCTGCTCTTTCTGACAAACTTTAGTGGTGGCTTTTTGGCCGAAGTCGCAGCTGAAGCCTTTCCGTCCCAGGATGGTGTTTCCAGAGGAGCTCTTCCCTCGACCCGTCTTTCCGATCAGAACGATCCTCAGAGTCTTCTCGCTCTCTCTGCCTCCTGCAAAACCAAAAGCTGGGGTCAAAACAAGTCCAAAGCAACAAAACTCAACACGGCATTTAAGTCCATATGACAGATTAGACACAAATTTCGCTTAAACGTAAAAACGTAGTGATTGTATTTTAGTCTTTAGAGGCATTTAGAGGCAGCAGCCAATCACGGTCCATGAGCAGGCATCTAAATCCCAGCAGCAACTCCACAGCCACACAATTCACATGACAAAAGCACAATATTCAAATACACAAAAGGAGGCAGGATCTGTCGGCCTGGAGCCGTAACATTACATAAAATCTTGTCAATCAGGATGATTGACAATGACTTTTGGATAAAAGTCGAAACGTCCGGATGACAACCCCTGAAACCTTTTCTACGATATTTCTAGATGAGTTCAAATGTCTTGATTTGAGGATATTAATCTGAATTTCAGATGTTTTGACTCGTTAAGATCAGAGCAGATGATTTATTTAACGGAACTAAATTATTTCACTTGTTTCAATGCATTATTTCTTTCTTCAATCCAAATGATCTAAAATGTAAATCTATCCGAGCTCAAAATGGCTTGAATTTAAAGTTTTTATCTGGATTTGAGAAGTTTTGACTCGATGAGATTTAATTGTTGATGTCGATGCAGAATATTTCACTGTTTTCAGGTTATTTCTGATGATCAGACGATTTCTATCTTAAAATAAGAAAATAAATGTGTCAGTGGAGTAAGTAAAATGATCTTAACCCAGTGACAGATCATTTGAATTGAAGTAAGAAATAATGTATTGAAACAAGTCACAAACGGTTTGAAACAAGTGAAATAATCTAGTTCCATCAAATAAATCGTCTCCACTGATCTTAACGAGTCAAAACGTCTGAAATTCATATTAATATCCTCAAATCAAGACATTTCACTCATCTAGAAATTCGTTTTTGCAGCATGTACATGAAGTATGAGAAGCACTTGAAGCCATTTTAAACAATATTGTGGAAATGAAGTGATGAATCTATTTTCATGTGTTGTGTTTGTCCTTGTGAGATTCTAAACATCTACAGAAGGATACGATCGACATGAACTGTTGTAGTGCTGTTTCTAAAGTACTTACTCTGGACAAAGCTTGTTTCAGATGAAGTTGTTTGGGTGAATCTTTCTATTTGAGTCTTTGCAAACGTCTCCGTCGTGTACCAGCTCCTCGACCTCGCGATCTCCTCCACCACGTCAGGGACTCGCGTTCTGTCGTTGACGTTGAAGAACACGTGTCCTCGACAGCTCCGGCACAGCGCCTGGAGGTCCTCGTGCTGCTTCACGAACGCCGTGAAGGCCGGGCTGCCGGGATCCGACTCCACCGTGAAGAGCACCAGCGTGAACTCGGCGATCCCGCGGCCGAACAAGTCCAGGACGGCTTTGAACTCGGCCTTGTCTTCGTCGGTGAGCGCTCTCAGAGGCAGCACCATGACGAAGGCGTGCACTCCGTCGGGCGCGCACATGGACACGCCGCTCAGACACTCCTCCATCGCCTCCTTCTGGGGTTTACCGGCCAGAGCTGGCAGCTCCACGATGGACAGCGGTCTTCCGGACACTTCTCCGTCGCGCCGTGTGCACTTCGACGGACTTCTGGCCTCATGACGCGCCGCTTCACCGACAATGGCCTGAGCTGCCGACGTCTTCCCTGATCCTTGTCTCCCAAAGAACACCACGTTCAGACGCAGTTTGGTCCCGCCGGTAAAAGCGCCGCTCAGTTTGACGTGAGAGCCCTGGTTTTTCTCAACCACGGCTTCGATCATGTCCATTAAGCGGCTGCGGTTTTCCTTGAACATCTCGTAGAGCCGTCCCTCGCAGTCGCGGCGCAGCTGAGATGCACCGGCGCCTTCTTCTTCGTGCGTGAAAACCGCGACGGCGTGTTTGAAAGCACTCGGGTCGAACATGGACAGGATGAAGTTGAGGGTTTCTCGGTGTCTCTCGGTGAATCCGGACGGTTTCACCAGGATCAGGAGCACGTTGGGCCCCGGGTGGCACTCCCTCACGCACCGCCTCATGTCCTCCACCACGTCCGGGAAGCTGGCGCCGAAGACGTCCACCGATCTCACCGCCTTCAGGAGCTTTCCTCGCCATTCGCCCATCTCCACCTTGGAGCCGCTCGGATGACTTGACTTTTGGGTCATCAGTCGAAGGAGGGTTTTCTTCTTCTCGTCGCTTCGTCCGATTATCAGAACTCGACAGTGGCAGTCTGAGGGAAACAGAGCGGCGGGTTAGTGCGCAGAAAGGTCCGATTCTAGAGACGATCAGAGCTCAACGTTTTCACACAAGTACCATCTGAGAAAGTATTTGGTCTTCCACGCACCAAGAGAACAAATACAGGTCTAAACAGGATTCTCGAATAAACCAGGTCTAAAATAAACTACACAGTTCTTAAAGGACCGGTCCCTGATTTTTATTTACTCCAGTTAAGGTGAGACTCTACAGGAAAAACTTTTTTTTTTATTTTTTTGTTTTCTGGTCAGTTTTCTCTCTCAACACATCGACTTTCATGTGGAAACAACAAACGTGTCCAATCTGATCCTAAACATGTTTGATTCTTCCATTGAATCCACTTCATCCATAGATTTCTCTGGGACATTGTAACTTTAAAGGCCGTTTTCTTAAAATGCATTTTTGGCATAAAGAATCAGCCTTAAAGTAGATCCTACACAAACTGTACAATCTGGACTCAACAAGATTTTGATGAAACGTACAGAAGGATTTTTAATATCTGATTCTAAAACTGATTTATTGGAGTTTTAAGTTAAAAAAAAATTTGGCAAAATTGGAATTTTTGGGACAATTTTCAGTCAGGTCTAGTTTACTTAAAAACTAAATCAGAAACTCAAAATCCTCTCTGTACATTTTTTATAACTAATATGTTACAAAATGAACCAAGAAATTTAAACCTGGTTCTGTCCATTTTTCAGATTTAAATGTCCTAAATATGTGGATTTATTACCGTTTTTTTCACCTAAAATGCCTCATTTCTACATGAAAACATGACATAATGAAAAACTTGTAATACATTTTTTTCTTACATTTATGTGAGTAAACGACAGGACAAGTTTCAAATTAATATCTTTAAATTTAACTTTTTTTCCTATTCACCTGCAGCGTTTCACCTTAAAATAAATTCTCTTTACATCACGAAATATAATCTGTGCTTATTATAAACGCACTTTGTTTGGAAAGAAGTATTGCAGAAGTGTTAACCTGGGTCACCTCTTTTCAGCCAATCAGGGGCCACTTGGAATGGTTTCAGATTTAAAAGAGGATAAAACTTACTTTTATCAGAATAAAAAAGTGTTATTTGTTGTAAATTTAGCATATTTTTGAGTATCTTGGACTATAAATATAATTAAAACAAAAATATAATAGTAATAATTGACAATATGTGACTTTTAAGCCCAATTATTTGCCTGAAGCTCAAGTTAAGGGGCACTCTCAAATGTCAGGGGGTCCTCGAAACAAAAAGGTTGGGAACCACTGTTTTAGTCGAACGACATTTTTATTAATCGACCAGTTATTTTATTTAGAGTTAAAGGATTTAAATGGCAAAAACACCAACAACAAGAAGATATGGAGCGAGTTAGCTGGAGTCTAAATAAGTTTCCTAGTACTTATCGGTAAAAATCGTTGTTTTGAATGCATGAAATCCTCTGCAGTCGTGTTCTTAGAGCGCAGTTTGGGTCAGATACATGAAAACACTTTATAGTTTTGATATATTTTTGCCTAACCCTAACCCTTTTAGTCGATTAATTGGTCAATAGGGCGGGTTTTTAGTCGACTAAGTATTTCTTAAAGGGCACTGGTGCAGATTATGAGGGAAACTATGAACACCACATGCTTTCATAAAAAAAAAGAGTTTATTTCACTGAGTGTTTGAAGTTGGTGTCTGGTTTGGTGTTTTTGGACCAGACGAGCTGGACTCACACGACTCTGTGACGGAAACGTGACGTGAAGCTTCTACACCTGAAAGTTACCTTGACATAGAAACTATTTCTCTCAGATTAAAGTTAATTTATGGATCAAGTTTAGCTCCTTAAACACTTCATTCATGGCACTTTTGTCCAGTAAATGTGGTTTTGCTTCAGCGCAAACGTGTGGCCGTGACAAAGACTCACGAAAGCAACAAGAGAAAACTTCTGTCACTAAATCTATCTTAATGTCAATACAATGTCGATGGAATTATTACCTTCTGTCCCTTCTGTGTGACTCCTGCTGGTACTGGTTTGGTTCCCGGTCAAACCTGTAAGAAAACGACAAAGACACTTTACAAAAACAGTCACAGATAATGCACAAAACTCCAGTGACGAGCCTGATCTGTGTCTGTGTGGAGGAACTCTCTCTACACTAGATGAACTGTTTCTCGTGTGCCTGGAGGAACTTTTCCTCGTCTGCCTGGAGGAACTGTCCCTCATCTGCCTGGAGGAACTGTCTCTACACTAGATGAACTGTCCCTCGTCTGCCTGGAGGAACTCTCTCTACACTCGATGAACTGTCCCTCGTCTGCCTGGAGGAACTCTCTCTACACTCGATGAACTGTTCCTCGTCTGCCTGGAAGAACTGTCCCTCATCTGCTTGGAGGAACTGTCTCTACACTAGATGAACTGTTCCTCGTCTGCCTGGAGGAACTCTCTCTACATTAGGTGAACTGTTCCTCGTCTGCCTGGAGGAACTCTCTCTACACTAGATGAACTGTTCCTCGTCTGCCTGGAGGAACTCTCTCTCTAATGACTGTTTCACCCACAGAGTAAACTGTTGTTGTGATTTTTGACGTCAAACTCACCCGTGTTTTTAACCGTTTCCAGGAGGCCGCTGATCTTGACCTTGACTTTTGTTTTCAGGTTGGCGCTGGACGTTTGTGACGCTGTGACGGTGTCTTCAAACTCTTCGTACTTCAAATGTTCTCCAGAGTTCTCTTTGACGACCTGCGCCAGTCGCGTGATCAACACTTGGCGCGCAAAGCCCCTCAGCTCCTCCCCCTCGACGCGCTCCATCCACTGATACCTGAACCCGCACTCCGCGATCAGACTGCGCAGGTGAGGCTGGTCCAGCGCCCTCTGCAGGTGAGGCTCGTCCAGGGCCCTCTGCAGGTGAGGCTCGTCCGGCGCACTCTCCAGGTGAGGCTCGTCCGGCGCCCTCTGCAGGTGAGGCTCGTCCGGCGCCCTCTGCAGGTGAGGCTCGTCCAGGGCCCTCTGCAGGTGAGGCTCGTCCGGCGCACTCTCCAGGTGAGGCTCGTCCGGCGCCCTCTGCAGGTGAGGCTCGTCCGGCGCCCTCTGCAGGTGAGGCTCGTCCGGCGCCCTCTGCAGGTGAGGCTCGTCCAGCGCCCTCTGCAGGTGAGGCTCGTCCAGGGCCCTCTGCAGGTGAGGCTCGTCCGGCGCCCTCTGCAGGTGAGGCTCGTCCAGCGCCCTCTGCTGGCCCGCCGACAGCAGCACCAGGGCGTGATGGAACGCCTGCTCGCTGAACTTCATCAAGGCCGTCCGGAGCCACAGATGATGCCGCTCGGTGAAGCTCTCCGGCCGCAGCACCAGCAGGATCACGTGGGGCCCGGGCTCAGCCGCCGCCGCCGCCTCGGACACCAGGGCGCTCAGCCGCTCGTCTGTCAGGTCCGCGTGCAGCAGGTCCGCCGTGTTGACCACCGTCATCCTCCTCTTCCCCGACAGGCGGACGCTTCGTTTGACGGAGCGCTGCGGTTCTGTTTCCTCGTCGAAGACAGCGTCGTTCGCCAAGAGGTTCCCCAGCGACGCTCTCTCGGGCCAGCTGTTCCCCAGAAGGACCACCCTCACCTCCACCGCTGCAAGGAAACAAACCCCGATATCTCCACGAAATGTTCTTCTTGAAGGCACACGAGCAGGAGATGTGTTCACTTCAGAGGGTTTTGTCTCCAGCTCTCTTCCTCTGAAGAACACGGCTCAAGCCCAAACATGTCAGGTGCATCTCCTGCTCGTGTGTCTTTAAGAAGAACGATTGGTGCATTTAACAAAAGACACGACGAACTTTGTTGGACTAAACTCCGTTATCGTTTGTGTTTCGCTCTTTATCTTAATCGGGGTGTATGCAGGTTTCAGCCATTCCAGTTTAATGCTTTTTAATGCTGTATTTTAAGATTTTTAACGCCATAATCAACATCAAAACGAGACATTTGTGCTTTTATCGTGTCAAAACTACTGACTTTTAACCGTTCCATTGGACAGTAGACTATAATAAACTACTTTATAATATTCAAAAAGCAAATTTACATGAAAGTCAAACCCAGCAAATGTATGTGTTGAATTGTATTTTTACGTTTTCATCAACACTATACACAATAAATCCAAAACATCTGGAAATCAAAGACATATCTGAATGTTAAATTTCACAGTAAAAGCTCCAGTCCTGGACAAACACTTCCTCTTATGCTCTCGCTCTTATTTTTATTACATTTATATTCATTCTTCCGATCGACACATCTATTTATTAAAACGTTTTTAGATTTCATGCTTGTGGGGATTTAATGCTTTTTAATGCATTTTAAAGACTTGTTTTTGCCAAAAACCATTTAATGACTTTTAATGTTTTTTTACGCCTGTGGAAACTCTGTGAATTCTCTTTTTTTTTTTAAACCCCGCGCACAGATCTGACGTGTGAACCAGCAGCCGGGAATAAACGCAGTGTCTGAAGTGTTTGTTTTACATTTTTACAGAGTCAGAACTGCTGTAAAAGGCCTGTTGGTTTGTGTTTTAGAGTCTGTTTAGTCCAGATTATCGTGGATTAATCGCTGCTGTCCTCGTTCTGAGAGAATCACTGCCCTTTGTTATTTAAAAAAGTCCTGTTTGTATCATTTTCATTTAATAAAGATGTTGATTGACAGCAGAAGTAAAGTCTTTTTGGAGAGTAAGTGTCAGTTCAAGGTTTGGACGCAACTTACATTCGAGAAGAAACTGTCGAAACGCGTCCGACATGCTGCCACGTCTCACCGGCTGCAGCTCTGGAAACGACAAAAAACACACAAAAACTGTTTAATCAAACCACTTCTTTGTTTCACATTCGGACTCTTCCTTCACTTAAAGGGGCTGCACCTGATTTTTACGGTTGTGTCGCGGGAAAAACAGAACCAGTCCGTGTATTTTCTTTGTGAAGTAAACTGTGCCCAGATCGTTGTAAAAGCGTCTGTTCAGGTGAAAATGACACACAGCTCTTTCTCGGCTTCTGTTTAAGGAGCGTTTTATTCGACGAGAAGCAGGAAGTGCACCGTTAGCATGCTAATGTTAGCTCGGAGACTGTTAAAGTGCTTCTAAACTCCTGGAGGTGAATATTTATGATGCTGGGACTGTATGAAAGACGGATGGAAGAGTTTAACTAAAAATATTTTTCACCTTTAAAACTGGAACAATCAGGTACAGCACCTTTAAAGTGTGCGTCCAACGGTCAGTTAACATTTGAGGTTTAAATAAAAGTCAAGTTGCTCGTTGGTCCAAACGGTACGCTTCGTAAAATATCAACTATTTACGAATTCAAATAAATGTTAAATGAACAGGTTTCTTCAGCTCTTTCACGTCAGCTGTGAATAATGAGCTCAAAATCAAGATTATTTACATTTTAAAACATTTGCTAAATGTGTTTCTTGTTCTGAAAACCTCAGACTGAGCTGCTGTGCCTCAGTCGTGACTTTAACATTTGAATTTTTGACCATTTTTCTCACAATGACTTCCAGAACGACAGAACAGTGACCTGCAGCGGCTCCAGAGCCTGAAGCTCAGAACAAACGAGCTTCAGCTTCATCAACGTCTAATTTAGAAAAACTCCCACATTCTTGTTACTCAAATGTTGAATATTAAGGCGAGACACTACAGGGAAAAGTATATTTTTTGTTCAGTTTTCTCTCTCACATCTGGACTTTCATGTGGAAACAACAAACGTGTCCAATCTGCTCCTGAAGACGTTTTATTCTTCCATTGAATCCACTTCATCCATAGATTTCTCTGGGACATTGTAACTCCAAAGGACGTTTTGTTCAAATGCATTTTTGTCCCTCGAGACATAAAGATCAGCCTTAAAGTAGATCCTACACCAAACTGTACAATCTGGACTCAACAAAGTGATAAAAACACAACTGAAAAAAACCAAACTTGGATTAAAGTGACAAAAACATGACTATAATCAACAAAAATGCAACTAAAAGCGACATAAATGAGACTTAAAGCATGAAAAACAAACTAAAAGCGACATAAATGAGACTTAAAGCATGAAAAACAAACTAAAAGCGGCAAAAATGCAACTTAAAAGTGACAAACATGCAACTAAAAGCAACAAAAACGTGACTAAAAGCGACAAAAAAATGCAACTAACAGTAAGTAATTCCAAAGGCCGTTTTCTCCAAATGCATTTTTGTCCCTCAAGACACAAAGATCAGTAGTAGATCCTACACCAAACTGTACAATCTGGACTCAACCAGAAGGATTTAATATCTGATTCTGAAACTGATTTATTGTTATTATTAAGTTTTAAGTCAAAAAATGAGACGAAATTTGAATTTTTAGGACAATTTTCAGTCTAATCTAGTTCACTCAAAAACTAAATAATAAATCCAAAATCCCCTCTGTACATTTTTTGAGGAATGTAAACCTGGTTCTGTCCATTTTTCAGATTTAAATGTGTGACATTTTGGCTGTTTTTACATAAAATGCCTTATTTCTACATGAAAACATGACACGATGAAAACCTTGCGTTACATTTTACATCGATGTGAGTAAACTACAGCTGCAGGGCCTCGCTTTAATGAACAGAATAATAACAATTAGTTGTATTTAAGTCTTTACCGCCGTGAGCTGCAGCAAACATGGTTCTTCTTGTTCCACGTCGAAGCTCTGAAAACACAAACAGAGACACGTTCACAGTTAATTATAGAGAAAAAAATAGCAGAAAAAATACTGTTATGTAAAAATAACTCAAGAAGAGAGCAGTTTGACGCCTCGGTCCTTCAAATCCGGAGGAACACGATCCATAAAAGTGGAATCAGTGACTTATTATTATAATCCAGCACAAACTCAAAGGCTTTTATCGACCATTAACATCGTTTGAACATTGTTTTAAATCTGCAACGGGGAATATTATGTTTAAATTAATGTTATAACTTGGAGGAACATTTACAGCGAGGTGTATTTAGTGCGTCTATCACGTGACGTAAAACAAAAGTGAAAGTGAACACAAACCGAGCTCAAATCAAACGCTTACCTTTTAAACGTCGCTCAAACTGTGCGTAACTCTCTTCACTTCGTGCACAAACGCTTTACGTTCGCAAATGAGTCAAAACAGACACCAAAACGCACCTGAAACGGCGCAAACCGCACGTCTGCGCAAGTTTGGCCCGTGTGCGGCTCCAGGGACCGGCGACAATATCCGCTCTGACCAGAAACGAAAAAAAAAAAAAAAAAATCACTGCGCTGTGTTTTTATCAAAGTGAGAAGTCGGCGCGGATTTGTTGACAGCCCCTAACAGCTTCCGTACATCACTGGCACACACGCACACGCACCCACGCACGCACGCACGCTCCAAAACAGCGTAAGTGCAGGAAAAGGAAGTTTTATTTTCACATTTCTGCATGAATATGTGTAAAATGAACATGGTATAACAAGAAAGAAAACAATGTATGAATAATTTCGATTAAAATACAAAAGAAAAAAATGGCTCATTAACATTTTAACAACCTTAACCCTTTCTATGGCTTGTTCCTAAATCTAACCTTTACCAAACTTTAACCATTTCTGTTTTTATAACCAGAAAAGTAGTCATTTACACTTTGTTGAGTTATATTCATTTCATATTAGGACCTAATAGACCCTTTAGAATGTGATGGAGGCGACTGGAGGCAAAATTAAGTTTTCTGTAAATGTATCAATGATTCTTGTAACGTTAGATCTAAATTCTATGGTTTGAAGTGTTTTGTTGGAAAAAAGCAACACATTTGAATTTCCAGAGTAGAAAGGTCAGTTAGTTTGCTTTTCTATAACAAACCATGGACAAAATACAATTTTCGAGCCTTAAAATTATATGTTAGCTTCAACAGAATCTAATTTCTGGAACAGTATCTAATATATCTTTAGATAAAATGAAAAATGATTGTGGGCTCAACATTTCTGTGAGTATTTTTACAGTAAAACCCATAAATCTGGATTGTTCTTCATCAAAAATGCAAAGAGTTGATGATAATTTCCTCAAACATGATGTAAAATACAATAATAAATGTGTTTAAGCAGCTCTGATGTCACTCACATGTGTCTGAGGCTTTTACTGACACTAAATCATCTACATTTGTCAGATTTTGTGATATTCTGAGCTTAATCCCAGTTTCTCAGTGAATCACATCATGTTCCACTCAAACTTTTGCCTCCGTTCCATAGTTTAGAATGTTTTAGTTTAAGTCACATTTTTGTCACTTTTAGTCATTTTTTGTTGGTCTTAGTCATGATTTTATTTCTGTTTGTCACGTTTTTATATATTTTAGGCACTTTTTGTCCCTTTATTTTGTCAAACATTGTTATATTCTGAGGTTAATCCCAGTTTCTCAGTGAAATCTCATTATGTTCCACTCTATTCTAAATGTACAATGTTGTTGGTTCTGTATGTCCTTTAAAATAACCTTTCTATTCGTTAAAATCCCCAGTAGATGGCAGTATTTTGAGGCTTCACTTTCACTAATTGTCATCACAGCGTTGTCTTTTCTCTCAATTATCTCTTGTCACTTGTAGATTTATTCACAGGAGAGAAAACTTCACCTCCAGAGCGTCCCTCTGCACAAATATATATGTGTATATGTATATGTGTGTATATATATATGTGTATATGTATATGTGTGTATATATATATGTGTGTGTATTGAAACAAGTCAGAGATGTTTTAAACAAGTAAAATCATCTAGAAAGTCATTTTTGGGACGTTTGAGTGTGAAGTGGCTCGGCTAAAGTGGAGCTAGCAGTTATAGCGACTAAAGTGGAGCTAGCAGTTATAGCGGCTAAAGTGGAGCTAGCAGTTATAGCGACTAAAGTGGAGCTAGCAGTTATAGCGGCTAAAGTGGAGCTAGCAGTTATAGCGGCTAAAGTGGAGCTAGCAGTTATAGCGGCTAAAGTGGAGCTAGCAGTTATAGCGACTAAAGTGGAGCTAGCAGTTATAGCGGCTAAAGTGGAGCTAGCAGTTATAGCGGCTAAAGTGGAGCTAGCAGTTATAGCGACTAAAGTGGAGCTAGCAGTCATAGCGACAAAAGTGGAGCTAGCAGTCATAGCGGCTAAAGTGGAGCTATCAGTCATAGCGGCTAAAGTGGAGCTAGCAGTCATAGCGGCTAAAGTGGAGCTAACAGTCATAGCTGCTAAAGTGGAGCTAGCAGTCATAGCGGCTAAAGTGGAGCTAGCAGTCATAGCGGCTAAAGTGGAGCTAACAGTCATAGCTGCTAAAGTGGAGCTAGCAGTTATAGCGGCTAAAGTGGAGCTAGTAGTCATAGCGGCTAAAGTGGAGCTAACAGTCATAGCTGCTAAAGTGGAGCTAGCAGTTATAGCGGCTAAAGTGGAGCTAGCAGTCATAGCTGCTAAAGTGGAGCTAGCAGTCATAGCGGCTAAAGTGGAGCTAGCAGTCATAGCGGCTGAAGTGGAGCTAGCAGTCATAGCTGCTAAAGTGGAGCTAGCAGTCATAGCTGCTAAAGTGGAGCTAGCAGTCATAGCTGCTTAAGTGGAGCTAGCAATCATAGCGGCTAAAGTGGAGCTAGCAGTCATAGCGGCTAAAGTGGAGCTAACAGTCATAGCTGCTAAAGTGGAGCTAGCAGTCATAGCGGCTAAAGTGGAGCTAACAGTCATAGCTGCTAAAGTGGAGCTAACAGTCATAGCTGCTAAAGTGGAGCTAGCAGTCATAGCGGCTAAAGTGGAGCTAGCAGTCATAGCGGCTAAAGTGGTCACCTCGGCGATCTCTCCTGAGTCCCAGCTTTTTGTGGTGTTTTTGTGGCTAAAGTCCCTGTGTTCTGTCCGACAGATGCCCCGCCCCCCTCCCCTCCTCCTCCAATGGGAGTCCCTCTGCACAGGTGGCTGATCTTCGGGGCGCTGGCCCTGCTCTTCACCGTCGCCCTCTGCGTCGCCCTCTACGTCTGCTGCTGCACCCGAGGTGGGTTTGGCGCTTGTTTGCAAAATGGTTGCTATGGTAACGGTCGCTAACGATGTCACGTTTGCTGCTCGTGTCCAACCAGGAAGTAACATTATTATAAAAAGGTATGAAACTTGGCAAAACGTTTAGTAAAATCTTAAATCATATTCATTCGTTCTTTTATTTTTATTTTACTTTCCACCTCGGCTTAAAGCTGCACTCGCTTCTCCACTATTTTTACCGAAACGAAAAGTAAAACGTACTTTCTGTTTGGTTTGAGTGATTATTTTTTGACAGTTTGTAGCGACATCCGGCCAAAAGGTTCTGAGTTCAAGTCCTGGCTTTGAGCAAACGTAAAATATACGCCTAAGAAACAAAAGTGAGAGAAAAGTCAGGCCCGTTCTTCGATCAGAGGGAAATACTTTCACGTTTTACTCCAAAAGTAAAAACGTTAACATTAAAAAAATAATAATAAATGAACAGTTGATTTTTATATTTTTGTTGTGTTTTTGTTTTGTTTTTCAGCTTGAGCAAAAGAAAATCAGCAGCAGGAGTCTGAGTTCATTTCCCTCCAAAGAATCAGAATCTGACGCCAGCAGGGGGCGCAAAACAAGGCTCAAATCAGTAGCTGCTGAAAGTGGACTGTGCGACTTTTCAGATTTGTTTAAAGGAAAAATATCTTAAAGTTAAAAACTCGTTTAAACGTTCAACCTCTTGTTTAATTGGATTTAGAATTTTAAATTAAAACATTTTTTCACACAAAATGTTTTTATTTGGAATTTCAGTCGCCGAATTTTGCAGTGCACCTCTTCAAAGTGTTTCTTTTTTAAATTATTGAAAAATGAAAAACAGACTTTTAAGAAAAATAAAAAATGCACTTACAAAAATGAAAAATACAAGTTTAAAAAATGATAAATACACCTTTAAAAAAAATTTAAATTCACCTTTTAAAAATGAAAAATGCACTTTTAAAAACTGAAAAATACACCTTTAAAAATTTCGAAGCATATGGACGTTAAGTGTAAAATCTGTTGAATATTTAAAAGCAGAATTTTTCATTTTGAAGTTTTAAACTGAGAAAACTCAGTCTCAAAATCATAATAAAAACAATTCAAACATGTTTTTTCAGAGTTAGAATTCAACATTTCAGAGTTTAAAGCTGCTCAAACTCATAACCCTCTGTATTTCTGTTTTATTTTTCTTCTCTGTTAATCTCCTCCTCAGCTCAGGACGGCTCTAAAACTGGGGCCAAAGTGTTTACGTTTGTGGTTTTTTGTAAAATTATTAAAATCCCACTTTTGAGGCGACACAAATGAATCGTGAAAACAAAAAGATTTCAAAGTGTGTGTGTTTGTGATGTTTTCTGTGCATTTAATTTGCATAAATTACTGAAATATTGTGTTCAAGCTCAATAAAAACACAAATATCTGACTTTTTATTCACATGGTCTCACATCCAGGACTTGGTTTCTGGTTTTATTGATGACACACAGTACTTTGACCTCAGGCTGTTCTGTGGCGCCCTCTGCTGGACTCTGTGTTTGTAGGAAGCACATTTTTAAACCTTTGCCAAACCAGAATAAACATTGTTTCATTTAAAGTGTTGTTAAACCCTGCTCTTCATTTGAGCTGCACTTTTGTCAAAGAGAAATCTACTGTTTCATATCAGAAAAAGATGTACTTATATTTAACATTAGAGAGAGAGAGAAGGGGGGGGAGGAGAGAGAGAGGGGGGTGTAAGGGAGAGAGAGGGAGGGAGGGGGAGAGAGAGAGTGGAGAGAGAGAGGGGGGGAGGGAGAGGGGGGAGGAGAGGAGGAGAGAGGGGGGGGGCGCCGTCTCGCTGACCCCTCCCCTTTAGGAGATGGACGCAGAAAAGAGTGGGGGGGGCTTCTGGGAAATAGTAAATGTCACTGATGGGCCTCATCCTGTCGTCTACTGGGGCTTTGTGGTGGAGCAAAGCTGTGCCCCAAAACTGCTGCTGTGAATGAGCCAAAATCTGACTCATTGATGCGGCTCCGCTGCATGGATAGAGTTGTCCCGAAAATGTAAAACTAATAACTTTAGATGTCACACTCCTCAGGATGATTGATCATACACCTTGGTCAGACTTACGCCCGAGGAGGAGTTTGTTAAAGTACAAAGTTTTATTTGAGTGAGTTTTCCCCAAAGGAATAACACGGTAAACGGTCACATATTTATCCAGCGCCTTTCACCTTCAGGCAGTGAAAGCACTTTACATCAAAGAACCCTTCACCCGTTCACTCACACATTCACACACCAGAGGACGCACTGGGGGCGAGGCGGGTTAAGTGTCTTGCCCAAGGCACAACGGCAGTATTCACCTTCGGGAGCAATTGCACCGGCAACCTGTGGGAGCGCTCAACCGTGGATGTTTATGTCAGGAGCGGGATTCGAACCGCTGACCTTCGGACCAGAAGACAATCTCTGCCGACTGAGCCACTGCCGCCCTGGGATGGAAACATGGGATGTTTCTGTCATCTGTCCAAGTTTGGGCACTTTGTGTGGCTTCGTGGCATGTTGTGGCAAATTTCAAAAAGAAAAAGTTTTTTCACTCTGTAGGGGGCGGTATCGCGCCAAATGAAAAAAATTCCACGTAAAGTAGGTCCAGGCAAGAAAGATAAACAACCTATTAAAATTTGGGCATAATCGGACTCGTTTTGCCAAAACGGGAGCATTTTTAAAAAGTTGAAAATTCCAAAAATTGTGGGTCAACTTTGCGGCTGCACCGCACAAAAACCGTTAAAGTTATTTTAACAATTTGGATAACTTTAGATGCCCCACTTGTGTAGAGCATGTGCAGCGGGCAAAACGCCCTAGGACCAGTTTGTTAAAGTTCAACGTGAGCGAAAACGCTGACTCAGCGTTTGGGAACTTTAAATCCAATATGGCGGCCATACGGTGAGTCAGGGGGCGTGGCCATAATAATATATTTTTTTATCCTCAGGAGAGGAATGCGTGTTCTGAATTTCGTGGCTGTACGACAAACTTTACGTCGGGACGCCTCCCATAGGCGCAATGTACTTTGACTTTTGTAGGTGGTGCTATTGCGCCATTTTTTGTTCCCCAAACATGACAGCTATAAAAACAAAATTTTTCGCTGATTCTGAATTTTGGGCAAAGTTTGGTGAGTCTTTGAGCTTGTTCAGGGGTCAAATTAGAGCTCAAAGCGCAGAAGAAAAAAAAATAAAAATAAAAAAAGATAATAATATTTTTAGCAAAAACAATAGATCCCTTTTCCTGGGGACAACACATTATATGTGGTTTGAAAGCTCTGACCCTTCCCCAGGTCACCGTGGGGTCAAATTTGAATGACGAGCGTGAATTCACTTCAGAGTCGGTCCCCATTGGTTTCCATGTATTTTATCAGATATAAGTGCGGCTGGTGAGTGGGGCTTGATGCCAGGAGTGTGGGGCAGTTCACTGTCACTTTTAGGGGCCAAGACAGTTGAAAGGGTTCTTTGGCAGAGCAGGAGTAAATATGCAGGTCCCATGCCTTTGGCATAGGCTCTTTCACTGTCCGACCATAGAACCGACTAGGCTGCCAAGAGACAGTTTCAATGATGCCGTCGAAAGCAATAGGCCCTACGCCCTGTGGGGGCTCGGGCCTAAATAATATTTTTAGCAAAAACAATATATCCACTTAACTGAGAACGACATATTATACGTTTTTTGAAAGCTCTGACCCATGGCCACGTCACCGTGGGGTCAAATTTGGATTACGAGTGCTTACGCGCTCGCCATTCACCTCCGAGTCGGGCCCACGCATGGGCTCCCCATTGGTTTCCATGTATGCCCTACGCCCTGTAGGGGCTCGGGCCTAATAATCATCAAAGTCAATGTTGTCGTCAATCTTTGACACGTCCAAGGCTGTGATAAACAGTAAAAACTATTTCAGCTCATATTCATATTTCGTATGATTTTTATAATTAAGCTTTTTCATATTTAAATTAATTTAATTCAAAATCCTAGTATTTTTTTACAAAATTGAAGTGGATTAACAGAATTAAGGAAAAAAAAGTGTGAAAAATGAAATGTATCTACTAAAACTCTGTCAAAAAAGTAGAGTAAAAGTGCACCATCTGGAGGTTCAGTGTAAAAGCAGAGACGTTCTGCCGTTCGTTTCTGTCCTGGTGCATCATGGTCAGTGTAAACAGACTCATAACTGCTGCTCCTCGTTTACTTTGCTCTTCCTTGTTCTCCCTGTAACAGTTACATTTTTAAACCTAAAAACTTGCCAAACTAGAATAAACATTTTAAATTTGTCAGCAAAATCTCATCATTTCAACTGTGGGTGGTCCCATCTGTCAGAGGCACTTAAAGGTCTGTGAGGAGGCGACTCTGGATTAAGCCAGATGCTTGGATCAGCTCAGACCCCGAGCCTCTGGGTATTTCTCTGGCCCGTCTCCCGGTGGGACTCGCCTAGAACACCCCCAGACAGAGGCGTCCACGAGACATCTGTAACAGACACCCGAGCCAAGTGAATACCATACCTCATGGCTCCTCCCACATCCTCTGCTTTATAAAAGTGTGTAAAAGTGAAAGTGCAAAGCATTCTGGGCAGATTGCACGGTCGCTCTGAGCAGCTGAAGTCACACGTCTCCTGTTTCACCAAGAAATGCCTCGTTTCATCTTTCAGCTCCTCTGGACGCTGTGGCTGTTTCAAGTCGTTGAAATCGTTCGTACTGGTAAGTGACACCGTGAGACTGACTCTTATTACAGTGTAACCCACAGTGTAACCCGCAGTGTAACCCACAGTGTAACCCACAGTGTAACCCACAGTGTAACCCGCAGTGTAACCCACAGTGTAACCCACAGTGTGACCCACAGTGTAACCCACAGTGTAACCCACAGTGTAACCCACAGTGTAACCCACAGTGTAACCCACAGTGTAACCCGCAGTGTAACCCGCAGTGTAACCCACAGTGTAACCCGCAGTGTAACCCACAGTGTAACCCACAGTGTAACCCGCAGTGTAACCCACAGTGTAACCCACAGTGTAACCCGCAGTGTAACCCACAGTGTAACCCACAGTGTAACCCTCAGCGCTGACGTCACGTTCATTGTTTCATTTAAAGTGTTGTTAAACCCTGCTCTTCGTTTGAGCTGCACTTTTGTCAAAGAGAAATCTACTGTTTCATATCAGAAAAAGATGTACTTATATTTAACATTAGAGAGAGAGAGAAGGGGGGGAGACGGAGAGGGGAGGGAGGGAGACGGAGAGGAAGAAGGGGAGGGGGAGAGAGAGACGAAATATTTCTGAGGACCTTTTGTTGTGGACGGAGGAATGGCACGGATGAGTTTAATGTGATAAACGACTCTTTCAAAGCTCGTACCAGATTTTCTCTGAAGAATGGAAACTGTTCCCTTTGTCTCTCTGATCTGAGCCAACGAGATGCAGGAATCTACAATGTCACTCTCCAAAAGATGAAATGAATATGCACTGACTCACACTTACAGTTAGTGAGAATGTTTTTACGAGTTATAACTTCTACACCAACTTTATTGATGCACAAAGGAATCCTCTCGACACACGTCTGAGGCGGCTGCTCTGGAAATGATTGTTCTTTGTTTGTTTGTCAGAACCACCCGGGAATCAGGAGGAAATCCACGGAGACGACAGCCCTAAGAATGGTACGACGCTGAGAGAGGATTTAGATTTAGTTTGGTTTATTTATTCCAGCTCATACAAGATCAATAGTCGGTGATAAACAATTAACAAGTTCCATTGCAATAATGTATAGTATTAATAAACAAATCAATTTAAGAGAGAAATGTCACTTTGACTGGGGGTTTGGAATCGACGCACTCCCACAGAGTTCGATTGATAAACTTTATTGGACATTCAATAACTTTATCAAAAACAAAAGGCTGCGTGGCTTAGCGCGGTCAAAAACTGTGTGCTCACCCGTTCATATACGCTCACAAGCCACACCCACTCATGACACAACCATTCATTCATAAAACACATACCACACTCACCAAAGACACCAAAGGCATAATGGATGGAACAGTGACCATGTGACACAATAAAAGGCTTGAGGAGAGTCGGACATGGAGCTGTGACCAGGAGAGTGTCTTCAGCTCTGCAGCGCCTCCTGCTGTTTAGTCTGTTGTTGTTGGTGTTTAGTCTGTTGTTGTTGCTGTTTATTCTGTTGTTGTTGGTGTTTATTCTGTTGTTGTGTGATATTTGGACTCATTTGTGGCCGTTAACTTGAGAATTTTAAGAATAGAGTTTACCTTTCCTTTCCATCGTAGTTTGAGAGAGACAGAGACGGGGGAGAGAGAAAGAGAGAGAGAGGGGAGAGAGAGACTGGGAGCTGATGTGAGCCCTGAGTGTCTGAGACTGAAACACTTCAGAGACAGAACTGTCTGACCCTCTGACCCTGTGTGGGACGCACTGTCTGTGGATGTTTCAGATGATGAGTAAACATCAGATTTGGGTCTTGATGAAGTTCTCTGGCCGAGCACTGACCCCAGGGCTCCGGGCTCCGGGCTCCGGGCTCCGGGCTCCGGGCTCCGGGCTCAGGGCTCAGGGCTCAGGGCTCAGGGCTCAGGGCTCAGGGCTCAGGGCTCCGGGCTCCGGGCTCCGGGCTCCGGGCTCAGGGCTCCGGGCTCCGGGCTCCGGGCTCCGGGCTCCGGGCTCCGGGCTCCGGGCTCCGGGCTCCGGGCTCCGGGCTCCGGGCTCCTGCTGCGTCTGGAACGATGACAGATTAAACGTGACCTGCAGGATTTGTCCAGTGACAGTTGTAACTGCCTGGCATCATTTCCGCACAAACATAACGGCTGTTGTTCGTGGCTCTGCTGTGGGCGTCGCTATAGTAACAGTAAACAAATGAGCTCAGTGCTTTAAAGTCTACAGGACACATTTGACTAAAATGTAGTGACCATGATTATATTTAAGGTTTTACCCATTTGTCCCCAGTTTGTGTAAAGTCTATGATGTCACTTCCTGTTGAACACGACACAAATATGACATAGTTCTTATTCCACAGCTGTTACCATAGCAACCAGACTGTAAACAAGGGCCAACATCCACATACATGACACAATAGTTATGATTTGACAAATAATAATCTCTGATAACACCTTTATTTTCTTGATTGATGGTTTAAATCGTCAAAAAATGTGTCAGTCGTCAGTCGTTGTAAACTCAGCACAACTTCCTGCAATTTTAAACTTTTATTTTTCTAAATTTCTTCACAAACTGCAACTTCACAGACGCAAAACTGTAATAAATAATTACCACAGGTGCCCTCTACTGAACTAAGTCATAATTTGAACATTTTGAGAACCTGAAGTATGGACTTTAAACAAGAAGAACAAGTCAGTTTCATTTGTGACGTGCAGTGTTTGCGTTTGTTGAAGCGTGATTTGGATCAAAACGCCTTCTGCTGCGTCCTCCGTCTAATGTGTGTCTTTTCTTTTCTTTTAGCAGAGAAGATCGAGTGTGATCCAAAGGAAGTGACGGCAAAAGTTGGCAGCAATGTTACTCTTCCATGTCAAATCAATACTACACGAGATATTTCTAAGGACGTTTTGTTGTGGGAGTACGACTCGAAAACGGCGTTCAGACGGAGGAATGGCGTGGATGATTTTGATGTAATAAACGACACTTTCAAAGGTCGTACCGGACTTTTCCATAAAGAGATAGGAAATGGAATCTGTTCCCTCTGGCTCTCCAAAGTGAGAGAACGAGACGCAGGAATCTACACTGTCACTCTGAATATGGAAAAAAGATGCACAGTCACACTTACAGTTGGTGAGAATGTTTTTACGAGTTATATCTTCTACACCAACTTTATTGATGCACAAAGGAATCCTCTCGACACACGTCTGAGGCGGCTGCTCTGGAAATGATTGTTCTTCTTTGTTTGTTTGTCAGAACAACCCGGGAATCAGGAGGAAATCCACGGAGACGACAGCCCTAAGAATGGTACGACGCTGAGAGAGGATTTAGATTTAGTTTGGTTTATTTATTCCAGCTCATACAAGATCAATAGTCGGTAATAAACAATTAACAAGTTCCATTGCAATAATGTATAGTATTAATAAAAAAATCAATTTAAGAGAGAAAATGTCATAATGTGACCATGTGACACGATAAAAGACTCGAGGAGCTTGAGACATGGAGCTGCGCCGCAACCAGGAGAGTGTCTTCAGCTCTGCAGAGGCTCCTGCTGTTTAGTCTGTTGTTGTTGGTGTTTAGTCTGTTGTTGTTGGTGTTTAGTCTGTTGTTGTTGGTGTTTAGTCTGTTGTTGTTGGTGTTTAGTCTGTTGTTGTTGGTGTTTATTCTATTGTTGTTGTTGGCCTCACAGTCAAACAGTCGAACATAGATTCAGGTGTGGGCGGCTCACAAAGGTCCGACAGCCAATCAGGGATCAGGGAGTCAGATGATGGACAGGAGGTCAGGAAATGCACTGTGACACAGAGTGTGATTATAAGAGCATCTGTGTCTCCTGAGGGAGTCGGCTGGACAGGAGGAAACAAAGGCAAGGACAGAACAGAACAGGACATTATGGAGTGTCAGACTCTGAAACAAATGGTCGACTGTTGATGCAGGACACCAAAGACAACAGTACAATCCATCACAGGGTTGACCTGATCAGAAAGGCTCCTGGACGTCTGATCATGCAACCAACATGTTCATTCATTCATTTTCTACCCCTTGTTCCCGTTGGGGGTCGGGCGACTGGAGCCTGTCCCAGTGACTTTGGGCCTTAGGCGGGGCACACCCTGGACAGTGGACACTCGTCACAGCAAACACAGAGACACAGACAAACATTCACTCACATTCATGCACTAGGGGCAATTTAGAGTTTACAATGAACCTGAACACATGATGTGTTTGGACGGTGGGAGGAGCCAGAGAACCCGGAGAGAACCCACGGTAACACAGGGAGAACATGCAAAGTCCACCCAGAGAGATCATGTGGTGTTGGTCTGGTCCGGGATTCAAACCCACGACCTCCTTATTGGGAGGCAGGAGCTCTAAAGATGTGACAACGTTTAAATTAATGAATTGCCTTCACACGAGTCAAGTCCACATCATTTATGGTTCATTACTTTTATTGTGTCTCACTCTGTTCTTGGTTCATAAGTTTGTGTAGAGCGTCTGATAAAGAGTGAATTAGACGAGTTCAACAGAATCCAATGTTACGTTTATAAAATACACTGTAGAAATGTAAAGATGGACAAACAGTTCTTCACATTTACTGTTTATATTTACTGCAACAACAAGTATAATACTGTATGTACATGTTTACAGGAAGACCTTCTGCAACGGCAACCACACCCACAACCACACCCAACTTAACCAGTAAGTGCGCTCTACTACTTTGAACAAAAACAAATGTCCTTTTGCTTTACTCTTTATCAGTGAATCTCCCAACCTGCCACAGTTAGTCCTGGTTTAGTCCAGGTTTAGTCCTGGTTTAGTCCAGGTTTAGTCCTGGTTTAGATTGTTGTGTCTATTACTGTTGTGTCTTTGGGCAAAGCACTTGTTGCTGTTGACGACAAAAGCTTTAGATTCATCTCTAACATGTATTTATTTCCTCCAGGTCCCAGTGAACCTAAGATCCCTTGGATTGTTGTTGTTGTTCTTGTTGGTCCTGTTGGTCTCGTTGTTGTTGTTCTTGTTCTGGGTTTGGGGATCCGCTACAGGAAGAAACTCAGGGCACCAGGTGAGACAGTGATTCAACATAAAAACTGCTTTAATAAAACACACAGTAACAAACTCTCGCTCTAAGGTCGATGGGACAGAGTAACGTACTCCAGAGGAACCAAAGGACAAGAGTCGGTGAGGCTGAAGTGAGGAAGAAGACCCCACCAGTGTGAATGAAACATCGAGGCACGTCCACATTCGTCCTGGTTCGGTCCTGGTTTAGTCCTGGTTTGGTCCTGGTCCAAATGTGAACGCAGCCCTTTTTACACAACATTAACACATTTTCATATTTTGTGCCATCTTTAACTCACTTTTTTCAACCAAAGTGTCATGATTTTTGTGAAAACACGTCTTTTTCTCGGCGTTTACGGCCGACGGTGCCACAACCAGTTCGTACTGTTTTTATCTGAAAAGCACAGGGCCTTGAGCTACGGTGGCCCCAAAGGTCACAAAACGAGCTGCTGCGCTTTTCAAACTGTGAGCACTTTTAACACTCAGGCGTTTTGTATCATTAGAGCTATAGCAACGTATGATAATAATAATAATAAAATAAGAATAAGAATAATAATAATGCCTTACAGGTCAACTTTGAGTCTTTTTTCCTCGACACAGCAGCGGTTTGGAGTGTTTTATTTTGCAATTAAACCAGCACAAATGCTACCAAAAGTGACAAAAGCGTGACTAAAAGCAACAAAAGCACAGCTGAAAGTGATTTCAGTGATTTGGCGGCCGACGCGGTGCAGCAACCAATCAGAGCTCACGCTGAGACGTATCTACGTCTGTCACCGCACCATTGACAAGTGACCTGAACCGTGTTACTAAGACATCCTGCTCTCCCCTCCACTACGGCCCGCCTCCGACCCCCTGTCCCCGCCCACAGCCTCATCATTCCAGACGGTTAGAGCTCGCTCTGCGGACGTTCAGCCTGACCCACCTGTTCAAACTGGATTTGTTTAAATATATGTTGTTTGTCTGTTTTATGTACGGTTTGATGTATTATTGTTGTCATTATTATTGTTGCCGTGGATACAAAGTGCACTCAGAGCAGAACAATCCCGTGTTTCTGGTTTTCGTGTATTTGTAAAGCAAATACCAAAGCCATGTTGTTTTTTGTTTCATTTCATTTTGGACTCAGCTAAAGGTGCGATTTTAACACAAAAAATAAAATATTACTCTTTCAGAATCACAAATTAAAAACCCAAATTCAGACAGGGCAGTTTAGTTAAATTTTGTTATTGAGCCGTTTTCGATTCATTTTGCAGTTTACAACGAACAAAATGTCAAATATAGATAAACATTTGTAATAGTTTAATCAGTAATACCCCATAAAATCATAAAATGTCTTCTTTAAGTTCTTGCCTGTGACATTTCTTCCATTTTCTGATTGGGTAAAGCCAGGATCAGTCGTTAAGTTTTCTGAAAAACAAACAAAACACGCTATTTTTGCTTGTTTATTGCTTCCGTTTTTATTTAAAGTAGTTTAATAAGCACCTGACGCTTATTTGTCCTCCTTTTTGGCATTGCACCTGAACACAACGCGGCATATCGTCCAATGGTGTAAGACTTTCAGATTTAAAAAAAAAAAAGATAGGTAAAAAATGATTGGCTAAACACGGCGTCACTCAATTCTCTGATTTGGAGTTCGTTGAAAACGTGAACAAGCCGCCCCTTGTTCCCATGTGCTTATCTCGTTAGCTAAATGCTAACGTGCCGAAAAGACGGACCTCACTCAATGCCGAATGGTCAAAGAGCACACGTTTGTCAGCAAAAGTAAATTATCTATATTTATATCTAATATATAGTATTCACATTATTCTGCCCCGCCCACTTTTTCAGTTTTTTGCCACAGATCACACTTTTGTTGTAAACGCAAAAATGCCGCTAAAATGTTACATAAAGTAAGTTGATTTGTGTAAAATGTTTAATGAACACGAGCAACAACAAGTCACAACGCAACGATTTCCTGAAAACGTCTTTTTAGTCGAGTAGAACTTATTTTCTGTTGAGCTCGTCTGCTCCGTGTGAACTACAACTGAAACAAGATGGCGGAGCGTACGGAAACTCCCGGAATGAGGTGAACAGTACGTGATGTTAGTAAACTGTGTCAGAATCACTGTGTCATGAGGCCGTCGTTTTCATGGACAAACTTCTGTGTCGTGGGGCGTACACTACAGTTGTACGTTGTGATTTTTCTTGTGTGCTCCTTTTCGGTGTTGGACGGACTCTGCGACTTATTTGCTGTTTGAGTTTGGTTTTTTAAGACTTTTTACATCAGGCTTTTCAACTTTATTTTAGACGAACTAAACCAGGACTAAATAAAGTCTAAACCAGGACTAAACAAAGTCTAAACCAGGACTAAACAAAGTCTAAACCAGGTCTAAACCAGGACTAAACCAGGTCTAAACCAAGACTAAACTAGGTCTAAACCAGGACTAAACCAGGACTAAACCAAGACTAAACCAGGTCTAAACCAGGATTAAAAACCAGGACTAAACCAGGACTTGTGATTTTTCTTGTCTTTCTGGTGTGAAATGTCCAGACCCTGTGGGTGACGTCACACACTCACGGTCCACTGTTCTACGCTCTGTGGGATTAACTGGACCGTCCCACACTCAGAGCCTGGACGGTGTGAACCCATAGACTGTACATCAGTGGACTATGGGATTGTGACGTCACCCATAGCATTTGGCTACAGCCAAATGAAGCCCATCGCGGCTAGCAGTTATAGTGGCTAAAGTGGAGCTAGCAGTTATAGTGGCTAAAGTGGAGCTAGCAGTTATAGTGGCTAAAGTGGAGCTAGTAGTTATACCGGCTAAAGCGGAGCCAGACTCCATATTTGGAAATCCGAGTGCGTATCGTGGCAACCACACGGACTAATCAGGAGCGAGGTTGCTAACGGTATCCGCCCCTCGGTGAGAGAACATGGCGGCAACGTGTGGCGCTAGCTGTCAATCAAACCTGTTGCTAACACGAGCGAAAACGGCCCCTGGAAAAGGAAGCACCTGATTGGTCAGTTATTATTGTAATAACTTGATTTATGAACAACCAACGAGAAAAAAACACCCGATTCATGTAGAGTGAGTCAAAACAGACGTTTTAGTTCCAAGATGGTGAGCTTGACAGAAACAGTTACAGAGTAAAGGGCACCAGTGTCCCAATAGAAAGTGAATGGCAGCTCGGCTTCATGGAGCCAGGAGCTCCTCCATAGCTGCTTCCTATTTGGAACGCGGCGGCTAGCATGCTAACGCGGTCCACTGATATCTACAGTCTATGTGTGAACCCCCCTCTGAACTCAGACACTACGGCAACTTCCAGAATAATGTGAATAGTACGTGATGTTAGTAAACTGTGTCAGAATCACTGTGTCATGAGGCCGTCGTTTTCATGGACAAACTGCTGTGTCGTTTTTAGTTGCGTTTTTGTCGCTTTCAGTCACGTTTTTGACGCTTTTAGTTGTGCTTTTGTCGCTTTTTGTTGTTTATGTGGCTTTTAGTGGCGTTTGTCAAATTTAGTGGTATTTTTGTCGCATTTAGTCACACTTTTGTCGCTTTTAGTCACATTTGATGCTTTAAATCATGTTTTTGACGCTTTTAATCACGTTTTTGATGGTTTTAATCACGTTTTTGATGTTTTTAATCATCATCATCAAGTTTTTCTTGCTTTTTGTTATTTTTATCTTGCTTTTAGTGGCGTTTGTCCCTTTAAGTCACATTTTATCACTAGCAGTTGTGTTTTTGTTGCTTTCAGTTGCGTTTTAGTCAAATCCTTGTGTCCGTTGTGTCAGAATCTTGTTGAGTCCAGATTGTACAGTTTGGTGCAGGAGCTGCTTTAAGGCTCGTCTTTCATCTCTTTCAGTAACAGCCGTTTAACAATCACAGTAGTCACGCATCTAACTTCACTTATTGTTTTCTGTAACATTTATCATGTCTACAATTGAAAATAAAACCATGAATTTTGTAATTATGCTGTAAAACTGCATTAAAACTGCAGTAAAAACACTAAATATAAACATTGTAAACATTAGGTTCTAACATGCACCTTTCACATTTTGACCTTAAAACATGAATAACAAAACACTCACCGATCTCACGTAAAGGAAAAGGCTGGAGGTCAAAATGGCGCCGCCTCAAAGCCTTGTTCGTCTGCAACCGAAAGCACAAAGGGCAACGATATTGACTTTCTCAGCGAACAGCAACATTTTGTCGAATAAACATGTCAGAAATAATGTTTGGCAGCAGCAAATGTTGGGGTAATTTATGTGATAAGTCCAAGAAAAATGGAGCACTGTCTCTCTCAAAAAGGTGGATTCTTTATTCTTTGATATATCGAAGAATACAGTTCCTAGACAACTACACGGGTGATCAACGGAGCAACGACGCGAGCCACACAATAGGAAACTCAGCAATTTATAGAGTTACAGTAGGCCGGCCCATAAAGGCCACCGGGAGAACAGGTTTGTCAGGCAGTCACACAATGGGGGTACATTACAATACACAATAAAATGGTTGCATGCAGGGGGGGTCTGGGTGATCAAATTAGAATGTCTCTGGAGGTGTCTCTCTGAGTGAGGAGACTGGTTAACCATAGGGGGGTCCAGGTGGTTAAATAAGAATGTAAATGGTGCTTCCTGGATTGGAGGAGCCAAATGGGAGCTATAGTGTGGCTGGCCTAGGAGGGAAGAGAGACACAATAGACCCCAGGTGTCCCTCTCGACACTTGTAGCTCCAGGTTTGGCTGCAGACAATTCATGAAGATGCTACAGACAAATGGCTACATGTATATATAATACATCAGAAGACATTTTTCTTTTACAATTCCTCTCTTCTGATAATGAAGAAAACTCTGTTTTCTTTATTAATCACATCAACAGGAAAATGTCAGCTTTCTCTAATAAAATCAGTCGAATTAATAAGAAGTAGAGAAGAAATAGAGAAGAAGGAATAAGAAGAATAACAAAAAATTAAAAAATCATAAAACATAGGAAATTTGCAGTAGAGAACTTTCAAAGGAGGAACATGTCATTTTGAGTATCGTCCCCTTGACCTTTTAATCATAATGTGGATCGTAAAAAGGAGAAAAAGAATGATCAAAAGAATATAAAAATGAGAAAATAAAAACAGATGAGCAATTGTTGAGCTACAGTTAAGGGTTAGGGAAAGGAGTCAGGTATGTATTAATTAGTTGTGCTCGATCAATTTGGTGTCATTAAAAGAAAATCTTAGTCAAGATAAGGAGGCATATCTTGTTGAAAGTCCGACCCCTGTCAAACGTCTGAGTCGCTCACATAGTCTGCGTCAGGGATTGGAGCAGCGGTTTGGGCGCATTCAGTCGTATGGAGGCCAATTGGGTAGACTCTGTGTTGATTGCCTTACAAAGATGTGGGACTAACAGCTCAAGCTTATGAAGCCTTCCTAACAATTATGCTTGGTTGATTTCGGGATATTAGAGTGTCCTAAACAATGTCGGAAATGTTAGGTACAGGTGCAGGCAAAATGCTAGGTGTGCAGGTTACTCTTCGAAGAAATTGGCCACATCCCTTGCATATGTGGACCAAAATTTCAAAGAATACACTGTGGAGTTGTTGTGGGTTTTAGTCAGTATGTCTAACCAGGCAACGTCATTGTTATTTAAGCTGTGTGTATTTCGCCTTATACTATATACACTATCAGGTTGGAAGAGACTGGGCAGATAAAGGAACCATAAGATCAATGCTGGAGACATCAAAAATACAATGAAAGCATACATCAATATTTTGAAGTCCATCTTCTTGTCTCTTCAATTTTAATTTTCTTCAGGAGGGCCATTTTTGTGGCCTGTGAGTCATTGTTTTCAGTGTTGTTATTACTCTCAATATTCCTCCCCTCAAGAGAGAGAGAGAGAGAGTGTGTGATTCAGGTGACATGAAAGTGGCCGTGTGAATATGTGTTTTACCAAATGAAGCAGACATAAGCCGCCCAGGCTTTATGTCTGTGGTGGTGTCGCACGTCTGAGACGTGGTCTTAACACACGACTGGATCTGGAGCACGTCGAACGTGGCGAAAGCGAGCGCCAGTAGGTAGATTCTCTCTGTGCTTGGGAGCGGTGCAATTCAAGTCAGTAGCTGTTGGGCTTTCCACATCGGAGGCAGGATTCCAGTTTGCTGATGACTGTTCTGGAGGGTGCGATTCGGGTGCGGTGAGGTTGTCGCTACAACCTTGGCCTGAGCTGGTTCTGTGTCCCTCGGATGGACAGATGGCGGGTTCAGTTGTCGACTGTCGCGTTGGTCCCACGGGTGGACAGGCGATGGTGGAGATCTCACGGAAAGACCTGTCAGGTCAGGGGTGGTAGTGATTTGGGAGCGCTGTTGTTGTCACCGCAGTCTCAAGTGGACCCGTGGGCGCTGTCCATTTCTGGTCTTTTGGAAGAGCCGCTGGCAGTGTGAAGCGTGAGTCCAGGTGTCCCGCTCAGCTGTCCCACAGCGATGTCAGGGACCAGCATGACACACCCAGTGTTTCGATCTCCGTGTCTGGTTCCGGCTCTGCAGCTTCAGCAGTGTTTTTTTTTATCCTGCACAGAGATAAGACGTGCATACCCTCCCGTTCCCCCAAAAAAGAAAATAGTATAAAACAAAGTAATGAAAAGAAAAATGGACCTGGTGGGCTGGCCAAAAAGAACAAACAGATGATGTGTCACCGGGCCAACCCTATACAGGGCCGTAGAAGCCAGTGGCAACATCACTACCAATCCTAAGACAAACCCATCCCCAGCTAAACCTGAGCAAAAGAAAAGCGAAAACGTGACTACCGGTCCCACCAGGTCAAACAAAAGCTAAATTTGCATGAGTGTGGCTGGGCAGAGCCATTCTTGCCCCAGCGATAGGCGACCTAATTAAGATCTCTGAGCAGACAAACTGAACACATGACTTGAATATTATTAGTAGACCAACTGTGGAAAATTTCCATGATAAAAATTATCAGTATCATTTAAAATATATATATATATAGAAATATATATATATATGTTTTAGGTTCAGGCCTTCAATGCATCGGAGTATCACCTGTACAGCGCCAGTCTCTGCCAAAAGATGTATCATTATTAGCATTTAAAGTGTAAAGATGCAGCTCAGAATTCTTTGTTCCACTGTCCACATAGATCCACTCTTTTTTGGATCCATATGTTCCTTCAACTAATCTGTTAAAACCTGTAAATTTAAGATTATCTATTAATAATGTCACAAGATTCTGAAAACATGTAAGAAGGTAGGTCCGTTAACATAGACAAGACAAAGGCCTGTTCATTCATTCACAATCACACAAACAGACATGTTAGTAAAACATGTATGGTCCAAATGTTTGCTTCATCTAATCAAAAGTAAAGAAATGTCACCATAATGATTTCTTAAGAGTCTGGAGGAAAAAACAGTGAATGGGTGAGTCCACCGGATCTTCTCCAGTGACAGTTGGGAATGTAAGGCAGCAGGATTCAAGATGCAGGGCTTGTTTTCTGGAGAAAACCATGTATCCTCCTGTGATTCAGGAAGATGCTTTAGGTTTAGATCAGGAGAAGCTTTATCCCCTTGTTTTGGGTTTTGGGACATTCAGTCATAGCAGCGGTTTCATGTTGGTTCATTGTGGTTGTCTTTGGTCTTCTGCTGTAGGACAGTTCTTGGGTTAAGTTGCACATCAGAATAACCAACCATGTTTTTGTTAATCAGGACTTTGTTAATTGTTAGTTGTTAGTGGTGAGATTATTTCATTGGAGCACACCTGTTGAAGCAAAAAAATGTTCTGTATCCACACATCCTGTAACACAGAAGGTATTAAAGAAAACGCTTGCGCAAGTCATCACGAGTGGTCAAGTCAGTCGAGTCAGGATTTTGTGATCACAATCAGTTTTGATGAGGCCTCTGTTATTGAATGGAGCTCATAACATTTTAAGGAATTCTTGCAAGAACCGGGTTTCTTCCGATGCCAGCTGGACTTTCTTCATTAAACTCTCTGCAGCAATGGGCAAAACAAACTTAAAAAGAAATTAAAAAATAATAATAATAATAATAAAACAAAAGTGTTCGCACATAAACTTAAAAAGAAATTTAAAAAATAATAATAATAATAAAACAAAAGTGTTCGCACAAGCCCCAAATGTCAAACACATAATTTCTAATAATGCACACTTTACAACATGTTGATTGATCAGGTCCTGAAGACACGCAGCCACACTATTTACATCTGAGGTCAAATGCTCTGCAAAAATTGTTGCGTTGAACTCAAACAAGGTGTGTGTAGATTTCAATAAATCAAATTGTATGCTTTTTTAATGTATTTTAAAGCCTTGTTTTTGTCCAAATCCAGTAAATGATTTTTAATGGTTTTAAATGCACTGCAGAGACCGTGTCAAAGAGCATGTTTGCACAGTTCAGCACTACGTTTGTGAATGATTGAATGTGAGACACTACAGGTGAGTAGGGAAAAGTCCCCAATTTAAAGCTATCAATTTGAAATTCTCCTGGAGTTTACTCACATATCTGCAAAGGGGAAAAATAAAAATGCATTACAAGATCTTCATCCATAAGGAATTTTATGTGTAAAAAACCAGGAAATTGGATGGGAATCTTAATGGGACTTCCTGATAAAATAAAGTAGAATAAGACAAAAAAAAAATATATCAGTGTTAAATCTGTCCAATTTTGTTGCTTTGTGTGTTACCACGAGCCAATTCTCTACACATTTCGAATCTGTTCATTCCATTAATGAAACAGGGTTGAGGATAAGAATTTTGACCATTGATATATTTTAGTAGAATGGTGGCGTTGTAGTTGCATGAACCTGATCAATCAATGACACCTCGAAAATTTCTAATTCTGACTCAAGATCAAAAGAAAGAAAATACACAGAAAATCCAATCCTACCTGACCCTCCAAAGGGCTTTTTCAGATTCAAGACCAAGTTCAATACTTGATATCTACTAATACCTCTGCAGGGACTAAACAAGCCTTAAAATAAAAAAAATAAATCAAAAATAAAATAAAATCAAAAATGCAAAAAAAAGTAGAAAACAAAGCAAAATTTCAAAATCTGCGAACCATGGTTAAAAGTGCTTTGTTCCAGGCCTGGATTGATTGTGAAAAGCGGACATTTCAATTTGAGTGGGTACCCATTCTGTGGCCATAATATTGTGATTAGCAAAGGTTTGAAAGTTCCCCAAATTTGCATTATTTTGGTTTAGCGAGAGCAATGTGTTGTTTTAACTCTAGTTTGCTAATCCTTTTCTTTCTTTCTTTCTTTGTTTCTTTGTTTCTTTCTTTCTTTCTTTCTTTCTTCGTTTCGTTTCGTTTAGTTTCGTTTAGTTTCGTTTAGTTTCATTTTGTTTCGTTTTGTTTTTGAGAATCTGGCATGATAATTGAGAGAGCAGAGGATTGTTTTAGTCCAGTGCACACATTAAGTAGTCAGAATATCATCAGCACATTTGTCCCAACATTTAAAGAAATTCTCCTTCTGCAGACACGCAAAATGAGCATTGCAAATCATCCATGTCTCTGATGTCCTTGTTTTCAGTGGCCCATGCATTGTCACATGTCAAAATATCAGCTGATTAAAGGGTTTTGGGGTCAATTTTAAACAATATCGATAAGTGGGGTAGTGTCTCGGACATCATCCCCAGGAAAGTTAAACTGTTCGCCGATTCTTTGGTCACTATCACTCTCAAACCGTCTGATGTAGAAAGTAGACAAAGGCTTACTTTACACATCAGATCTTGTCCAAGAGGATCAGTGGGACATAGAGGAGAATAGAGAAATAAATGTTTGGATGAGTTGCCACAAGATATCAGTACATTTTAAAGGAGATGTGAGAGGCTCTTTTGTTGTCTTCTCCAGATGTGGCTAATGAGTATGTAAAGCGATCGCTCAGCTTTGCCTCGTGTTTTTCTTTTTTTTTTTTTTTTTGATTTAACCACAGAATAATGTGGCCTCAGAGTCCACTGTAAATTTACTCTGCACCTCATTCACTACCAAATTGTACTCGGGCACTGCAATTTGAGATATTTTGGTTTAGTGGCACGATTCAAATAAAGCGATCACATGTGTGAGTTGTGTGTGTTACCATCCTTGTGGTGATGTAGTGTAGGCTGTCTGGGTGTTTCTGCAGTGTCTCCTGGACCCACTCTCCTCCCTGTCCAATCAGGTCGACCCAGATCTTTCTTGGTGGCGCGATTGGACGTAATGGTGACCAGGCGATGGTGGCGATGGGAGGGCTAGTTGAAATGGGTCCATAGTTATTTTGATGGTGGTGCAGGAAGAGCTTGGAAGCCTGTCTGCTGTAGGCGTCGTAGGCTCGAGTCTGCATGGTCAATGTCCAAATGATCTTCAATCATACGCCAAGCAGTGGATGTGCCGGAGTTCATGTCCAAATTTGCACTGTGCAGAGTGCTCAAGCCTTAAGATCTGCAGGTCCATGGGCCTTTCTCAGAGCCAAGGTCGGACCAGTCCAACGTGTGTGCTCTTGCGTGCAATGCTGCATCCTCTTCCCTCTTGGTCCGGTGGCTGGTGCTGGTGTTGGGGTCGACTGAAGGAACAGGGATCGAGGTCGGGGTCCAGTTGCGCCACAGAAAGGCCAGTCAAATCTGTGAGAATAAAAGGAGCAGAAGCAGTAACTTGTCCTTTTACTTGTTGTCTTGTGTGTGTGAGTGTGTGTGTGTGTGTGTGTGTGTGTGTGTGTGTTTGTGTGTGTGTGTGTGTGTGTGTGTGTGTGTGTGTGCGTGCGTGCGTGCGTGTGTGTGTGTGTGCGTGCGTGTGTGTGTGTGTGTGTGTGTCCTCCACGGCGCAAGGTCGAGCCTGTGTCAGTGAATGGACTTTTGTGTGACTATAATGATGGCTTTTCATTTATTCTCAAAAACATTAATTCGGGGTGTTGTCTTTTAGTTACACCAGTGCTTTCTATCACGCGTCTCGTCCTCAGTTCTCAGTTTGTTTGTTTTTTTATATTTTTATTTATTTTTGCATTTTTAACATTTGCTCTTTGCTCTACGTTTGCTCTCAATTTAGTTAGTTGATTTATGCTCAGTGAACCCCCGGTAGGAAACCCATATTTTTCAGTCCATACGGACAGGCACTCTAAACTTTCTGGACCAAATTTTTTCCGACATAATGCGCATCACAGGCGCCTCGGAAGAAGGCACAGTTGCGCTCTTTGGATCGTTTCATTTCCTTCGTGTCTTTAGAGACGGCGAGTCGCGTCTTTCACTTCCCTGAGTTTCAGTACCTTCTAACTACTAAACTAAACTTCTAAACTACTAAACTATTGCCTAACGTACTAAACTATTGCCTCAATCTATGCTCAATGAATTCATTTCTTGCTATAGGGGTAAGCAGCCAGAACCCAGTTCCGGTCTTCACAGTTGACCTCTTTGTCTAACTGCCAATCCCAACAGCGCAATCTGCTGCAATCAAATGTAGCCTCCCATTCCTGGCAGACGCCCAAACTGATGCTTTCTGTGTCGAAAATTATCAAGTACCAATTGTTCCACTAATTTAGGTTACACTTCATAATCAATTTAATAATGGCTTAGTACCATTTAAGTTTTAATTTGTATTTCGCTTTTCTCTTCTCTTTTGTCCAATTTATAGAAGTGTATTTATCATTATTTTATAGTTCTTTTAAGTTCAAAGTTTTATGGTCCAACTAATTGTTACTGTAATAAAATAAGTTTCCCCTCTTTTTTTTTTTTTTTTTTTTTTACGAGTTGTGCGCGATGTTAAAATAACGCAAAGGGAAATCGACACATTTTGAGACAGACAGAACTCATAACTCACCACATTTTGTAGGAAAAGGTTCGAAATTCCAGCGCCGGTTGTCCTTATGCAGTCTGTGAGCCAGCCCTCACATCTCAGAAAAGTTACGAGGAACAAGGCTGGAATGTCTTTGTATCCCAGGTGGCCAAAACGCTAGATCACAGCCTCACAAAGGACATCCGGACGAGGAAAACTGCCGACAACGCCAAATTGTTGTGGAAATTTATGTAATAAGTCCAAGGAAAAAGGAGCACTGTCTCTCTCAAAAAGGTGGATTCTTTATTCTTTGATATATCGAAGAATACAGTTCCTAGACAACTACACGGGTGATCAACGGAGCAACGACGCGGGCCACACAATAGGAAACTCAGCAATTTATAGAGTTACAGTAGGCCGGCCCATAAAGGCCACCGGGAGAACAGGTTTGTCAGGCAGTCACAAGATGGGGGTACATTGCAATACACATTAAAATGGTTGCATGCAGGGGGGGTCTGGGTGATCAAATTAGAATGTCTCTAGAGGTGTCTCTTCGAGTGAGGAGACTGGTTAACCATAGGGGGGTCCAGGTGGTTAAACGAGAATGTAAATGGTGCTTCCTGGATTGGAGGAGCCAAATGGGAGCTACTGTGTGGCTGGCCTAGGAGGGAAGAGAAACACAATAGACCCCAGGTGTCCCTCTCGACACTTGTAGCTCCAGGTTTGGCTGCAGAGAAGTCATAAAGATGCTACAGGTAAATGGTTACATGTATATACAATACATCAAAGACATTTTTCTTTTACATGCCTCTAAAGACTAAAATACAATCACTACGTTTTTACGTTTAAGCGAAATTTGTGTCTAATCTGTCATATGGACTTAAATGCCGTGTTGAGTTTTGTTGCTTTGGACTTGTTTTGACCCCAGCTTTTGGTTTTGCAGGAGGCAGAGAGAGTGAGAAGACTCTGAGGATCGTTCTGATCGGAAAGACGGGTCGAGGGAAGAGCTCCTCTGGAAACACCATCCTGGGACGGAAAGGCTTCAGCTGTGACTTCGGCCAAAAAGCCACCACTAAAGGCTGTCAGAAAGAGCAGAGCCGACTGAAGCGCTGCAGCGTGGACGTGGTGGACACTCCAGGGCTGTTCGACATGAGCATGTCCAACCACGAGATCAACGACGAGATGATGAAGTGCATCAGCCTTCTGGCCCCGGGGCCTCACGTCTTTCTGCTGGTGCTGGGGATCGGCAGGTTCACGCCGGAGGAGAACGAGACCCTGAACCTGATCAAGAAGGGCTTCGGAAAAGACGCGCAGAAGTACACAATAGTCCTTTTCACTCACGGAGACGTTCTGGAGAGGAACAACGCCACCATCCAAGACTTTATCGAGAACAAATGTGACCCTCTGTGTCAGAAGCTCATCGCCGACTGCGGGAACAGGTACCACGTCTTCAACAACTGGGACGAGGGGAAAAAGGACGCTCAGGTGGAGGAACTGATCCAGAAGATCGACGCCCTGGTGGAGCAAAACGGCGGAGGCTGTTACACGAATAAAATGCTCAAAGAAGCTGAGGCCGCCATTCAAGAAGAAGTGCAGAGACTTCTGAAGGAAAAGGAGGAAGAGCTGAGGAGAGAAATGCAAGAAATGAGAGACAAACACGATCGAGAGATTCAGAAAATCCAAACGAAAATGGACCAAGAGCGAGAGAAGACTGAGAGAGAAAGAGAGGAGAAGGACAGAGAGCTGAGAGAGATGAAAGCGCAGATCAGAATGGACCGGAAGCAGTGGATGAAGAACCAGGAAAAGAAAGAGGAGGAATACAGAAAGGAGAAACAAATGGAGGAGGCTAAACGACAAGAGTACGAACAAAACATTCAGGAACTGGAGGAAAAACTCCAGCGCAGTTTCGATCTGAAATCCCAAGAGAGCAAAGACAAAATTCAGCAGGAGAGAAAAGCCTGGGAGGAAGAACGGAGAGAGCGCGAAGAACGATACCGAGAGGAGGAGAAGAGGCGGCAGGAGGAGCAGGAGAGGCTGGAAAAGCAGGAGCAAGAGTACCAGGAGAAGCTGGAGGCGTGGACGAAGGAAAGAGAGAAAGACCAACGGCGGCGAGAGCAAGAGGAAGCAACGAGAAAAGAGTTAGAGGAGAAGCACCATCAGCAGCTGGACGAGCTGAAGAGGAAGTACGAGGACGAGGCGCGGAAACAGGCCGAGGAGTTCAACGAGTTCAAGAAGAGGAAGGAGATCGACTTCGCGGCGCTCATCGACGAGCACCTGGAGGAAGTGAAGCGCTTTAAAGAGGACATCCGGCGAAAGGAGGGCGAGTACGAGAGCCTGGAAAACCTCAAGGCGCACAACGAAACCACTCTGAAGACGAGCGTGGAGAAGCTGCAGGCGACGCACAAGCGGGAGCTGATCGACCTGGCCATCGTGGCGCTCATGGAGGAGAAGGAGAACAGCAAGAAGATCAGGGAAGTCCAGAGGAAACACAAGCAAGAACTGAGAGCGGCCGAAAAAGCCGTCTCCGAGAAGGAGCGCAAACACAAGGTGGAGAAGTTAAAGAAAAGGCAAAACCTGGAAATGGAAGACCTGGAGGACGGCGCGGAGCCGGACGACCTTCCACGGAAACAGGAAGAGCTGTCGGAGAAGCACCGAGAGCAGCTGAAGGACCTGGAGGCGGATCTGTGGAACGGGCGGAAACAGCAGCTGAAAGAGAGTGTGGACGGGATAAAGAAGAAGCACGAGGCGGAGCTCGGCGCGATCACCGCGAGTCTCCTGCAGAAAAACAAAGAATACTGGGAGAGACAGACGGCCGAGTTGGAGAGGAAACAGAAACAGGAAATGGACGCGTTTGTGAAAAAAGCCGGAGGGAAAGTGAACGAGGTGGAACTGGACCGACTGAAGACCAAACACCAAATAGAGATGGATCAGATCAAGAAGAGGATGTTCCTGGAAGAAGGAAGGTGCCCCTTACTGTGAACACTACAAGGAATAGAATCTGTAACGACACTAACGGTTATTGTACCAGTCGACAAACGATTATTTCTATTGAACAGACCAGTGTTTTTAAAGATTTTTTTTATTGCAGAACCATCAAACACTCCATAATATGCAATATATATCTGTGTGTGTCATTTTTTTACGCACGTTTGTATTTTGTCGAAGTGAACGCACATTCCCGTTACATTTCTTTGTCAGTGTTTCAGACTCACGTTTCACTTCCTAAAGTTCTGCGCGAAACAACAACAGCAAGTTTTAATTTCCAGTGAGACGTTCAGATGCTGGGGTTGTTTTCTTGTAAAGTGTGTATATATTCTAGTCTATTTTTATTTAATTCTTTTATAAATTCTTAATTCTATGCTTGCCTTGTGTACGTCGGACCTCACGTCAAAGAAAGAGTGTGATTTTTGTTCTGACGACGGCAATAAACCTTTGTCTTCAGCTTTTCTGTCGTGTCTCTTGAATTGTTCTTGTTTTTCCTTTGGTTTTGTTTGTTTTTATCGTGTGGTTCATACGTTTGGATTGAAGTAAGAAAGATTTTATTGAAACAAGTCACAAACGGTTTGAAACAAGTGAAATAATCTGTTAAGTAAATCGTCTGCACTGATCTTAACGAGTCAAATTCAGATTAAAATCCTGTAATCAAGACATTTAACTCGTCGTCTAGAAGTTCATTTTTGCAGAGCATGGACTAAAAAGACGTTTTCAGGCCTCAGGAAATCGGTGCATGTGACGTGTTTTTGCTCGTGCACTGGAAAAAATATGGTCTTAAATAAGATAACAAGTTAATAAGTGCTTGAAATAAGTAGTATTTAACTTGTTTTGAGTATATTTTGAAGTAAGATTGCCAATGGAACAAGCATAAAATATCTTATTTTAGTTAAATCATGAAAAAGACAAGCATTTTCTGTCTTGAAATTAGAAAAAAGACGCTACTGCACCTGAAATAAGAACAAATGTACTTGTTCTATTGGCAAATCTTATTTTAAGACTGTCTAAAGGTATTCAAATCAAGATAAATATTACGAATCCAATCACTTTTTAACTTATTTTCTTATTTTAGGTTGTACATTTTTCCAGTGTGTTCATTAAACATTTTACTCAAATCATTCGACTTTATATAATGTTTTGGCGACAGACTTTTCCCTCGTTCGTCATGAGCTTTAACAGAGTTCTGGTCAAACAGAAAGAGCAGATCTGTGGCAAAAAGAGACCAAAGTGGACGGAATCAGGTGAATAAATAAAGTTGTGTTGGATATTGTCCACTGATGTCGGCAATAAACCTTTTTTTTTTTATTCGGGGCCAAAGGCAAGCGTGATTTTCTGTAACGTTTCTGTCGTGTCTCTTGAATTGTTCTTGAAAGAAGCTTTTGTTTTATTTGATTTAGTTTGTTTTTATCGTGAGGCGACAGGTTCATACGTTTGGCAGGTTGACAGGGGCTTGAGGTCCTTGTCCCAGAGTGCAGGTCATTCAGAACAGAAGTCCGTTTTAGTCAATAAACAACAGGACAGTGATAGATTTTACATTTTACTTTATTTCAGTAAAAGTCAACAGGCAAAGCTCTTTTTTTTTTCTTCAATTTTTTGTTTTTGGTCAGTTTTCTTTCTCACACAGACTTTCATGTGGAATCAACAAACGTGTCCAATCTGTAAAGACTTTTTGTAACTAATATGTTACAAAATGAACCAAGAAATTTAAACCTGGTTCTGTAAATTTTTCTGATTTAAATGTCACAAATATGTGGATTTTTGTAAGTTTTTTCCACACAAAATGTCTTCTTTTTACATGAAAACATGACATGATGAAAAACTTGTAATATATTTTTTTCTTACATTTATGTGACTAAACTACAGGAGAAGTTTAACATTGATATCTTTAAATTTAAAATGTTTTCCCTGTTCACCTGGAGTGTGTCATTTTGATTTATTGAAATAACTCATGGCTCCGCCCACATTCATTTGCGTAACAAAAGCGCGTAAAAGTGAAAGCACTTTTGGGCACTTTGCACAGTCGCTCTGAGCAGCTCCTCTGTGTCCTCCGCCTCTGTTTTACTGAGAAATGTCTCGATTCGTCTTTCAGCTCCTTGTGTCGCTTTTTCACGTCGGAGAAGGTCCTGACGGTCACTGGCAAATTCCACATCATGCTTCTCCGCTGCGCCGCGCACTGTGCAGAACTTACACAGCCATCGAAATGAATGAAGCTCGTTCCACATCCCACGTAAGCGCTGCACAGGTCTGCGCCTCGGCTCCGCCCCTTCGCCGCTCTCCCACAGAATTGCGGATGAATTTTCTTTTGCGCCAGAGTCCGACCGGATCAAGCCCACAGTTTAGATCGCACCAAACAGGAACGAGAACACGAACTACATCTGGGTCTTCAAAACAAAAACTTTTAATGACGTGAATTAAACTTTGTTACCCAGAAGGCAAATGTTTACAATCAGTACCACCCTAGAAACATGTTGTAAATGTCTTAAGTACAGTTTTAGGCTGTCATTTTGTCAATGCTCTATATATTCCGATACTTTTGGAGCGCTTTCTGATTACGAGTTCTCGCGGATCCCGTGGACCCCGTCTACTGGGGCCTGTGCGGACGGGCGCAGACCCCAGTAGACGGGGTCTGCGCTTTAAATCAGAGGCGGTCTTCTGCGCAGCAGAGCGGAGCGGAGACGCATGATGTGGAATTCAGGCGTCATTTTCGTTACGGAGTAACGTGGCGCTGACGTCACGTTCAGTGTTTCATTTAAAGTGTTGATAAACCGTTTGAGCTGCGCTTTGTCAAACAGTAATCTACTCTTTCATATCAGAAAAATATGTACTTCAGCTTTAAGCAGTAAATGATCTCAAATAATAAAGATTGGGTGATCAGAGGCGCCCAAAGGTAACACGGCTCTGACGGGACCAGGACGCTCCAGGACAGGTCCGACCGGAGAGGGGAGGGGGGGAGCGAGAGAGAGGGAGGGAGGGGGGAGAGAGAGAGGGGGGGGGGGGGTGTCAAAGTTGGGAGGTCCAGGTTTAGTCCAGGACTTGGTTTCTGGTTTTATTGATGACACACAGTACTTTGACCTCAGGCTGTTCTGTGGCGCCCTCTGCTGAACTCTGTGTTTGTAGGAAGCACATTTTCAAACCTTGCCAAACCAGAATAAACATTGTAAATTTGCCAGCAGAATCTTAAACATTAAGGCCTGGAGGCGGACGCTTCCTGGATCCTGTGCCTCTGGGTATTTCCCTGGACCGTCTCCCGGTGGGACATGCCTCGAACACCTCCGGACAGAGGGGTCCAGGAGACACAGACACCGGAGCCTCAGCTGCTCCTCTCGAATGAACCCCAGTGAAGTGAATAACATACATGAAATACCTCATGGCTCCTCCCACATCCTCTGCTTTATAAAAGTGTGTAAAAGTGAAAGTGCAAAGCATTCTGGGCAGATTTCACGGTCGCTCTGAGCAGCTGAAGTCACACGTCTCCTGTTTCACCAAGAAATGCCTCGTTTCATCTTTCAGCTCCTCTGGACGCTGTGGCTGTTTCAAGTCGTTGAAATCGTTCGTACTGGTAAGTGACACCGTGAGAGTGACTCTTATTACAGTGTAACCCGCAGTGTGACCCACAGTGTAACCCACAGTGTAACCCACAGTGTAACCCACAGTGTAACCCACAGTGTAACCCACAGTGTAACCCACAGTGTAACCCACAGTGTAACCCACAGTGTAACCCACAGTGTAACCCACAGTGTAACCCACAGTGTAACCCACAGTGTAACCCACAGTGTGACCCACAGTGTGACCCACAGTGTGACCCTCAGCGCTGACGTCACGTTCATTGTTTCATTTAAAGTGTTGTTAAACCCTGCTCTTCGTTTGAGCTGCACTTTTGTCAAAGAGAAATCTACTGTTTCATATCAGAAAACGATGTACTTATATTTAACATTAGAGAGAGAGAGAAGGGGGGAGAGACGGAGAGGGGAGGGAGGGAGACGGAGAGGAAGAAGGGGAGGGGGAGAGGAAGAAGGGGAGGGGGAGAGGAAGAAGGGGAGGGGGAGAGGAAGAAGGGGAGGGGGAGAGGAAGAAGGGGAGGGGGAGAGAAGGGGGGAAGAGAGAGACGAAATATTTATTTTTTTCTTTTATTTTCCTTTTGTGGGAAGCACGGCTCGTAAATTGTGTTCAGATGGAGGAATGGCACAGATGAGTTTAATGTGATAAACGACTCTTTCAAAGGTCGTACCAGATTTTCTCTGAAGAATGGAAACTGTTCCCTTTGTCTCTCTGATCTGAGCCAACGAGACACAGGAAACCACACTGTCACTCTCCAAAAGATGAAATTAATATGCACTGACTCACACTTACAGTTGGTGAGAATGTTTTTACGAGTTATAACTTCTACACCAACTTTATTGATGCACAAAGGAAAAATGTGTCGCTTTTTGATGACATCACAGAGGGATTCCGTCTTAGAACTCAGTACTACTTCCTGCAATTTTAAACTTTTATTTTTTTAAATTTCTTCACAAACTGCAACTTCACAGACGCAAAACTGTAATAAATAATTACCACAGGTGCCCTCTACTGAACTAAGTCATAATTTGAACATTTTGAGAACCTGAAGTATGGACTTTAAAGGTCCCATAACATGCAAACATACAGTGCTATTTGGGCCTCGTATGTTGTGCCCAAAGTGTTTTTTTGATTGATTCCCTCATGTTTTCACTAGAGAACTGTCTTTTCCGTCCCCCTCTGAGCAGCAGACGGGGGCTCCTCACTAAGATGACGCGGTGTTTAAGCCACGCCTCCAGGAAGAATAAAAACAGCTAATGCTAATGCTACACAGTAATTACACGATGGATACGACAGATAGAAGAGTTAGCTTGTTATTTACCAAACGGCACGTCCGTGGTTGAGGCCCTGGAGCACGTCAAACTCCAGGTCAGATCCAGGACGTAGGACTCAGCACGACGCACCATCAGCACCAGAAAAGGTTTATTCAGGAGCACACGGCGCATGCACCATCTCCGCTCTAGGCTTCGGAACGGGTTGGGCGGGGGAGGCACGCGAGTTCGGCGGGGGAGGCAGCCTGCTCTCTGTTCGGGGGGGTCAGATCTCAGAGTGAGCCGTTTGCTTTTGCAAGGAGGGGGGCCAGTCCAAGAAATGGGTGTTTTTTGTAAACTGTTATGTTATGGATATTACACAACGAGAAAATGTATCAACAAAGCCCTTAGAAAAGACTGTGTGAAGGGGAAAAGAGCAGGATATGGGACCTTTAAACAAGAATAACAAGTCAGTTTCATTTGTGACGTGCAGTGTTTGCGTTTGTTGAAGCACGATTTGGATCAAAACGCCTTCTGCTGCGTCCTCCGTCTAATGTGTGTCTTTTCTTTTCTTTTGGCAGAGAAGATCGAGTGTGATCCAAAGGAAGTGACGGCAAAAGTTAACAGCAATGTTACTCTTCCATGTCAAATCAAACCTGCACGAGATATTTCTGAGGACGCTTTGGTGTGGAAGCACTCGAAAATTGTGTTCAGACGAGAGAATGGCACGGATCAGTTTGATGTAACAGACGACACTTTCAAAGGTCGTACCGGATTTTTCCCTGAAAACTGTTCCCTCCTGCTCTCCAATGTGACCAAAGAAGACGCAGGAAGCTACACTTTCACTCTGAATAAGGAAAGCGAAAAAAGCTGCACAGTCACACTTAAAGTTGGTGAGAATGTTTTTACGAGTTATAACTTCTACACCAACTTTACTGATGCACAAAGGAATCCTTGTCGTGGAAAAATGATGCCGTGGATTTCTAAAAACAGTTGTCCATAAAAATGCAAAGAGAATGAGTCTGGATCCATAAGTTGTACTTTATTCAAATCAAATCAAATCAATTTATTTTTATAATGCCCAAAATCACAACAACAGTTGCCTCGATGGGCCACAGGTAAAAGCAGTTCAGATAACTGTCCCAGAATGCCCCTGTCCTTTGACCCTCCTTCGCGGCGAGGAAAAACTACAAAAAACCCCATGGGAAAAAGTAGGCATAAACCTCGGGAGAACCACAGTGAAGGAGAGATCCTACTCCCCACGGACTGAGACAGGCTGTGCCAGATGAACTAGGACTGACATCCACTCTTGGACTGGTGGAGCCAGAACCACTCAAGAGGAGGTGGCTTTAAAGAGGTTCCTCCAGAGCGGACCGAGGAGCAGTCCACCAGTGTAGAGAGATCCTCCAGCAGGAGATGAGGAACAGTTCATCTAAGTAGATGGAGTTCGTCCAGGCAGGCGAGGTGTGGCTGATCCAGGGTTGAGGAGTTCACTCCCAGGCGGGTGGCGCATAGAGTGCGCTCCAGTGTAGAGATCCCGATCCTCCCAGACAGATGGGGGGTGGGGGGGTCGAATCACGGAGCAGCCGCCGTGACTTGGTGATATCTGAAACAATCTCCACTCCCGGGGAAGTGGAGAGAAAGAGAAACATGTGAACAGCAATGAACAGACTACAGTTGAAGTAATATTAAATATTGTTGGTGATGGTAAAGTAAAGGAAGAACCAGAGGATAGTGTTCAAGCTGCCATACTTCCCCCAAAGCAGAATTGCTCCAAGGGCAGTGAAGCTAAAGCTGTAAGGTTTTTTATTTCTGTTCCTAACTGGCTCTGACCATAAGCTATTTCAAAGGGAAGGAACGTTTTGAGCCTGGTCTTAAATGTTAGAGACTGTGTCGGCCTCTTTTACATGGAACAGAGAGCTGGTTCCATAACACAGGAGCTTGGTAGCTAAACAGCTTTTTCAGACCTCCTACTGTGCTTTTAGAGACTCTGGGGACTAACAATAGTCCACAGCATTTTGAGAACGAAAGAGCTCTGTTTGGATGGTGCACCCGCTACTATTGCATCTTTGAGTGTAGGATGGGGCCATATTGTTTAAAGCTTTATCTCTCTAAGTCAGGAGTGAGGATTTTAAATTTGATTCCTAAACTCAACAGGAAAGCCAGTGAATAGACTCTAACACTGCAGTGAAATATGATCTCTTTTTCTAGTACCTGTTAATAATCTTGCTGCTGCATTTTTGAACCAGTTGAGAAGCTTCTTTATAGAGCTTTTAGGACACACGCTGTAAGCAGAGGCGTTACAATAGTCTAATCTGGATGTGACAAATGCATGGATGAGTTTTTCTGCATCATCTCTGGGCAGGGGATTTTTCTAATTTTGGCTGATGTTACGCAAAATGAAAGTAGAGGCTGTTTTTTACAGGCTTGATTTATATGAGCTTTGAACCAGAGATCTTGGTCAGAAATAGGACCCCTTTAAGGTTTCTTACAGCCCAGTAGAGCTGGGGCTACAGTGATATTGTCAGAGAAACTATCTGGTCAGATAAAAAGAGTCTACTTGAGTGCTTAAGGGCCCAACAGATATGACCTCGGTTTTCAGGGTTAAGGCAGATAATTAAGAGTCATCCAAGTTTTTATGTCTTTCACGCAGGCACTAAGTCTGTCTACTTGATGCGTCTGATCAGGTTTCATTGATAAATACAGCTGAGTGTCATCTGCATAGCAGTGGAAGTTATTCACTGGTACCTGGTGAACAAAGGACGTCTGACCCTCACAGAGGTTCTTTCTGGTCGACGTGCCTCACAGTCCAACAATCAAACAATATATAGATTCAGGTGTGGGCGGCTCACAAAGATCTGATAGCCAATCAAATCAAATGATTCTACAGGGGGTCAGGAAATACAGTCTGAGTCCTAAGAGAATGGTCCCCACAGGAGGGCCCTGCGTGGTGTGAGCACAATAGCAGCTGTTTATTCTGAGTAAGAGGACCTTTTGTTGGCTGGTCTGGAAGGGAGTGGAGACACAAAGGATATTTATGAATTTTATCACACCTTCTGCTGGGGGACAGGATCTTCTCGAGTCTAAAGACTCTGAAACAAATGGTCAATGTTGTATGCAGGACACCAAAGACATTACAACGCACCAAAGACATCTTCACATCCTTTAATCAGAAAGGGCTCCTGCATGTCTGATTACCATTGCACCACAAGATGTCATGACAACGTTAGAAATTAATAAATTACCATTACATCCTCTCGATTACACATCTGAGAGCGTACTCTGGAAAAGATAGTAAGACACTGAGAGAGGATGCTTACATTTAGTTTAGTTTATTTATTCCAGCTCACTTCTGAATCAATAGTCCAGTAATAATTAAACGTGACCTGCAAGATTTGTCCAGTGACAGTTAGCACACAGCCTGGCATCATTTCCGCACAAACATACTTGGCTGTTGTTCATTGGCTCTACTGTGACGTCGCTATAGTAACAGTAAACAAAATGAGCTCAGTCCTTTAAAGTCTACCAGGACACATTTAGCTAAAATGTAGTGACCATGATTATATTTAGGTTTTTACCCATTTGTCCCCAGTTTGTGTAAAGTCTATGATGTCACTTCCTGTTGAACACGACCTGACCTAAAATATGACTGAGTTCTTATTTAGCTGTTGGCCTTAGCAACCAGATTGTAAGCAAAGAAGACCAGCATCCACATACATTACACAATAGTTGCCATGAGTTGACAAATAATAATCTCTGATAACACCTTTATTATTTTCTTGAATGATGGTTTTAAATCATCAAAAGAAATATTACTTTTTGAGCGTGACATCTACAGAGTTGATTGCATTTTAGAACTCAGCACAACTTCCTACAATTTTTAAACTTTTTATTTTCCTAAAATTCTTCCCAAACTGCATCTTCTGAGCAGCAAAACTGTAATAAATAATTTACCACCAGGTGCCCTCTACTGAACTAAATTCATAATTTGGAGCTTGTTTTACGAGCCTGAAGTATGGACTTTAAACAAGAAGAACAAATTAGTTTCATTTGTGGACGTGCCTGGTGTTTAGCGTTTGTTGAAGCGTGATTTGGATCAAAGCGCCTTCTGCTCAAATCCTCCGTCTAATGTGTGTCTTTTTCTTTTCTTTTAGTAGAGACGAAAGTAGTGTTGATCCAAGCGAAGTAGCGGCAAGAAGTTAGCAGCAATGTTACTCTTCCATGTCAAATCCAGACCTGCACAAGATATTTCATGAGACATTTTGTTGTCGGAATCTACGACTTCAGCAGCGTTCAGGCGGAGGAATGGCACGAATGATTCTGATGTAACAGACAACACTTTCAAAGAGTCGTACCGAACTTTTCCCTGAAGAGATGAAAAATGAGACCTTCTATTTCCCTCTGAAGCTCTCCAAAGTGACCAAAGAAGACGCAGGAATCTACACATGTCACTCTGAATAAGAAAAGAGAAAAACCCAAGCAGAGTCACACAAAGATGCACAGTCCCACTTACAGTTAGTGAGAATGTTTTTCTGAGTTATAACTTTACACCAACTTTACTGATGCACAAAGGAATCCTCTACCGACACCCGTCTGAGGCGGCTGCTCTGGAAATGATTGTTCTTCTTTGTTTGTTTGTCAAGTTTCTTCCCGGGGAATCAGGAGGAATCCATGGCAACGACAGCCCTAAGAATAGTGTGACGCTGAGAGAGGATGTACATTTAGTTTAGTTTATTTATTCCCAGCTCATACAAGATCAATAGTCGGTGATAAACAATTAACAAGTTCCATTACACAATAATGTATAGTATTAATAAACAAGTCAATTTAAGAGGAAAATGTCTGTACTGTGACCATGTGACACGATAAAAGAACTTCGAGGAGCTTACGGGACATGGAGCTGTGACCAGGAGGAGTATCTTTCAGCTCTGCAGAGGCTCCTGCTGTTTAGTCTGACTATTTATGTTGTTGGCCTGCAGTCAAACGATCCAAACACAGATTCAGGTGTAGGCGGCTCACAAAGGTTCTTGTCTTTGGGCTTTAAGCACTTGTTGCTGTTGTGACAAAAGCTTTGGAATTCAACTCTCTTTCTACGTCTTTATTCCCTCCCAGGTCCCAGTGAACCACTGGTCCCTTGAATTGTTGTGGGTTGTTCTAATTCTTCTTGTTGTTGTTCTATTGCTCTGGTGGATTTTGGGGATCTACTTTTGGAAGAAACCTGGGGCACCAGTGGTGAGACAGTGATTCAACATAAAAACTGCTTTTATATAAACACACAATAACAAACTCTCGCTCTCAGATCGATGGGACAAAGTAATGCGTACTCAAGAGGCACCAAAGGACAAGAGTTGGTGCGAGGCTGGGCGAGGAAGAAGACCCCACCACTGTGAATGAAACATCAACAGGGAACGCATCCACATTCGTCCTGGTTTGGTCCTGGTTTTTGGTCCTGGTTTGGTCCTGGTTTGGTCCTGGTTTGAAATTCTAGTTTGAGTCCTATGGTTCGGTCCTGAAGTCCAAATCATGAATGCAGCCCTTTTACACAACAGGCTAACACATTTTCACATATTTGTGCCATCTTTTGCTCACTTTTTTCACCAAAGTGTCTTGATTTGTGTGAAAACTCGTCTTTTTCTCGGCGTTCGACGACCTGTGATTACTACAACCAGTTAGTACTGTTTTTATCTGACAAGCACAGGGCCTTGAGCTTCTGGTGGCCTTTAAGGTCCTAAAAGCGAGCTGCTCTGCTTTTCAAACTGTGAGCACTTTGCACTCAGGCGTTTTGTATCATTAGAGCTATAGTAACATTTAATAAAAAAAATATATATATAATAAAAAATAAAAATAATAATAATAATAGTAATAATAATAATGCCTTACAGGTCAACTTTGAGTCTTTTTCCTCGACTTTAGCAATGGTTTGGAGTGTTTTATTTCACTAAATTAAACCAGCTGGTGTACTACCAAAAGTGACAAAAGCGTGACTAAAAGCAACAAAAGCACAGCTGAAAGTGATAATAACGAGAAAAACACGCTTTCCAAAAACCACTGCAAAGCACTAGCCAAAATAGTAAAAACTGACCTAGCTCCAAAAAAAAAAAAAAAAAGCCTCAAGTTAAAGCGACAAGCGCGACTCTGGCGCTGCTTGAGACTAAAAAGCGTCAAAAATGCTTACAGAAACAGACAAAAACACGCCTATAAGCAACAAACGCCACTAAAAATGACAAAAACACAACTAAAAACTACAAAAGCAGGTCTACAAGCAGCATACGTGATTCAAAAGCGACAAAGAGGCGACTAAAAAAGCGACAAAGGCCTTGAGTAAAAGTGACAAAGGCGCGCTTTTTAGATCAAACCTACGACAAACTAGGTACACCAAAATTTTCTGTCAAATATTTTTGCTCAAAGTGGTTGAAATCAGAAGCTTAATGAGTCGGTGTGTCGTGCAGCGACACACCCTTGCCAAACTCTTCCATTTGCATCAAAGAAAAACCTGACAATGGACGTTTGAGCCGTCATGCTCGGACTGAATTCATCCTTGTTTTACAGTAAATACTCCTGCGAATCTGACTGCTGTTTGGAGCCTGGTTCAGACCTGGTTTTGGTCCTGGTTTATTCTCAGTTTAGTCACATAGTTTGTAATGTATTTAATAAAATGGCAGCTCTTCTGAACCAGTTTTGAAAAGCTAAAGTTAAAAGTTGAGTTAAAAGCAGATCTGAGGCGATAAAACTGTGATCCACTTACGACTGTTTTAGTGAAATATTGTTCCTGTTTGTGTCTTTAATGCACAGCTGTCTGTTTCAAACACACTTTTATCACAGATGTTTGTACTCTGAAACCTCCCAGTACTTTATTCACCTCTTAAAGGCCAGAGCTGCACAATTAAACCAAATCCACACAAAAACTACATTTTAATGGATGCAATTAATAAATCACAAAGACTGTAATGTTTAGAATTTGCCAGAAATTTCTTCCACAAATAACAATCTGTCTTTCTTTGATTTAGACAAAAACTCCCTTCGCACTGTTGTTTGTAGATTTGTACAAACATGATCTGAAACAAACAGCACTTTGACTAAAGAGATGAAAATGTGCTCAAAAGCATTTGACAAAAACGCACCTAAAAAGAAAATCACGACACCACTCAATGCAGCAGAACGCATTCAGAAACGCATTGCAAAGTGTGGCCTCAGATGACAAAAAGCGCAACTAATGGTGAGCAAAGTATGCTCAGAAACGACAGGCACGGCTCAGAGCCGAAAGCATCAGCGTACAGGTGACAAAAAGCGACCAAAAGCGATAAAATGCGTCCAGAAGCGAGAAAAACACACCTTGAAACAACAAAAGTGACTAAAAACAACAAAGATGCAACAAAAAACGACAAAAACACAACTAAAAACGACAAAAACGTAACTATAAGCAAAACCGAAATCGATAACAAAGTGACTAAAAGTGATAAAAATCCGTTCAGAAGCGACAAAACACACCTTGAAACAACAAAAGCAACAAAAAACGACAAAAACGCAACTTCGTCGTTCACGATGGAATCTCAAATATAAGGGTTATTTCAAACTCTCCTTTTGTTCAGTTTATTACAT